>OU898278.1:106514468-106858467 GCA_918026665.1 Diabrotica balteata | reverse complement strand
TGTTTTTGTATGCCATTCAGAAGAAACCAACTCTCGAAATAATTTATAAGAAATTTCTTTTGCCAGGTCATACACGCCGTGAGTGTGATAGCGACCACGCACGAATTGAAAGGTGTAAAAAGCCAATTTTAAATGATTTTAAAATAATGGTACCACGGGACTGGTTTCAGTTTGTACGATTGCTTAGGGGCAAATCCAAATTTACAGTGGTTGATATTAGACAAGAAGAGTTTCTGGCATTTTCCAAGCTCTGACGTGACATACTAGTCAAACGAACAAGCGACACTGAAGGTGAAAAGATATCTTGGCTTAATATTTAATGGCTAAAATATATCAAGGAGTTTGGGATAATTCAGTTTAAGTATACCCTTGACGATGAAGCGCCATTTAAAACTCTAGATATAAGAAGGGGAAAAAGCTCGTTTCCTCCCTCGCTCATACAATAGCCCCTTGGGCATTAATCCAACGAAAAAGAAGGACCTTTTATCGATGTTAGACCTGATAGACAAAGACTGCCATGCCTTTTATAAAAATTTGCCAACACATCCAACGAAAAAGAATATGACGAATTGTGCGATGATGCCTTGGATTCGGATTCAGAAGACTAATTGGTTATACAGATCCAATTTGTAACATTTCAAGATTAACATAAAATACAAATGTCTTGTTTTTATTTCCCTTTCAAAACAATATATACATAAAACAATTAATTCATAAGATGGCAAAACCACATATATTTAAAATATTTTATATATTTCTAAAACTAGTAAATAATTTTCCTTCATGTTTCACACATTATAAGTACATTCAGTTCTTTGTACTATTGCATAAAAAACAAAACAATACCGTTTATCACCGAATTAATATTAAGTTTGAAACCTTAAAAGTGCTCTCCTGAAAACTATCAAAAATTGACATATATGGTTTCGCCATCTTTCCACAGAATTAATTTCGTTGCTTTTATTTTTTATTTATTGGTCTCAATTTAATTATATTTTTTTTGGTGAATCTCACCTTCACCTACTTTACCTGGCCGGCCGCCGCTGTGACAAGATAGAATCTTCCCGTAGCGCAGCAAAATAATAGTAAACTACTTTTTTCTGTTATTTGTTTATAAAAGACAAGAAAAATATAATATTAAAAAAAACTTTAAGAAGAAACTAGACGAAAATTAGTTTAAGAGGTTTAATAATTACAATAATTGTACACTTAAGGATACTCCAAACTATGTATTACAGATTATTTATTTATTCATACAAATTATAAGCATTTTCAAACATATGTATTATACAAATTAAACTTCAATGTATTCAAAAACATTAGAATCAATTTGTTTTATAAACCCCCTCTGTGGCTCAGTGGTAAGAGCGCCTACCTTTAAACCTAAAGGTCGTGAGTTCGAATCTCATCTGGGTGGAGAAATTTTCGTTTATTAAAAATTAATGAATGAAAAATAATTTCAATCCTTGTGCGATCGGTACTCACCGAGGGACCGCAGGACGTTCGTATACAATTAGCGTCTCTTAGCAAAGACAATGACGTCGACATTGCTAAGTATCAAGACAATTACTCTACACACACACACACACTACACTAGGTACCTGACTGTACCATGCCAATGATCATAGTTGTCGAGGCATTAACTCAATAATAAAAAAAATTGTTTTATTAGAGATAATTAGTCAGTATAAAATAAAATTTCAAAAGGAAAATAAAAGGAAATTTCAAAACATGTTACGAGTGTCTCTGTCTTCATTAGCATTGTGGAAAAGGTCGAGGGGCCTGAAAAAAATATACAGTGGTAAAGATGTTTCAGAATCTCGTGGACCTCGTAAATACGCATGCCCGAAAAAATAAATGGATCCTAAAAACATGCACCATTTTAATTTCATAAGAAATTGGGCGACAGGGTAGGATTTGCACGTGCTAATAACGTCGAGTATTTCCAATAAACATGACATATTATGTTTCTCTAATCTTAAACATTCCAGTTAGTCATCGTATTTTTATTTTAGCTATAAAAATTTACGACTTCCCATCTTCACAGCCGATAAGAATTGCTGTGTAAACATGTAAAATATTTACATTGCACTAATTTGGCTTGTAAATAAACCTTTTAAGAATTGAAAAAAATCTAGAGAACAAATAAATAAATAACAAATAAATGTATGATAGAAAAATAATAGGATTTTGGATTTAAATTCAGCAAAATATGTTTATATACGAGACGAAAACAACAAATTCCTTGGGAAAAATATTCGCATGAGATTTTTTGCCGCATGAAATTTTTTGCATAATCACTTTCATAAAAACTGCAGAATAATGTTCAAGATGTCGCCCATATAAAAAGTGGTCCTAATTTATTGAATAGTTTTGTATAAATTCATTTTTACATTGGGATAAGGGCCTCAAACAACTAAAAACAATGTTTTAAAATCAAATAAGCCCAAACTAAAGTATCAGGAACTGATAAAACAAGGTTTGGTGAATTCAAAAATAATTGTGTTTTAGAGCCTCAAAAATCATGATTTTTCGTTTTTGTTTTCAGTTTTAAATTGTTTAAGTTGAAAACGATCAACTTTAGAGAAAAATTACAATTAACCTTTTTTATTGAGAATGATCCAAAATCTGTGTAATTAAATTGTCTGCGTATTTAAATTAAATGTACACTACCTTCAATAATGAAGGTTATATCTCTCTTCTTCTTTCTTCAGCGCGCTGGACTGAAAACTGGAATTTCGTTTTTGCACTTGAATGGAGGGTGATAAACTATTTACTTTTATGGGGTTATATGACACTCTCTAGATGGTACTGATATTATATACTCATTTGACTGTGCAACCGGAATAGTCTCTAAGTATTTAAGAATATTAATGCGGCATCTACATGGAGACGGAGTGTTAGGTTACGCACGATAAGACACACACACACACACACACATACACGTTAATTAAACCTAAATAAGAAATGAAATAATTAATAAAATGTTAAAAGAACTAAAAAATATACATGGAGGGACGGAACACCGACCTTGCCACCTTGATAAGTTTGTATTCATAGGTCATTGTTGTAGCCGTCGTCGTCGTCGTCGCTATCAGAGAGTTCTGTTTCAGATGATTCGCTATCATCATCTAAATTTATAATGATCTCATGCGCTTCATCCAGAATGTATTCTCGGCTGAAGTACTCTTCTTCTACTTTATCAACATGCCTGCAAGTGTTTGCCCATATTTCTGGCGTGATTTCATTTAGCCTAATTTTTGCTAGTTCTAAAACATCTGCTAATTGTAAAGTCGTGTTTCTTGCTGCAACTTCATTTTTTAAAATGGCCCATATCTTTTCAATTGGGTTAAGTTACGGATGATATGGTGGTAAACGTAAAACCGAGTGTCCGTGCTGTGCTAATAATTGGTCTACAGCATATACTGGGTTTTTAGGTTTAGCAATGAGTATCTTACTGTAGAGCTTGTTTTGTTTCGCTTTCACCGAAAAATATATTTCTTTTTGTCAACCATTTTTTTATGATTTTTTTTTTTCGAAGCCGATGTATAAGATTTTTCAAGAGTCACATTATGATATGAGGCGTTGTCTATTACTAAAACTGACTTGGAAGGTAAATTGGGAAGAAGTTTGTCTTTCAACCACTTCATATAATTCTGGTGATTCATGTCATCATGATAATCACCAGTTTTTTGTCCGGATTTGAAAATGAAAGCGGCATTTTCGACAAATCCATTTTTACCACCACAATGTAAGATGATCAGTCGTTGCCCTTTAGATACCGGAGATGTTATGTACTTGTTTCGTCCATCATCCCAACCTTTTGGAACTGTGTGAGAACTATGTATATAAGTTTCGTCACTATATACAATATTTCTATCTAAAAAAAATTGTGAATTACTTTAAAATTAGTTATAATGTAAATAAATAAATATCTTAACTTTCAGATTTGTATTTTTTCAGTTTTCTTAGAAATTCTGTTTATTTGGCTCTTATGTCAGTTTTTTTAATTAAAATTTTTCTATTGTCTTCCACTTTTCTCCACCTAATCCTAATTTTTTCACAATTTTTTCTGAAAGAAGATAGTTTACCAGTTACAATTCCTTCGTTTCTAACAGATTCGTAAACAGTTTTTCATGGTAGGTCTTCTTTTGAAGATGGTAGCAAACGTGTAAATGGTATTTCTTATGACGTGTTCCTCAAATGGATTGACTGATGACTTGGGGCTGGGCTTGCAAATACTTGTTCTGGGTGATACAAATTGTGAAGTTGCTGGTTTGTTTTTACTTCCTTAGTTATCCTTTTTACCGTACTTTCTGAGGTACCAGTTGCTTGAGCCACTCGCACTATTAGGGGTAAAGGAGTTGTGCAATATCCCAAATCTTTTTTCCCGTTTCATAATGAATAAACGTTAAAAATAATTTGCCTCCCTTATCTATGGACCACTTTTCTATCGTTACTTTCCCTGTAAAACCGGTAGGTTTTAGATAATAGATAAAATGTTAAATATTGGTTAAGTTTAAGAAAAACATTAAAAAAATAAATTGAAAAGAAAAGTACTTTAAAAGTTTGTAAAGCATTTAATTTCTAGCTAAGATCCTTTGGCTTTATACATTCTAGAAACTAAATGCTTTACACGCTTTTAAAACACTTTTCGTTTTAATTTATTAATTTATGACAAGCTTTTACAATACATATCAATCTTTTGCAAAAAATATTAAAATAGACAATAAAGTTATCAGATTTTACACGCTTTTAAAAGTGATTTTTTTTTAATTCATTAATTTGTCATGTGTACAAAACATATAAATTATTTTAAAATAAACATAATTTAACTTACATTTTTAGGATCTCACTGTAAAATGTTAAAAACGACTTGAAACGCACTGAACATAAATAGTATCTCACTATAAAATATTAAAAACGATTGATCACAAAAATACAAAAATATTAAAGCTACTTCACTAACGCAAAAAACTAGTTCGTCTCTGTCTCGCTAAGATAACGCACCGAAGAGAACTCAATGTTTTTAGCAATGCCTGATTTCGTTGTTTCATCCGTAGATCGACGTCACTAAATAATGACGTCAGGTCCACGACATTATGAATTATCTTTACCTCGACATACGAGTGTAATTCGTTCCGTAATCTTGCTCGTATGTCAAATTGCTCGTATTTCAAAGCAATTTTCCCCATTGAGATTAACTGAAATGTCATTAATCCGTTCCAGTCCCCAAAAAGACACGTTAATTTTTTTTTAAGTGATTTTACATAAGAAAAATGCATTTAAAAGAAGAGACATTTATTTATAAGTAACAAATAATACATACACATTCTGTAAAAACATAAAAAAAAGTGAAGTGCTTACGAAAGCTCTTAATTTTCGTCAGTGGTCTTCGATTATTTCGTAACACTTTTCTCATTTGCATCTGTAGATCGTTTAAAAAACGTCCCAGGGAGGTTTGTTTCTTCCTACTTTTCAAAATTTTGTGTAAATGTGTTAGGCAAGTTTTGTTGAACAACATCGATGCAGGACCAGTCGTAACTTTTTCGGGTGATTTTTATCTACGAACTCTGCAACTTTCTTTCACATTATCAAGATATCCTTTATATGTCTTGTAGAGACATCGTCCTCCAATTCTGGCTCCTCATCAAAACTTATTTTTTGTTGAACCACCATATGCTGCTGCGAATGTAGTTCGTCTAACTCCTCGGTTGTCAGCTCCTGAGACTGGTCCTCGCCAAGTTCGTTCACATTTCTTTTATCCACCTTCAGACCCATGGATTTTCCAAGAGAAACAATATCATCTACCAATGACACTTCGAGTTCCAATCCTTCACAGGCCCTTTCATCTACAGCCTCAGGCCACAGCTTCTTCCAGAAGGTTAAGGTCATTGTTGTAACACCTAGCCAAGCCTGTTCAATATTTCTTAGGCATATTACTATATTAAAGTGGTCCTTCCAGAACTCTCGAATGGTAAGGTTTGTGTTTTCCGTTACCTCAAAGCAGCGCCAAAAAATGTACTTGGTATACAACTTTTTAAATTAGAAATCACTTGCTCATCCATGGGCTGCAAGATAGAGATGGTGTTGGCTGGTAGGTAGAGAATCTTTATAAATTAAAAGTGAAACTGGAACAAACCATGAAGTGGAGATATCCAGGAGTGGCTAGTATACCTGTTGAATACAAAGCACGTGGTGGTCGTGTGTATTAAGGTATAAAAAAATGCTTATTAAAAGCTTAAAATTTTTATTTTAAAGAAGATCTTTTCGGAATTGACTCATTCCATCATCAGTTTACTAAAGAGAGAGTAAAAATATAATTATAATAATAAAAAATAAAATATAATAATTTTTTAATATTGGTATTTTTACTCTCTGTTTTAGTAAACTGATGATGGAATGAGTCAATTCCAATAAGATCTTCTTTAAAATAAAAATTTTAAGCTTTTAAGGCTTATCCTCGATAATTGTAACGGTAAAATTCAGAGAGATGTCTATTTCAAAAATATCTTTCTTTACAAAAACAAAATCCATTCACGAAGAATATTCTAAACGTCATCTTGTACTAGAGGTAAGCTTTATACCTACCTATACAACCCCCTATTGTGTAAAATCTGGGTCTATACAATAAACGACTGGGCGGCCTTCTATTCAGTGTGGTTTTGAAATAATGTTGAATAAAAACATTCATGAAATTAAAATGAAAGAATTTACGTCTATTAGTAGAAGTGCGATTTATAAAATTAGTACTTGAAGCATAAATCGCGGGAGGAATATGTGCATCAGTTTTCAAATATTTATTATTTACTATATAATTTCTAAATTGAACCACTTTCACTTCTTTAGGTAACAATGTATCTGTTTTGACAACTAAATAGGTAATTAGACAAAATAATTATTAATTTCAAAACAGGAGTTTAAAGAATTAGAAAGAGGTAGCCCGGGCCCAGTTAAATGGTCAAGCTTATTCCAGTGGAAGCAATACGGAGGATTATTTTTCGTTTTGGCACAGCTGACATGCTCTCTCTAGTACTTCAACCCATGAAACTGTGGTAAAAAGCATGCTTTATTTATACGGTTGTGAAACACGACGATTAACAGAGACAGATTAATATCGAAGAAAGATATCTCGTCGAACTTAATGCAATAAAGTATGAGAATAGAAGGTACAGTCATGGATGGCATACAACGAAAGCAGCTCAAATGGGTACAGGTCCAATAAATGAAAGACAAGAGACTCCTAAAACAAGTACCTGTATGAACACCTACCGTAATCCAGAAGAGAGGATTACCTTAGAAAACACGGATGGAAGGAATAAGAAACTTAATGAGCTCGAAAGAACTTAAAGAACAATGGAACAACCGAATTGAATGAAAAATGAACGTCGGAAGACATTTTATAAGGATTATATCATATTATAGGTACATTTTTTGGACTAAAAATAAATTTGAAGAAAACCAAGTTCATGGGTATTTACAAAAGCACAAAGCATCAAAGTTAAGCTAGTACTAGATAATACAGAAATTGAACAAATATCTTTGTACAAATACCTTGGAGCATGGATCACAGAAGATACTGATTAGACAAAAGAAATAAGATGCCGCATTGGAATTGCACGGTCAACTTTTATAGAACGAGAAAACTTTTTTGTAATCGAGATATCAATATATCGCTCCGGATAAGAATGCTTTGATGTTATATTTTCTTTACCCTTTTATATGGGATTCAAGCTTGGTCACGGATCGCAAAACAACCGAACAAGTTCTCGAACAACTAGGAAAACAATGCGAAGTTTTAAATTCCATAAAAATCAGGAAATTAGAATACTTGGGGCACATCATACATCACACATCAAGACGTAAAATCTAGTGGTTACGTAATCTCCGTGAATGGTTTTGGATGCAATTCAACTGAACTATTCAGGCGCATATCCAACAAAATGATAATTGCCAGAATGATTTCCAATCTCCGATAGGAGTGGAACTTGAAGAAGAAGAATAAGTTCATTATTATTATATCATATTATATATATATATATATATATATATATATATATATATATTTATATAATATATGATATAAACGATATTGAAAGAGGTTACAACATAGACAATCAACAAAATCTACATCGACAACTACACAGTGAACACCCAACAATAATAGAAGTGTCAAATGCCGTCCTAAAACTCTTCTTCTTCTAGTTCCATGACCGTTATCGATCGTTGGATATCATGTTGGCTACCATATTCGCTATCGTGACTTTATTGACAGCAGCTCTAAATAACGATGTAGTTGATTTTCCATACCATTGCCTTAGATTTTTAGCCATGATGTTCTTCTTCTACCAGGACCACGATTACCTTGGATCTTTCCCTGAATGATCAGATGTAAAAGATTATATTTTTCAGGATGTCTCATAATATGACTGAAGTATTCCAGCTTGCGTTTCTTTATTATATTGACCAGTTGTGTTGTTTCGTTCAGCAGTCTAAGGACCTCCTCATTTCTAACTCTGTCGACCCAGCTTATTTTCAGTAGTCGTCTGTATACCCACATCTCAAAGGCTGTCAAGCGTTTAAGCATAGCTTCAGTTAGGGTCCACGCTTCTACTCCATACAGCAGGACAGGAAAGATGTAGCAAGATATCATACGAACTCTAAGGTCAATGCTAAGATCATAACTGCAAAGTACGTTTTCTCATTTTTACAAAGGCAGCTCGGGCTTGTTCTATTCGGCTTTTAATTTCTGCGGTTGGAACCCAGCTCTCATTGATATTACTGCCGAGATACACGAGTTTCTCTACTCTGTCCAGTGTGGCATCTTCGACTTTTATACCGTCATCATGTATAAAATTTTGTTTGCTAACTATCATATATTTATTTTTCTTAACGTTGAGTTTTAATCCATACTGATCACAAGTCTGTTTTATTTTGTTCATTAGATTTTGAAGGTCTTCTCCGCAATTGGCAAGGACTAAGGTATCGTCGGCATATCTAATATTGTTGACGGTTACTCCATTCACAATAATACCTTCGGTTGTCTCCATTAAGGCTTCCATAAATATTTCTTCCGAATATAAGTTAAAAAGTAAAGGCGACAATATACAGCCTCCTAAAACTCAAAGACAATAAAGCCACAGGAATCAATTAAATCTGTTGGAAAATATATAAAAAAAGGTGATGATCAGCTTTTTGCAGTAACCCATAAACTAATAGTACTTATATGGCAAAATGAATTTGTCCAGAAGAGTGGCTAAATGAAATAATATACGTTGCATAAAAAGGACGATAACTGGATTATAAGAACTATAGAGGCATTACTCTGTTAGCATCTTGACCTGTTAGCACCCTGCTTGGCAGGGTCACATATTAGATCAATTTACGGTTGCAAAAGGCTTGAGACTGGGAGATCCTTTATCCACTACATTATTCAAATTAGTATTAGAAACTGTAATCAGAAAATGCAGCATGAAGATGGAAGAAACGATCATGAAAAATGAGCACCAGTGCTTGGCATTTGCTGATGATCTAACGATCCTAGCAAAAACCGAGTAAGATTTAAGAAGAGTTGTGAAGAAAATCATCGAAGAAGCACAGAAATTTGGATTGGAACTAAATGAAGACAAAACTAAATATATGATCATAGAAGGAACAGAAGGGAAAAAAGAAGACTTTAGTATGAGGTCAGTAAGTGGTAAAAGCTATAGTTTTAAAGGGTGGACAAATTTGAATACCTAGGTGTAGTTTTCGATGAAAATGGAAAAGATAAATGGGAGCTCGTAGCCAGAATAGCAAAAGGGAATAAAAATTTAGGTGGTTTAAGAGCCCTACTGAACTCAAAATACGTTTTCTAGACATGGTAAACTCAGAATATATAAAAACAGTAATTCGACCCACAGTAACATATGCCGGTGAGCCTGGACATTAAATAAGAAGGAAGAGGATACTCTGGAAAGATGAGAAAGGAAAATATTGAGATGCATATTCAGAGGACGAAAGGCAGAAGATGGTTGGGAAAGAAGAACCAACAATGAATTAATGGCTTTATACAAAGAACCTACTATTACCAAGTTCGTCAAGGCACAAAGAATCAGATGGTTGGGACATGTGGAAAGAATGGCAGCAAACAGAATTCCTAAACTAGTAATAACCAGAAAATTAATCGACCCCAAAAGAAGAGGTAGACCCAGAACGAGGTGGATTAGTAAAGCGGAGGAAGACCTTAAACACGTGAAGGTGAGGGAATGGAAAAAAAGCACAAAATAGAAGCGAATGGAAAAATATTGTACACCAGGTCCTTCAGAGTAGTTAAGAATGTTATATATACATATTTACGTTAAAGTTTTGTTTAAAATAATTGTAATTAGTTAATATTAGAATTATGTTGTAAAAAAAATGCTTTAGGCCTTAACGGCCTATTGTGCGTAAAAATAAATAAATAAATAATAGAGTGCAAAAATCGAAAGAATCGCGTTTTTTTGCATTAATTGTTAATCATTAAAAAACGGCTCCGAACTTTACGCAGGAAACAGGTAGGTTTTCTTCTTATAGGTCTACAATAACTAAAAAAGTTGTCAGCTACCTGGATTATTGAGTGTCACGAGAAAATCCTTATTAGCCTGGACTAATATGGCTGGACAAGCAAGTGAAGAAACAAACTTCATATATTATGTAAACTTTAGTAACAAAAACGTTGAAAATAAATATTCCTATAAATATAAATAATCAAATTCCATATTCAAATACAGCAAAATATTTGGGTATTGTCCAATAAATATAAATAATCAAATTCCGTATTCAAATACTGCAAAATATTTGAGTATTACTCTAAGCTTTTATGTAAAAAAGAAAAGAAAATAATAATTCTGATTGAATACAAAAAAATGTACTGGCTGATTGACCAAAATTCTACGCTGTTTCTACATAATAAATTATTATATAAGCAAATACTGAAACAATAGTATTATTATAAAAACAGTATAAACATTTAGAAGGAAAATGTTACAAATTAACAGAAAATATTTCTATTCATATAATTCATAAATTCATATAAAATTTAATCAAATTATAGGTACTTATTATAGGTACTGCTTATTTATATAAAATTTCCTCAATCGGAACGTAAACTTCTTCGTGAACTACCCATTTTAAAAACAATTAACACACTGGTTTGTCAAAAGTCGAAATAAACCCTAATAATGTTATTCAACATTATTTATGACCCACCTTCGAGAGGTATTATACTTCTTACCTAACAACCTAACCGTGTCGACGAGAATCCAGAAACTATCGACAAGGACAGCCTGTACTGGCCGAGAGAGAAAGTTACATTTAGCAAAATTTGAGATTTTAAAAAAAGTTTATACCAAATAGCTGCTTTGTGTTACACTTTATGTTAAAAATAAAAACAGATTCGGAAAGTGGGTCAAATTCTGTAGTGCCCTATTAAAAAAAAAAAATTTTTACGTTTATTTTAACCAAAAATATTTGAAAAAAAAATATTGTTTAAACAATTTATTAATTTACAACTAAATAGTGCACTAGAACTTTTTAAGACCTTTCATATAAAAAAAGAATCATCTCAATATCTGCCATAGTTTTTGCGTTATTTGATATAAACTTTTACATTGGAACTTAGGTATGCCCAGAAACGCAAGGAACGGCCTTAATAAGCATTTTTTTATACCTTAATACACACGACCACCACGTGCTTTGAATCTTTATAAACTTGAACTCTTGGAGTAAATCATCTTCGAGATTTGGTAGGTGAGAAGGAGCATTATCGAGGACAAGAAGGATTTGTATGGGTAGGTTGTTTTGTTGTGGATATTTTTTAATAGAAGGGGCAAACACCAGGTTTATCTACACTGGCATCGAGAGTGCAATACGGTTAGTATTAGAATCCGAATTTTGTCGGATTTAACTTCCAATGACCATTTAATTTGTCGGTCTAAGTAATAGTCACGTATAGACCCGTAAAATGATCTTTATGACGGGACCGTAAAGATCTATTACCAGCAAAACTACCTTTTGTTTTCAAAGCAAATTATAAGTAGTCAAATTAGAGGCATGAATTTGAATAAAAACCGATTCCTCGTATCTCAAATCGTACTCTCATCTCAAAGCAAAATATCTAGATAATATTTAAACAGTAAACAGAAGCTAAGAAAAGCATCCCAAACACCTACACATCATCATTATCAATAATAGCATTAAGATTACAAATTACTATAGATTGTCTCAAAGTGACTTGTTTGTACAGGGTAAATGCACAACATCGATGCCATACTTCTTTGTAAACTTTGTAAACTATTAAAAAAAACGTCACTTCTTACTACTTAGCCTAATCCATCTTTTGTGCCCACTAACGGCCTTGCCTGGCCTCCTTCTGTCAGTGGTTCTCAAACATAAATAATATTTGCTACAACATACGTGGGTTAAATTAAAACAAAATAGAAATTAAGAAATGCCTTCTATTTATATCACACAAGCAGTTTGTTTTTAATTCTACAGTATGTGCTAGCGGTACAAACCATTTGTTTATAGATTTAAATAAATTCGAATAAAATAAAACTAAAATATACAGAAACATTTTATTTATGTATTTTTTCGTTCAAAAGTTTAGGGAGAAGGACTTTTAAAAACCGCACTGTATATGTTGGTAATACCAAAACGTAGAAATATTCGAAAATAAAACTAATAAATAAGTTGAAAATAAAGGAAGTTTCTGCTTTAACTATCATCATCATCATTATTATCGTCACTGTCATCACTATCTCCGTTATTTATATTTATAATAATTGGTTCGATATCATCCAACAAATTGTTAATTTCCCACATTTTTTTTTCTCTTGCTATTACGTGGTTTACGTAGTTTGTCCATTTCTCTGGCGACATGATCTGGTACGCTACTGTAATTAAATTTCGCATTCCATCTTCTTGAAAATTCGCGTTGCGTCCAGCTATATACCGTTTCACTTCACTCCAAACCATTTCGATGGGATTGAGTTCACATTGTGCTTTTTGACAATATCTTCTATTATGTACCTGTCATATTTTGCTTTGAAGGCCTTGACTACATCAAGTAACTCGCATTTTAGGTAGTCTTCTTCAAATAATATGTTCTTTGACAGAAGCCATTCTTGAATATTTTTTTTTTTAGTGTTGAACCGTTGGGAATTTGTTCTGACTTTCCGTTATGATAGGATGCATTGTCCATTACCACAACAGTTTTTTCTGGCAAATTTAGCATTAAGTTATTTTCGAACCAATTTTCGAAGGTCGGTCCATCCATTTCGTCGTGGTAGTCCTGAGTATTTTTCTTTGCCAAAAACGTGAGCTCTGCTCAATCAACAAATCCACTGGTAGATCCTGCGTGCAATAAAACGAACCATGAACCTGTTGTCAGACCATGAACAAAAGCATCGCGATGAGATGTAATTGTTTTATCAACACATTCTTTTTTCACACTGTGCCCGATATTTACCCATGATTCATCCAAATACACTATGGTGTATCCTTCTGTACGAATTGGCGTAAATAACGATGAGGCCACGAGATGATTTCTGGTTTTTCAATCAAAATTGAATTTCTGCCACGTTTTATAAACACAAAATCCATATCACTCAGCAAGCGATGTAGCGTGGCCTGCGAAAAGTTGGGCAAAGTTTCTTCGACATTTACAATAGCTAATATGGTGTTTATTGTTGGTGGTATGTTGTCACGAAAAAATTGATATATTATTTTACGAATTTGGCACCTGAAAGCTTAATCGTACTTGTTGTCACGAGAATTACCAACCTTTCGCTTCTTGGGTCTGCTCTTTGGAGATTGTAATCCAGCAGGTGATGAATATTCCTGCCGTATGCGGAACAGAGTCTTTTCGCAAACACCACTCATTTCTGACACTTTGCTGATTGCACTTGATACAGAATCGTTGTTATCCTGATTAAGATGATAATTAATTACATTCATTAGTACATATCTGCTTCTTTGAAAGTTTCAGAGCTTTTCCACGTTTCCAATGAACAATTTCCTCCATTTTGCGGTAAAAATTCGGCATCAAATATAACAATAGCCAACAACAGAAAATAACAAAAATTGCTAACAGCAATTCACAACAACAGCCACCAACAAATAATAACAATAACAAAACAGTAACAGTACATCCAAGATGATACAAATAATCGTAACTCGAATATGTTTCCGCGCTCCGAAGAACAAATAAAGACCAATCAAGGCCCTGAATGTATCAAGCTTTTAAGCGTATTCTGTACAAGATGCTCTAATTGCTTCTTAATTACTAAATAACTTAGAAAAAGTATTTGAAAAACTTTGAAACAAATGTTTATTCAATGCACATTTTATTACACTACTGCTACTAATAAAAGATAAAAGTTGATAAGTTACTATTAGAAACAAATAATGTATAGTATTATGTAAAATTATTAGCAAACGATATTTGTAAATTACATAAAATTGTACGTCAGAACTTGTTGAGAATTCCTGGTTTATTCCGTATATTTTGAAAGATAAACAATAGAGAACGCTATCGATCACTGCATAAAACTGGCAACGTCTTGGCGAAATTCCCATAAGGTTAGCATTGCATATCTTACGCTAGTTACGCCACTGGATTCCACAGAATATGCACATTGTAGGACAATAGAAACTACGCAATACTATATTATAAATAGAGGGACATTTCAATTACGATAACTTTTGCTACTTAACTTTTGCTTCATAGTTTTGTTTAACTTCTGTTTAACTTTTGCTTCATAGTTTTTGTTCATAACTTTTGCTTCATAACTTTTGTTTAACTTTTGTTTAAGAACTTTTGTCTACATAATTTGTAAATTTGTATTTTCGAAATAAAATAATTTTTAAAAACTCGTTTTCGGAACTCAAAGTTATAATTGTCGCAGTCAGTAGGATACGTGCGGATCGGAAAAGAACATTTTACACATCAAGTGATAGAACTTTTTCGGTTTTTGGTGTTTCAACATCGTAGTGCGTATCCAAATCGAACCTCTACCCTACAGTGGTATTAACGAGAAGAAGCAGAGTTCCAGAGGAAGCAGAAGTTCGGAGAAGAGAAGCAGGTGCTCCAGATAAACTGTAAGTGCCTTTCCTTTTCGCCTTTCCTTTCATATATTTGTGAGGATAGATAGATTAATTTTTGAATTTTTTTTAATAAGAATACTGATACTTTTTAATTTTTTGAATAAGAATACTTTGTAACTGAATAAGAATTTTTATCCATTTTTTTTAATACATATTTATGCTATCGAAAATATTTATTTTTATTGAATAATTTATTTTAAATCTTTGAAAAACATTTATATTGCATTTATATTGCTATATATATATTTTTATAAAACATATTTCTATATAATTTTGTGAGATATTTTGACAAATAATTTTATTTGAAAATATGGCTACTGCAACTCAAACTCAAACTCAAACTCCCCTTAACTGGGATTTTCTCAAGTCAAAACTAAAAAATATTAAACCCTATGACGGAGATTCCAATACTCTTAACAAATTTATTTTAAGATGTAACGAACTAATACAAACATATTCTGTATATAATGATGCAGATTTAAATAAACACATTTTGGAGTGCATACAAGACAAACTAGTTGGAAAAGCAGAAGCACTAGTAGGAAACCGCATGGAACTAACGACTTGGAATAGTATAAAGAGAGCATTAGAACAATGTTTCGCAGATAGACGTGATTTAGACTGCTTAATGCAAGAACTAACACGAACAAAACCATTTAAAAATGAAACACTCCATAATTTTGGAACAAGAATTCAACTATTAAGAAGCAATGTAGCCCAAAAATAAGTAATGATACTAGTATAGAGCATGCAGATAAATTATGCCAAATTAACCATTGTGATAAAATCGCACTGAACACTTTTATTGCAGGATGTACAGGTGTTCTTAAAAATAATATGCACCTTAAGAAACCCAGTTCTCTTGAAGATGCCATTGCATATGTCGACGAGTTTCAAAATTTTGAAAATTTATATGGACATTCTAGTAATAATTTTCCAAAAAATAATCATAATTTTAAGTCATACAATTCCTTTAATCCATCTAACAGGCCAACTCAGCCTAGCAACAATTATCGTCCCCAAAATTTTAATCCCACACATCAATATCAAACAAATCCTAATTTTACATATCGAAATCAAAACCCTTTCAATCCTAATTTTACATATCGAAATCAAGGTTATCAAAACCAAAATTCTTTAGCTACCCAACATTCTCAGAACCATTTTACATCTCAAAATCGTTCCGCAAACTTCCGACCAGAAAGTAATGTATTCAGGCCCAACCGAATTCCTAATGATCGGTTACCCAGGCCACTACCTATGTCAATAACATCTAGAAACACATTAAATTCAAACGCTAGATCAAATTCCAATAAATACAATAAATATCGGAGAAATGATTTCCCTAGACGAATTCCTGATACTATAGCCGAAGAGCTATACACAAATAATTATCAAAACGAAAACAATAATCCAAGAGAACCACAACATGAACAAGTCAATAGCTATTTTAGAAATTATGAGTATGATTTACCACAAAACGGTCAAGGAGACCAAAATTTTCAGATAGAAGCCTCGGAAAGGAAACAGTCAATATAGAAATAAATTCAAGTAATCCCCTACCATATATTGAAGTAGGAAATTCAAAAATAAAATTGCTGATTGATACCGGTAGTGCCAGGTCTTTGCTACGACCAAGTATCGCCGAAAAATATTTTCCTAATTGCATATACCAGTCAAATGTAGATATTATAACTGCTCTTTATACTAAGACTATTAAATATCAAGCCGAAATACCAGCATTTCCAGAATTTGGAAGTGACTTTTATATTCATTATATCTTATATGATTTTCACGAATATTTCGATGGAATCTTAGGATTAGAAGATATGATAAGAATGAACTTAGTTATAGATTTTACTAATAAACAACTGTATAATAACAATGTAACGATACCGATTAAATTTAGAGGACCAATGGATATTAAATTTGAATTTACTATAGGTGCACAGGAAAGAATGCTTTATCCTCTTCCTGTCAGTATACCTAATGGAGAAATAATAATCGAAAAAACATATTTAGAAGAAGTTTATATATCTGAAACATTAACAATAGCAAAAAATGGCTATGCTATAGTGGAAATAATAAACCCGACAGACAAAGCTTTAAAAATAACTTTACTAAGACCAATAAACGTATACCCCTTTGAAAACGCAAATTATGAACTATTCAATTTCAATTATTTTAATAAAAAACCTAATGAGAAATGTAATAAGAAAAATAAAATAGACTTAGGAAACCTTATAAGAACAGACCACATGAATTCAGAAGAAAGAGAAAACATAATTAAGCTATGTAGAGAATTTTCAGATATATTCCTAAAAACAGGAGATCCCTTGACATTTACTTCCAATGTCAGACACACCATAAAAACTACAGACGAAATTCCTATACATTGTAGATCTTATAGATATCCTTACTGCCACAAAGAAGAAGTTCGAAGGCAAATTCAAGAAATGTTAGATAAAGGAATCATAAGGTCATCATGTTCACCTTGGAGTTCACCCATATGGATAGTGAATAAGAAATTAGATGCATCAGGCAAGAAAAAATACCGTCTAGTTATAGATTATCGAAAGCTTAATGAGAAAACAATTTCTGATAGATATCCAATTCCACATATTACAGAAATTTTGGATAAGTTAGGAAGAGCCCAATATTTTAGCACATTAGATTTGGCCAGCGGATTTCACCAAATCGAAATGGATCCAAAATCTATAGAGAAAACAGCATTCAACGTAGATAACGGTCACTATGAATTTCTAAGAATGCCTTTTGGTCTCAAAAAATTCGCCGTCAACATTCCAACGGGTAATGGACGAAGTACTAAAAGATTTGCAAAACAAAATATGCATGGTCTACATGGATGATATAATTATATTCAGTACTAGCCTCCAAGAACATATTCAAAACTTAAAACTAGTATTTCATAAACTACGAGAAGCACGTTTAAAAATTCAACTAGATAAATGTGAGTTTCTTCAGAAAGAAGTTGAATTTCTTGGTCACGTTGTTACACCAGAAGGAATTAAACCCAATAAAAACAAAATATTGGCCATACAGAATTTTCCAATTCCAAGAACACAAAAACAAATTAAATCATTTTTAGGTCTTTTAGGATATTATCGCAAATTTATAAAGAACTTCGCTAAAATAACAAAACCGCTAACAATTTGCCTGAAGAAAGACCATAAAATAGAACATACAAAAGAATTTATCGATTGCTTTAATACTTGTAAAAATTTGTTAATATCAGAGCCAATTCTGGCCTATCCAAATTTTAACAAAAAATTTGAAATAATGACGGACGCATCCAAATACGCCATTGGGCAGTATTATCACAGGATGGACATCCTATTTCGTATGCGTCAAGGACATTAAATTCAGCAGAGATAAACTATTCTACTATAGAAAAAGAGTTATTAGCTATAATATGGAGTTGCAAATACTTTAGACCATACTTATTCGGAAGAGAATTTATAATTTTTACAGATCATAAACCACTACAATGGTTGTTTTCGTTAAAAGAACCTAATTCACGACTAGTGAGATGGCGGTTACAACTCGAAGAATTTGATTATAAAATTAAATACCAAAAAGGAACCCTTAATAAAGTTGCGGATTGTCTTTCACGAATAGACACCGATAATGAAATAAATGTACTAGAATCTTGTGTAAATCTTGATTACATAGATGAAGTAATACAAAAAGAAATAGAAAACTTATCAGTTCCAAATCAAGAAATTACAGATCAATTGTTTGATCCAAATGACTTTTATCTTCCTGAGTTAAGCAATGAAGAAATTTCTGAAAAATTAGATGACAATAATGATCATTTAATTTTATCACAATACGTGCAGAACCATAAAGAATCTTGCAAAATATTATACGGAAAAATACGAGAACGAAATGCCAACGTAAAACATAAACAGATTGAAAAAAGCAATTTAACAAGGTCAGATCCACACGAGTATACAAATGAGAACAAAGCTTATATTAAAGGTGGAAATCGCAATAAAGCACTTCCTAAGTTTAAACAAACAACTGTTGTCAACGATTGTGGGTTGCTGTTGGAAACAGATAAGGGATTGTATCATAAAAGCACAGTTCGCAAACCCAGATCTAATAAAAGCAATTCTTTGCAAGTTCAACAAAATGAAGACAATAATCTTCTTGACCCTGATCCAGATGATAATATACCAGACGTCCCAGATTAGAGGTGACACCGATATTAATATAACACCTCTTGAAAACCTTTTACTCCCGATTAAATTAGGCACATGTAGATTAATTTATAGTAAACATACATTTATCCATTATATAAACTTAAAAGAAATAGTTAGACAAGTAGAATCTCTTAAAGTTAATTTTCAAATAATAAAAACTAGTGTAGTAAAAGTTAATGCCTCAAATCCTATTTCATATCATGGATTGGCAGAAAACATGTTAGAAAGAACAGAAATTTTTAATTAATACATTAGAGAAAAAATTAGAAAACATATATCCCCATATTCTATCAAAAAGAGGCCTAATTGATGGCCTAGGTAAAGTAAATAAATACTTATTTGGAAATTTAGATTCAGAAGACGGAGATAGATATGATAAAGCAATAGAAGTACTAGAAAATAATCAGAAACAAATTATTCATGAGACGAACTTACAAATATCTTTATATAAAAAACTAATTGATCATTATAACAAATCTCTAGAAATACTTTGGCAAAACCAAGAAAAACTACAACATAACTTACAAAAGTTTCAATTAGAGATTCAAAGCACTATAAACAGTTTGGGAAATTATATTACTTTTCAAGGTACCATAAGTCAGATAAATTTAGATTGTCAAAATATGATAGATTTTGTTGAAAATATAGCAAATGGAATTATGTTTTCAAAATTAAACACATTACATAGTTCAATTATTTCGAGTCAAGAAATTCAAGATATGATCAAATATTTGCATAGTATTTACCAACCTTCTCAAATTCCAAAATTTATAAATATTTTAACATATTACATGCTATTAGGGACACAAGTAACTTTTTCAAATTCAAAATTGATCTTTGCTACTCACATTCCTATCCTAAAACCAAATGTCCTTGATTTTTATCATATTTACCCAATAATTCAAAAGAACAAGATGTTCACTCCCACATACCCTTATTTGGCACGAATCTCTGACGAGACGCACCTACAAAAAGAAGAATGTCCCATTTTAGAAGAAACATATTATTGTAAAGAAGATACCATACTACAAGACAATTGCACCTTACGTTTCCTCAATGGTCAAAGTTCATCCCAATGTTTTACCACAGAAGTCACTCTCCAAGAATCCATTATCGAACAAGTAACTAATAATGAAGTATTGATAATGCCATCGACATCAGAACGAGTCCAATGAAAGTGCAAGAGAGACCAAATTTTTGAAGTACACAGTCCATCTCTCATCAGCATACCAGAAAATTGTGAAGTTATAATCAACCAATTGAAATTCAATAACAATATCAAAATTCATAGAGGAAAAGCTCTAATTTTACCAAAAATAAAATATTTTTCTACAGAAAACATACAAAAATTCCAGAGCCATAACATTACCAAAATTGACTTTGAAAATCTTTATGCAATTAATAATATGGCCAAACAGTTAGTCCCAATTAAAGACACAAATATTCCTTCACATACCACTCCATTGGTGACCACCTCAGTCATAGCAGTTATTCTAATTTTGATCATTCTATATATTATTAAACAAAGAAGATCAAAACAACGGAACGAGCATGAAATAGAATTACAAGAAGATTCCGGCATTGAAGAAGATTCCACAAACCAGCATCCCAAAAATAATTCCATTATTTTTCGGACTCAGTGAGGGAGGAGTTACGCCACTGGATTCCACAGAATATGCACATTGTAGGACAATAGAAACTACGCAATACTATATTATAAATAGAGGGACATTTCAATTACGATAACTTTTGCTACTTAACTTTTGCTTCATAGTTTTGTTTAACTTCTGTTTAACTTTTGCTTCATAGTTTTTGTTCATAACTTTTGCTTCATAACTTTTGTTTAACTTTTGTTTAAGAACTTTTGTCTACATAATTTGTAAATTTGTATTTTCGAAATAAAATAATTTTTAAAAACTCGTTTTCGGAACTCAAAGTTATAATTCGCTGTACAGACTAGTCACTTTGAGACAGAGTACAGTTGAGAATTATTTCCTGACATTTCACCTTCTACAGGTCCCCTAAAAACATTCAGAAAAAATTAAGAAACACAAAATCCAACACAATGAAAACAAGTTATGGTGATACTTACGTTGTTTCCTTCTCTAATATCTGCCAACACTGTTTTATAACATTTCTCTCAACTAACCTAGCCTACTAGTTACGTAATTTTTCACAGGGTTCCTCTGATCTCTTTCCTAAAAGGGAAGGTATTGAATACTTTTTTAAAATTTTTCTACACTTCTGGCATTTTCTGATAATTCTGTCACGAAATCTCTTTCAAAATCATCACTAGTAAAGTAAACAGAACATATTCTTGCAGTGACCACATTGAATTTGTCACACCAGCGACAAAAATGAACCCATTTCTTACATAAAACGTTATCTTTGGAAAACCGAAAAAGATCTAATTTCACCAGAAGACCCTTTATTTTGATTATCATTATCACAATTAAAAACAGCATACCTACCTCATTTTAATACTTTTTAGTAAGGTAAATCTCACTTTTACAAACATAAAATATAAAATAAACTTAGCTAACAATCACGAACCATTCAAACTAAATGGACATTACGAACTTGCAACTCTCCAATTACGTCACGACTTTAGTCCCCCCTCTCTTTAGTATGCGTAATATCTTATCTTATTAGTCATAGTATCATGCTATAGTGGCACAGAGATAAAAATGTTAGATTAGTCCTGCGTCTAACCCCCTTCTGCTTACGGACTATTGATCGGCACTAGCAGTTACTGCTAGTCAGTGCTAATCGTATTACTAAATATATTTTGATTTTATTTGATACAAGATTTGGAGTCCATGAGCTGTTAGTTTAAAATAGGTATTTAAGGGTAGGTGAGAGGCTTGTAACTTGAGCATGATTTTTTTAAACAGGTATTACAAATACAATATTGAAGTTATATTTTTAAAATTTACACTGGGGCAGGTATAAATTATTGTAGTATGTAAAATAAAAATAACAACTGATTACATGAGTTGGTTAAAAAAAATTCCTGAACGCCCACAATTTGCCCAAGGTACAATACGTATCATATCTTGGGTAACCAAAGGTTGTACCTTGGGCAACTAGTAAATAAAATTACTAAAACTTTCATTTTAATAATTAACAGACACATTTAAATTTAGGAACAAAATCCTTTTAATATTTGTTTTATTAAGTTTTGTTTAGAATAAGGACCATTTTAAGCAAAATGAGTTACCAATAATATAAATCAATGATTTATTATTATTAAACATAAGAACAAACAATTTAAATAACGTAAACTTTACTCAACCAAATACTTTTCAAAATCCAAGTTAAAAGTTTAAATATCCTGTTGACGTTTTGAGAATCCATTTTTCTTGGGAACTTCCACGACGCTTTCAATGATGTCTTCCTTTTAGATTTCATATGCCTTTATATCAATCAGCAAAAGTTTTCAGATAAGCGGATTCTCTTCAGGTAATTAACCATTATTGTTGGAGTTAAAGATACTATTTTAGCAACATAAAATCGTAAGATCCTCTTTCCAATAAGCTTTGTTAGGTAGAATCTACCAGTTTCCAGTGTAAACTCTGTTCGTGTATCTGGTTTGTTATTTTTAGACATATGTCCTTCCCAATCTATGTCTGACCCATGGTCAAAAGACGGATTCGAACTATAATCGTAAGGGATGCTTTCGACGTCGTCGTTGTCAGAAAATGATAAATTGTTAAGATCCTTCGATTGGGGAAATACTGGTTTAGACTTTCTAATTTTATTGCCTGTTAAACGATGCTTTCTCGGTTGGGTGTCCATAATTTTTCTTTTCAGAGCTGTTTTCTTCATATTTTTCAGGTATATCAGTTAAGACTCGACACTTGTCCCTTTTACGATCTTTTTGTATGTTTGTTCTTGGAGGTGTCTTAGGTAAAGAGCGGATTACCGGTGGTGACTTGTATCGTAGCTCAGGTTCTTCAGTCTCAGCAGTTATTTTATGATTATTAATAGGGGGTCTGGAATTAATGTCTTCATTGCTATTAGCAGAATTATCTCTATCAGTGACCGAAGAACTATAGAACTCGTGTTCTTGAAATACATTTTAATTCACTGGCGCGATCTAGTGTTCTAGCTCACCAGAATGCTGGTTTATTTGCCTGACCAGAAATTTCAGCGACATCGTAAATAGATATTGGTTTTTTCTGGGTTTTTTATCATCCATTTGGTGCACATGTTGTTATAATAAGTTTTGTATGGGCCAAAAACACTGCGATCGAGTGGTTGGAGCTTATAGCTCGTATAAGGTGGAATAGTCAATATTACGATCCCATGTTCTTTAGCTAAGTGATTGTCTACTATTACTAATATTTTATCATCGACGGAAGGCTTTGTGATATGTATAAAATGCCTAAAATATTCTAAAAATATGACTACATTGAACCAGGGTACGTAGGGGGACAGCATTCCCTGAAGCACATATAGCAGCGGTAAATGTTACATTAGTACCCCTTTCTCCACTTGTAGCGGAACCAACTTGTTTAATACCCTTGCAAGCTACAAGTTTTCCAGGAACGTGAACATTAGTGTTACCACTCTCATCAATATTGTATATTTTGATGAGTGTGAAAGTATGCTTATTCATGACTTCTTTTAATTTTGAAAAAAATAAAGAGACATTATGTTTGTTGAAGAGTTCCGCTAGATAGGCTAGTGCTTACTAAAGTGCTAAACTAAGTTGCTTATGGCGATTCATAAAGTCAAGGAATCACTATTTTCCGGCACGAGAACTATTATTCCAGGACGGTGGGACTGGCTTATTGTTGGCTTTAGCGTATTAAAATGCTAAAGTTTGCAAAGAGCGACGTGAAAGTCTTTAAAGCATATGACTCGCTTTAGTTATACTGACATAAGTCGTTCTCCTCATCAGCGAAAAATACTTTTTGCCATAAGAGAGGAAATTGTTGGGACCAAGGACCAAACATCTTTGAAGTGTCGTCCGTGACACATGGAATTCCTTTGCAGCTAATCGGACCGATATTTGCTTTTCTTGAATTACATTGAATGCTTTTAATAGCTCTTTTTACGTCGGTTTTGCTTCTAGGCATCTGTAAAGAAAAAATAACTGTTTGATCTCTTTTTATTTATCCACCTATAAGAGATTGTACCTTGAGCCGCGTACAAGACGTGATAGTGGTCTAAGGTACAAGACTCGACCGAAAAGAAAACGAATATGAATTTAACCTATAAAAACTGTTATGTTATATTTTTCACTATGTTGTTCCTGTTCGAATAAGCATACACACCCTGTGATTTAATTTACCATATCTGTTAACACAAAAATTAAAAAAGAAAATTATCTATCCTATAAATACACTGCGCGTCACGAAAAAGAGGCCACCGAAAATGTTTGCCATTTTTTAATTTTTATGAATCATACCACAAAGTAATTGTCATTAGATGTTTGTGTAATGTTTAATAATATGTTCTAAAGCAGTATGCAATCATTTTTTAAAAAGCAAATGTCAAAAAATAACTTCTTCCAAAATAATGATTTTATTGAAAAGTAAAAAAAATTAACATTGTACATTTTTTCTGTTTTCTTTATAAAATTACAATTGAGTCGTGATTATTAATACTGTGTATTATCACCTCTATTATAAATTACACTCCTCATTCGATTTGGCATTGAATTGATCAAATTCTGGAGGTCGTTTTGAGGAAAAGCTTCCCATTCTTCCATGAGCGGCAACCAAAGCTGCTTACGATTTATTGGAGCAGGTATTCTGTTTCTTATCCTTCGTTTGAGTTGGTCTTAAACATGTTCAATCGGGTTCAACAAATCTGGACGTTGAGCCGGCCAGTTCATTTTTGGTACACCGACAGTTTTCAGATAGTGCGTTACCATCCTGGCTACATGTGACCGTGCGTTGTCTTGAATAAGAATAAAGTTTTTCGCCGACAAACCCAGCAAAAGGTATTACATGCTCGTCTAGAATTTAGGTAATGTATCGGTGTGCATTCAACGCTCCTCTATTAATTAATACGAGATCAGTACGGTCATCGAATGAAATGCCTGCCTAAAACATTACCGAACCTCCTCCAAAAGCAACACGTACTCGTCTAACACAAGCAGCATATCGTGCCCCACGTCTTCTGTATGTTTTCATGCGACCATCTGAGTCATAAAGAACCATCCTGGACTCATCACTAAACAAAACATTTTTATAATATATCGTCCAGTGCTCTTTGTCTCTAGCAAACTGTAGTCGGCGTTGTCGATGTGCTGCTGTTAACAAAAGTTCTATTGCTGGACAGCGAGCTCTTAGACCAAATTCCCTCAACCTTCTTCTCACGATAGAAGTGCTTATAGTCCACCTGTGAGCATTTCGAAAACGGTTTTGGATTGATGTAGCCATAAAGAACCGATTTTGTAAAGAAGAGCGTTGTAAAGAACGGTCTTCTCTGGCTGTCGTGATTCTTATCGAGCCTGATTCTGGTCGTTGTTCGGGAGATCCAGTCTCTACAAATCGTTGTTAAATTTTTGGACCATACAATGACTGACTTCAAGCTCTCTAGCCGCTTCTCTTTGATGCATTCCATTACCAATCAAAGTAACAATTTAAACAGATCTATCAAATTTCTCAGCCATAGTTTTTAATTTAAAAATTTCACAAGTTTACTCTTCGAACAACTGTACACTAGCGCAAGGGTTTTAAAAAACAGAATAGTAATATTCCAAGAAAAATAAGGAACAAACAACACGTGCATTATCCGAAGTCGTAAAACTGATATCAATTCTGCAAACTTATTACCCTTAATTGACCTGTCGGCACCGTTTGTCGGTGCCTAAAAGACGCGGAAAGTGTTTCTGCATTGTGGGAATTTAGTTACAATAGAATAAATTGTATAAACTTAAAGTTATTGAAAAACTCTTTTACAAAATTCTAGGTGGCCTCTTTTCGTGACGCGCAGTGTACTTATTTTTAAGACAGACGCAAATGATTTCTGGTGACGTTCAACAACTAACCACAGAATGACGACGATTTTAGAAGAGCTTGACATAAGAAACAGAGAGAGTTCGCGCCAAAAAAAAAATTGGTGGCTCATGGTACAAGCTGGCCCAAGGTACAAGCCTCTCTTCTAATATGATTTTTTTTCTTTTATAGCTGCTGCAGTTAGCCTAATAACTGGAATAACACCAATAGTAATTAGATCTCTGGAAACAAAAGTTGTATCGGAGAACGATTTAGGAAAAGCCCAATCTTTGTTTGGCATATGCGAAGCTATCGCCCCCGCTGTGTCTACTCCTATTTATGATACAGTAATTTACAATAATACGTTGACGACCTTTCCTGGAGCGTTCTTTTTATTTGGAATTTTGTTGTATGCTGTATCAAGTATAATTATTATGTAAGTATTTAATGTTTATTTTTAACTATTATTAAACTATTTGATGGCAATCAAATCCCAAGAATGGTAGTTACACAAAATAGGTATGACGTGCAAAATGCATGTCATCATCATTATAAATATATTTATGCAATTAAAATGTTTCGCAAAATCAAAATTTAAAAGATATAACTCCCTGTACTTGTAAGAAAATTATTCAGTAAAACAGCACTCAATGCTGGTTGTATTTATATTTTTTATGTATAAATATAATAACGATTAGGCGACCACAAGGACATCTCGTTTTTCTGAATTAAGTATATATATTGGAATAAATGCATGAATTATTAACTACAGAAATACCTAAATTATGATAATGAACACCCCTAGTATCTAGTAACATTCATATGATAATTGTTCCATTGTTCATGATGAAATTTAATTGCTTATAGTATATATTTCCCAACCGGTTTTCTTACCAATTATTCATTTATTGAAATATATATAACTCAATTATATCTAAAAAAAAAGCTATTTTTATGAAGTAAATACTACTTTAAAATAGATATTAAATCTTAGATTTATCTGGTATACTACTAAATTTCTCTTGCAGTGTTAAAAATAAACTATTATGTCTACAGTGCTGCAAATATTTTGATATCTAAGAATAAAAGTGTTTTTCTAGAGTATTTTTTGACGCTGAATCCGTTGAGAATTTTTTCCCATCACGTTAAACCCCCGTAAGGGTTTCTCCGTTTAGACTCCGGCTCCGACTGCCGGGAGTTTAAGGAATAGGAAACGGAGTTTCCTATTCCTTAAACCCCCGGCAGTGCTGCGGCCTCCGCATGTTATTCACGCCCACCCACATCCCTGAGTTTATGTGGGAGACTTTAACAGTAATCATGAACTCTGGATGTATAGGCACAATGATCAAAACGACGAGGCTCTAATAAACTGGAGCGAAGAGGTTGACATTTATTTAGTCTCTGACGCCAAAGATCGAGGAACTTTTCGATCTGCACCCTGCAGAATACAATCCAGACCTATGTTTTGTTTCCATAAATGAAAACAATCAACCAGGAAAGGCAAATAATCAACCCCAAAACTGAGACACAGTTAACAATATGCTTCATCGGCTGTATGTGACCACTTAAGCGATAGTGTAAATTCTTAAATGTAGCTTAAATTGATCTATGTTTACAAGTTACAAACCTTTTAAAATCAGAGCTATATGTGTGTCTTCAAAAGCTTTATATTGCTTTTTCCCTAGGCAATCATTTTTTTCCTTAAATTTTATTGCAGCTTCAGCTTCTTAAGGCTTCCTTCTCCTAACAAATTCGTTTATGGTTTCCTCACCAATTTTGGAAAGCTCATTATCCTAAAATATAAATTAACATGTAACAGTAATCTAACTACCCCATAAAGTTGATAATCCATGCTTAATTATTTTAGCTTAAACTATCTAATAAAAAAAGCCTCTGTTACAAAATGAATCAAACATTAATTTGCAAATTTTGGTTTCTCATAAATAAGGTAAATGCCTATTAAATTTATAATTTTAGGATATATAATCAAATTACACAAACTAGGATAAAACTGACTACTAAAACTCTTTTTTAAGGCTATTCCAATAAGCGGGTTCTACTTCAATACCTACTTAGTAATATTTTTAAAATTGATTAGAAAAAGTTTAACTATTGCTTAAAATTATTTTATTTGATATTTTTAGGAGGATGTACTTTAACGTAAAACGAAAACAAGCCAAATCCAACTCTACTAATGGTGTGGAAATTAATGGAAAAGATAATATGGCAATGGAAAATTGTGAAGAATCAACTCACATTTAGAATAAATTTCTTCTAGGCAAATTGACGAATTTTGACAATAAATAACTCAAAATAATAAGTATTAACTTTTATAGTAGCTACGCTAAAATATGTAAATAACTAAAATTAATAAATAATATTTTTTCACTGGTGTATTTATTAAAAACGGACAATCAAAACCAATTCGGGATTAATGCAGTATAAAATCCACATTACAACCTAATAATCATCATTTTCATGTAATCGTGTCATATGACTCACATGATACAGAAAGAGCCCATCTAATTTTATCCCTTATTCAATATTTACAAAATCAAATATTCACGTATTTCTCAAAATAAAAGTACTGTATCATAAGTTCATAAAATCTCAATATTTAAAAAATCAAATATTCACGTATTTCTCAAAATAAAAGTACTGTATCATAAGTTCATAAAATCATAAGTCACTGAAAAATCAAAATACAACCCAAGTCCCATTTTTTCGATAGCGTAGTACAGTGCAAAAGTGTCAACTTATTATTGTCTACGTTTACATACATTAAAGCATTCCTCATTGATTATGTAGTAAAATTATTATGCTTTAGTTAAAGTTTAGCAAAGTTAAAGAGTTGCAGCATCGGTATTTTTTCTGCGACCAGGACCATATAAACGATAAAATGGGGGAAACCATGTTATTCATTTTAATATATTCATTTAGATTCCATTTAACACACAATTAAAAATAATACTGTTAACACAGTCAAAATAGTTGTGAGAAAAAATTTAAACTCAGTGAAAACATTTTAATTAAAAATCAAAAGGAAAAATACCAGTAGTTGGCTGTATACCATAGTTTAACAAACTTACAAAGAAGTAAAAACTTCTGATGTATAATGGTACAGATTTATTAAAAAATTTTAAAAATTATCCAAAAGGTTAAAAATATTTTTTTAACGTTTTCGGTTCTGTCGGACCATTATCAGTACATTTTAAAAGTAGGAGAAACTAGGCACAAATATATAAGTATAATACAACCTTTTACTAAATTATCTCCTATGTCTCTTAATAATAAATATATTTTTTGTTTTTCAATGAGCGGCAGCTGACACAGTCCTGTAGGCACATGCTACCCGCAATTCTGGCACGCGTACTATGAGCCTCTTGTAAGTTGGTATTTCTCCCGCGTCACTCCAGACTGGAGCCGCGTAGAGGACGACAGACTGCACAACACCGTGGAGCGCCCTTCTCCTTTCGGATTTGGGACCATCGATATTAGGCATTATCCTCCCCAGCTCAGCCATTCTCTGAACAGCTCTGCGGCTCACCCCCCTCAAATGTTTCCTCCAACTCCCACCCTGAGGGAGAATAACTCCCAGTTATTTGACGTACTTTTTGGGCGTCACTCTCGCTCCCGCTCACTCAAATTCAACCCTATCTCTCTTTCTGTAGCCTCTGAGTACTACAGCCTCCGTCTTATCCTCCGAGAGAAAAAGATCATGCTCACTCATGTAATCCTCAAGTAGGACACATGCACGCGTAATCCGAAGCCAGAGTTCCTCCATGTCCCGTGCCGCCACCAGCATAGCAAGGTCATCTGCGAATGCAAAGGGGGTCACACCCTCCCCATATTCGCAATTTAAGACCCCGTCATATGCCAAGTTATATGCGTCAGTCCTAACTGCAAGACGCAAGAGTCTCGCAAGCTTAGTCTTGTTCTTGATTAAATCTTGCACGGTCAGTCTTGGTCTTGCCAAAAATAGGCGGTCTTGGTCTTTGTTCTTGGTTCTTTAAACTTTGGTTTAACTGAGTCGCAACCTGCCTCTAGCAGGGGTAGCGCATTCAGCTGTCTCCGCCAGAAACGAGTTCTCAATTGCCCCATTCCTACATCAAGGTTTGCACCAGCTGAAGGTAGTCGCATCATTGTCACTTGCGCCACCTCTTGCGCCACCTCTTGCGCCACCTCTTGCGCCACCACTTGCTTGGCAGATAGATCTAGAGGCGTGATGCCAATGACCAACTACATTACAGCAGTTGGTATTGTTTTGATGGCACGTGTTATATTTATGAAAGCCATCCGCTGAATATGGTTTAGTTTGTTAATCGTTGTTGCCTGTAACACTTTTGGTTCCCAAGCAATAGCTCTGTAAGTTAGCATTGTCCTAATGCCAACACTGTAGTCCCAGGCGATTACCCTGGGTAAAAAGTCCCAGATGCGTCCAACCACATTCGTCGATTACTCATAGACAATGCACTTTTAGCTTTACCATCTAAGTGTGAGTTCTATTTTAAGTCCTTGCCAAGGGTAATACTAACGTATTTCACCTCGTCAGAAAAGTTTAAACTGTAGTTTAAAATCATTGGAAGTATTAGGTCTGTGATTCTTCTTTTTCTGGGAAGAAGAGCATCTCTGTCTTCTTAGAATTTATTAATAGTGAGTGTTCCTTACCGCTTTGCAGAATAGCAATATTGTCTGCATAGGCTATTGTGTAAAACCTGTTGCTGCTGAGTTGATCAACCAGGGTGTCTAGAACTATGCTCTACAGGAGTGATGATAGCACCCCTCTGGAACATAGTGTAAACCACCCTGTGGACACTCCTTCGTAACCATGCCTCTAACAGAAACGTTTTCTACATTAGTGCTTATTGTTCTATTAGAGAGCATACTGAATATCCATTCGCTTACGACCAAGGGAACATTCCTGACATTGAGCTGTTGGGTTATGGTTGGAAATACCTAGGCTGGATTCTTTATTACCCAGCGATCTTTCAATTCGTTCCACTACTTGATATGAGTAAAATGGGTTATGAATCAGAAACATCGTTTTCCAAGAAAAACGATGTTAGGCTATTGGTCGCAAGGAGGCTCTGAATATTTCCACAAGATGCGGCAAAATGATATCCAGTCCCCACCGTAGTAGGGCTGCACAATATGGCTCACCTTACCTTTTCCTCATTAATAATTGTTCTGGTGAGATGTCAGTCGTTCAATGAGGGTATGATTGTTTTTTACGTCCAGTTTGATGCTGTTCAGGTGCTAGAACCGGGAAAGTGTGTTTTCATCAGGATCTCAGCACTTGAAACGCTCAATACTCCGGGAGTATTGGATTTTAGGAAGTGTAAGACTTCCAAATTCCAGAAGAACTGAAAAAGAGGTGATAAAAAAAAATCTTAAAAATAGGGCTAAGCTCAGAGGAACAAATTTAAATGGCCAAAGAGACACTAAATCTCAAGAGAGTGTTCGGGCTAGCTTCAATGCACTGGATTGTGGCTTTAAAGATATAAACAACAATAACAAGAGATAATGAGCTAATGAGACAAGAAAGAAATGAGACCTGGTAATATCAAACGTGATACAACTGAAGAAGGTCACTGGGAATAAATTTATAGAAAGAGAACAATAGGAAGAGAAAAGAAGGGCGCCAACTCAACGATAGTTGAGTTTTTGAAGTAACAAATGAATCTGGAGATAATACTCTGAAATACAAAAATACTAAATAATAATCTTGTTTTGCTATGTTATATACTGGTTAGTAGAACTGAAATAAAACTCAAAATAGTAACAATAAATATATTTATAAAAAATGTATATAGGTATATGTGTATAAACAATTTACATATAATGCAAAGCCAAATAACAGTGGTAGTGGATGGTGTACACATACAGTGGGACCTAATAGTCCCTCAACAAACGAATAGTCACTACCACTGGCCAAATAAAATATGAAATATTAGTATACAACAAGAATAGTCCGTATTGTAGCCAAAGTCTTAACACAAAACGGTAGTAATTTAAATTTAGCTAGTTCAACTAAAATGAGAAATAATTACCGTATTGTACAGATATCAACAATGATAACTCTGTTACAATTATTATATTATATCCAAAAAGGTGAGTCTTTAATACTCTTTATATAATGTTAAAAAAACATATGAAATTTATTTCCTTTCCCAAAATCAAATTGTATTATATCAAAAAAAAATATTATATCAAAAAAATGAGTTTGGTCAAACCCTTTACATCCTTAGTAAAAAAAAACCTAATAAAAACATGAAAGGTATTTTCTTCTTCCCAATATTTTAGAATTAGATTATATCAAAAATTAAATTATCACAAAGGTATTCACCTTATCATATGCATATGAAGAGGGTTAACAGTAAATAGATAGTAACAAAAAAGTCAAATAGTTAAACAACTTATCTTTACAGCACTATAAGTCCATAGGAAAAACTCCTCTTGGCACGGCTACATCAGTTTATGGCTGTAAAGACGAATCCTGTGCACAAAAGCCACAACCAGTCACTGGTCTCTGGGTGACAGCAAAATCCACGGGTTACATACACCAGTTGCTAACTAAGGATTCAAAGTTACTAATATCCTTGAGGGAATATTCTGAAGAGAATATCCTCAAGTGAAGTGACGGAATCTAAAATGATTATTTAATTTAATAAATGCAATTCAATAGGTGTAGCAGCATGGATTGACTGCACCAAAATAAAACATCAAAACATTAGGTTATGTCAACATGTCAGAACTTCCGAATTTACTTCGTAGACGTGACAGGCTTGCGCCATGAAAAGAACATGCGCAGAATATAGAAGGCTGTCCAATATTTGTCGAACCTTTTTATATTCCACCAAAAAAAGTTAGATACAAAATGGGAACCAAAAAAAACTTAATGATAACGACATGGACTAAAACAGAATTTAAATTTAACTATATAAAAGAAATGACCTTCTGTTCTTTGCAAGTAAATCAAGGAAATTTTATATTTAAATTATTTCGGAACTCAAAAATAAATCTCTAAAGAAATACTAAATACAATGATAAATTTGATTATTTGATAAAGAGATAATACGTATGAAATGATTTACTTACATGGAGCTGCAGCACGCCAAAAAAATCTTCCTTTTATGTGGAACTCTTATAAATATTGATTTTAAAAAATTTACTTATTATTATTTTTATTACTGAGATATGATTCTTTGAATTAGATATTAATATTTCTATTTTATTCTTCCCCAAATTATCTTCCTTGCTCCAATTCCGTCACTTTGAACGTGAACAATTTCACCGGTTGACGTGGCTGCGTTAACGAGTTCTGACCAAAACTAATCGTTCCGCTTCCGCATAAAATCGATCTTCCTTTCAAAGCGATAACAGCGCGTGGGTGGGGAAATGTCGATTTAAAATCGATCGTAGGCGGGTAATAAAAATTTCTAAAGGGGTTAATCAGTAGCGTAAACGCTACATTCTCCCTCATCTCCAGCAAAAAAAAAAGGAACTTTTTTTTTTGTGGCAGAACGATCTAACGCTAGGTCGACAATGAACGTTGATACGTTAAAATTGAACATTTTCCTCACCAGTCAACCATTTGCTCAGGAATTGGAACAAAATCAAGGACGAAATAAAAATATGAAACGAAGAATATGAGACAAAGTCATACATTTTTTTTAATGCGATAATGTATGTTAATTTAGTATAAACCAAAGATAAAAAAAAAATAAAAAGGTATACATTTTAAGTTTAATTCTATAACCTTACAGATCAAGTTAACTTTTAACACTACTTATCTACATTCTCAAGTATTTGTAAAAACAACCATTCGTTAAAACTACATTATAGGTGTGTATTAACAACCCCTAACACCATATCTCCAAGAACCATTCATAACAACGAAATTCAAACAAAGTCCTATGAACTTTACCCAGCGTTGACACTAGAGCGACCAGATTCTATTCGTCACCATAGAGTTCAATGAGGGCCTAATTATTCAGGACTAGTTGAAACTACAAACCTAAACAGATATATATGGTTCGGAATATCAACAACATATTGAAAATTCAAAGTAAAAGATAATACAATACACCTACGTGCTCTAGCAGCGGTAGGAAAGCACATAATCGGTAAAGGTTGTTAGTGCCTTAGATACTAGCAAGCCCACTATACTCATGGTATAGGGTATGCTAAAAAAAGGTAAGTAAGATAAATGCAATCCCAACTCATAGTAAAGGATATGCACAAAAGGTAAAAGATAATTGCACGTCCAGATCTACTCATGGTAGAGGATATGCACAAAACTCACTTCTACCAGCTATACACTTGATAGAAGGAAAGATAAAAGAGATCCTAACTGTAATACCTAAACTGTACTATTGACGTGTTCCAATTCTTTACCCACGACAAGAACAGTAAAGGACAGATTTTTAGGACTCTATAATCAAGATAAAGACAAGATATATATTCATAAGATATAGATAAGAAATAAACTTATCCAGGTAAAGGTAAAGATAACTAACTTAAGGTAAAGGTATGAGATAAACCAATTAAGGTAAAGGTACGAGATAAACTCAATTAAGGTAAAGATAAACTCCATTACAGGTATGAGATAATTTCCATAAAGGTAAAGATAAACTCAATTAAGATACAGATAAAGATAACTCACATCTACCAATCCATATCACTAGTAGAGAGACAGGTAAACAAACAGTATACAATAAGATATGTTAAAAAATCAAATACTTTCAAAGATAATAGCATAGTAGATTACCTCCAAGTTAAACAGACTTACTTACTGCTCAATATCAGAACGATCCAATTCTAAATGACACATTCTAATTTCAACCTAAGAGACACTCAAGGAACAACTAATATGTATTGATATATTTCTGAGCCAAGTGAGGGCACACATCCAGGGTGATCAATCCTGAACCCACGCTAAAACACCGACACAGTAAGTGAATATGAATGCATAAGCTTTATGGCCATAGTCTACGTACGAGCCTATGCAAACATCAATAAAAGAAAATGTTAAAGTGTTTCCTAATTATCTCTGTAAACATCTATTTAACTCAGAACTCAAGATGGGGAAAATTCCATATATCCATCCTGTACTCCTATGATATGCAATTTGATTTTTAAGAGAAAACAAACAACAAAATTAACAAGTCCATATACTAAGATAATAACCAACATTAAGATAAGATAAAAAAAAATAGAAGGCAAAATAACACAACTTATGGTTTTTGCCAGGTAAACAAAATAGATAATCAGATCTTAAACAACCAAACTGGTACAGCATTGATAAGGGACCAGTTAATCTTCATCAGAAGATGAAGAATCCAAATTATCTGACAAGTTATGTGGACCTACTGTCTTATCCTCCAGTAAGTCTTTGACATGAAACCTTCCTAGTTTCCTACCAGTAGAATTTTCCTTCAACTCATAAATTAAAGGAGAAATAACTTTAATAACCATACAAGGTATGTACTTCTGACATAACTTAGCAGATTGGAAGTTCAATTTATCAGACTTGACAAAGTTCCTCTTTAAAACAGAATCTCCAACTCTGAAAGATAAGGCTCGCTTTCTCAGGTCATACTGGCATTTATTTCTAGCATAAGATGCTTTCAACCGTTTGCGAACATCCACATAAATATTAGGAAGATGCTGAATATCTTCTAAACGGTGTAATTTATCTGATATAGTGGGAAAGTTATTGGCATTCTCTGAAATCTTACCAAAATAATCACCAGAAAGAGGGACATGACGACCAAACATCAAATAAGATGGAGGACACTTGGTTATTTCGTGAGAAGAGGTCCTGATCGCTTGTGCTATAGAGTGGATGTGAGTATCCCAAGCTCTCTGATCAGGAAAAGAATATGACCTTAAAGCAGTTACGATTGATTTATTCACTCTTTCGGTATGATTGACTTGTGGATGATAGTTCGCATTGTACCAGATCTTTTGTACATTGTATTTAGCCATGAGATCGCGAAAAGCCTTAGCTGTGAACTGGGGTCTATTATCACATGAAACAATTTGTGGAACACCATAAATTAAGAAAACTTCATTCTCGAGGTATTTAATAATAGAAGAAGTAGTTGCCTTCGACATGGTATGGACCAAAGGAAATTTAGTAAAATAATCAACAACTACTAAAGCATATTGGGAACCTTTATAAGACCTAGGGTACGGACCAATGAGATCTAAAGATATCAGTTGAAATGGAAAATCAATCCGTCGATAACTACCCATTAAACCTGGTTGGGGAAGATTTGTCGGTTTGCATGTAGCACAGATTTTGCATTTAGCGATATAGCTACGTACAGTTTGACGCATCTTCGGCCAGTAATAGAGTTCCGATATACGACGGAGAGTTATGTAAAAACCAAAATGAGCTGCAGTAGGATGGTCATGAAAAGTGGCCAAAACCTCTGCTCTATTAGGAGTTGGAACGACTATCTTCCAATCCGACATTCCAGTAAGGGCATCCATGGAACTTAAGACATGTTTATACAAAACACCATGTTCAACTTTAAAATCAGGAAATTTACCTGGTACATTCTGTACATCATACAACATTTTTCGATACCAGTCATCTGGTTGTAAGGAAGATAAGTCTAACAAATTAATATCGAAAGTTCTAGAGAGTGCATCAGCGACTACTACACCTGAAGCTTTACGATGAACAATTTTATAATCGTATTGTGCCAATTTTAAAATCCACCTAGCCAAACGAGGAGATGGGTTCTTCATACTTTGTAACCACACCAAACTACTATGGTCAGTTATGACCGTGAAAGAACGACCTTCAAGAACATATCTAAAATGTTCAATACCCGTAATTATAGCTAACAACTCTTTTTCAGTTGTAGTATAATTTTTCTGGGCTTTATTTAATTTCTTGCTGGTGTAGGCTATAGGGTGTTCTTCTCCATCAACAATTTGATAGAGTACCCCACCAGATGCTGTGTTTGAGCAATCTGTCATCAGATAAAAAGGCTTAGTAAAATCTGGGGCTACCATAACAGGAGAATTTGTGAGAGCCTCCTTGATTTTAATGAAAGCTTCATTAGCCTCAGGAGTCCACACAATATTTTGTCCCTTTTTCCGATTTTGAAGTAAATCTGTGATAGGAGACAACAAGGTAGAATAAGACTTGACAAATTTTTTATAATAACCCACCATTCCTAACAATCGACGAACCTGAGTGGTATTTTTAGGCACAGGAAAATCACGAATAGCTGATACCTTATCGGGATCAGTACGAAGACCCTGAGAATCTACAACATATCCTAAAAACTTAATAGACTCACGACAAAAGCTACTTTTATCTAAGTTAATAGTCAAATTTGCGTCTTTTAAACGCTGAAACAACTGCTGCAATACAGAGATATGAGTTTCGAAATCGGGAGTAATGACCAGAATGTCATCAAGATAGTATTGGCAAAATGGATCTAAAGCAGGACCAATTACCAAATCCATTAACCGACACATAGTCTGTGGAGCAGACACAAGACCAAAAGGCATTGTAGTGAATTGGTACAATCCTTTTCCATTGACCGCAAAGGCAGTGAGCTTTTTACTCTCTTCGCTGAGAGGAATCTGTAAAAACGCCTTCTTCAAGTCAATAGATGAAATGAAAGCATTCTGTAACTTACTCAGGATGATATCTATACGAGGTATAGGATACGCATCTCTGTTCATAGTTATACTGTTAAGTTTACGTCCGTCAAAACAGACACGAAAAGTCCAATCTTTCTTTTTTGTCAGCCACAAAGGACTACAAAAAGAAGAAGTACTGGGCTCAATAATACCTAACTTAAGCATTTCATCTACCTCCTTTACTAGGCTTTCATGCCAGGCTTGAGGCAAGGGATATTGATACTGCCTGAAGGGCTTGGACGAACCCACATCAATGTGATGTTCGATGAGATGAGTTCTACCCAACTTATTTTTCGAAGATATAGAAGAGAATGATTTGATGACATTATTTAACTTTTCTAATTCATGAGCATTAAGTCGACTAATATCTTTAACCGCATTGACACAAGAGATATTAAATGAAGAAACAGATAAGGAAAATTCAGGAAAATTTAACTCACTATTAAAAGTTTTCAGAAAATCCATACCTAGGATGACTGAATTCTTAACTGACGGAATAACAAAGAATGTAATCATTCTTTTACAAAAACTAACACAAATCTCAGTAGTGAATTGACCTAAAATTGGTTGAACTTGACCATCAGCTGTAGTCACTTGCAAACTTTGATCTATTCCTATATTTACATTGGAATTCTGGAGAAATTCCATACCGAGAGAACCTAAAATAGAGATATTGGACCCTGTGTCCAGTAAAGCTAAACAAGAATGTCCTAAGATAGAGATTTCAAGATATGGACGATTATCCTTGTTTTTTCGAACCAACAATGAGTTTATATCTAAGTCAACAAACGAAGACAAGGGATTACACGAAGAAACTACAGAAGAATTACGGTGCTCGTGCTCAACTAACGTTGTCCTCTCTTCGGTTGGTATTTGCCGTTCTGTGGTCTTTTGTCTTTCGGTGGAGGATGAGATGTTTGGCTTGTGGAAGCTTGGGCATCCAGACTCGAGAAACTGGTTCCTTGGTTTTGAGGAGTTTGGACAGTGTTTGTATTCCCTGTATTTTGACGAGGAGTAGGAGCCAGGGCCAACCCACCCCTTCTGTCGTTTCTCGAACAGAATTGGCATTCAAATTTGCGTACACCTTGACGTCCACATCCATAACAAAACCGAATTCTAGGTTCAGAACATTCGTAGTAACCATGTCCTGATTGACGACAATTCCAACAGGTAAGCTTCGAATTGAAAGAAGCGACATTATCAGACCGAGAATAATTTGGTCTACCCGAATAGGACGAATCAGGATTTCTAAAATTCTGCCGAATAGGAGCCCTAGACACGCTGTCAGAAGACCATGACAAAACTTCCTCCAGCTTCTTACATTTTTCAGTAAGATCAGCAATCGAGGGAATATCTGTAAGTGCCAGACTAGAATGGTACGATGGCAACAAGTTTTTCTTAATAATCCTGACAATATGAGGTTCAGAAAGAGGAGTCTCCAGACGTTTACACAGACTAACAATCTCGTTAATAAATATAGTTACCTTCTCCTGCGGAGCTTGTTTACGAGACTTGATTTCATCAAGAAGATTATCCTCATAGTTATATGGAAGAAAATCTGATCTGAGTTTGGCAACTAACTCTTGCCAAGAAGCAAAACTACCTCGGTTATTGAGGTACCAAGTAAAAGCTGAATCTTTAAATAAATCGGCAGCAGAAGAGTAACACTCTTCCTCGCTGTTACCACGTGCTATACGCAGACATTCTACCTTCTCTAAGAAACTAACAACGTTTTCATTATCTTGACCTGAAAAATGCACACCCCATTTATGAATAGGAGCAGACTTAACAAAAGGAAACGAGTTGACTGGAACACTAGCATTATGAGGAGTTGACTGTGCCTGGGGAATTACTTTACAATCAAGTTCACCTTCCAGAATCAAAACCCTGAAATTAAGAGACCTCTTCACTTCCTCCTCTTCCTCTGTTGTAGCTTCTAACAGATGGATTCTAGCTGAAACATGACCTAACCGAGAAGTATAACGAGCATAGGCAGTATCACTAGAAGAACCAACAAAAGAATTAATTTTGACCACCAGATCTGCAAGAGTAACCTCTATTTCGGCAATTTCATCCTTAAAATTAAGATGGGAAGCTGACAGAACAGCGAAACTCCGATTGGATGAAGTTTGCTTCAATGCACCACGCAACACTACCCTTTTCCTTTCCACCGTTGTCAAAGATGGATCGTTTAAGTGACGGACTCTCAACTCATACTCTAATTCAGGAGCTAACAGATGCTCTACCTTGAACGCAGACATATTACACAACTGAGAAATATACGAGAGAATGAGTAAAAGTAGGTAAAGTTTAACTTACTCTCTGTCCTCAAATTAATATTCTGAAGGGATACCTATACCAGTAATGTTTAATTGTTTTGGTCCAGTTATGAAATCCAATGACATATACTGCTACAACACCCTAAGGAACCTAAAATTTCAAAACTGTTATTTCGAGGTAGTGACTCAACTTATTGGCTACTCCGGACTTGTAAAATATGTGAAATAGTTAACTTTAGTTATTTAAATTTTTAATTAATTTATTATTAATCTAAAATTGTTATTTAATCAATCAAAAACAAAGCAATTTATTCAGTCTACACAGTATATAGCAAAAACAAGTCAATTTAAGATATAGATATAAGGTAATGTCCAAAAAAAAAATTGAAAAACAAAACTAAACGTTAAAATGAAAATCTAAAAGCACAACCAGTGAAAACCACAACAACCCAAGATCAAAATCAAAAGTTAAAGGAGATATATATATATATATATATATATATATATATATATATATTTTTTTTTTAAGGCAGAAGTGGAAAAGAAGCCACACGTTGGGTCTAGCCAATTGAAACGCTTAATTCTCCGGGAGTATTGGATTTTAGGAAGTGTAAGACTTCCAAATTCCAGAAGAACTGAAAAAGAGGTGATAAAAAAAATCTTAAAAATAGGGCTAAGCTCAGAGGAACAAATTTAAATGGCCAAAGAGACACTAAATCTCAAGAGAGTGTTCGGGCTAGCTTCAATGCACTGGATTGTGGCTTTAAAGATATAAACAACAATAACAAGAGATAATGAGCTAATGAGACAAGAAAGAAATGAGACCTGGTAATATCAAACGTGATACAACTGAAGAAGGTCACTGGGAATAAATTTATAGAAAGAGAACAATAGGAAGAGAAAAGAAGGGCGCCAACTCAACGATAGTTGAGATTTTGAAGTAACAAATGAATCTGGAGATAATACTCTGAAATACAAAAATACTAAATAATAATCTTGTTTTGCTATGTTATATACTGGTTAGTAGAACTGAAATAAAACTCAAAATAGTAACAATAAATATATTTATAAAAAATGTATATAGGTATATGTGTATAAACAATGTACATATAATGCAAAGCCAAATAACAGTGGTAGTGGATGGTGTACACATACAGTGGGACCTAATAGTCCCTCAACAAACGAATAGTCACTACCACTGGCCAAATAAAATATGAAATATTAGTATACAACAAGAATAGTCCGTATTGTAGCCAAAGTCTTAACACAAAACGGTAGTAATTTAAATTTAGCTAGTTCAACTAAAATGAGAAATAATTACCGTATTGTACAGATATCAACAATGATAACTCTGTTACAATTATTATATTATATCCAAAAAGGTGAGTCTTTAATACTCTTTATATAATGTTAAAAAAAAAACATATGAAATTTATTTCCTTTCCCAAAATCAAATTGTATTATATCAAAAAAAAATATTATATCAAAAAAATGAGTTTGGTCAAACCCTTTACATCCTTAGTAAAAAAAAAAACCTAATAAAAACATGAAAGGTATTTTCTTCTTCCCAATATTTTAGAATTAGATTATATCAAAAATTAAATTATCACAAAGGTATTCACCTTATCATATGCATATGAAGAGGTTAACAGTAAATAGATAGTAACAAAAAAGTCAAATAGTTAAACAACTTATCTTTACAGCACTATAAGTCCATAGGAAAAACTCCTCTTGGCACGGCTACATCAGTTTATGGCTGTAAAGACGAATCCTGGGCACAAAAGCCACAACCAGTCACTGGTCTCTGGGTGACAGCAAAATCCACGGGTTACATACACCAGTTGCTAACTAAGGATTCAAAGTTACTAATATCCTTGAGGGAATATTCTGAAGAGAATATCCTCAAGTGAAGTGACGGAATCTAAAATGATTATTTAATTTAATAAATGCAATTCAATAGGTGTAGCAGCATGGATTGACTGCACCAAAACAAAACATCAAAACATTAGGTTATGTCAACATGTCAGAACTTCCGAATTTACTTCGTAGACATGACAGGCTTGCGCCATGAAAAGAACATGCGCAGAATATAGAAGGCTGTCCAATATTTGTCGAACCTTTTTATATTCCACCAAAAAAAGTTAGATACAAAATGGGAACCAAAAAAAACTTAATGATAACGACATGGACTAAAACAGAATTTAAATTTAACTATATAAAAAAAATGACCTTCTGTTCTTTGCAAGTAAATCAAGGAAATTTTATATTTAAATTATTTCGGAACTCAAAAATAAATCTCTAAAGAAATACTAAATACAATGATAAATTTGATTATATGATAAAGAGATAATACGTATGAAATGATTTACTTACATGGAGCTGCAGCACGCCAAAAAAATCTTCCTTTTATGTGGAACTCTTATAAATATTGATTTAAAAAATTTACTTATTATTATTTTATTACTGAGATATGATTCTTTGAATTAGATATTAATATTTCTATTTTATTCTTCCCCAAATTATCTTCCTTGCTCCAATTCCGTCACTTTGAACGTGAACAATTTCACCGGTTGACGTGGCTGCGTTAACGAGTTCTGACCAAAACTAATCGTTCCGCTTCCGCATAAAATCGATCTTCCTTTCAAAGCGATAACAGCGCGTGGGTGGGGAAATGTCGATTTAAAATCGATCGTAGGCGGGTAATAAAAATTTCTAAAGGGGTTAATCAGTAGCGTAAACGCTACACACTTTCGCAAAGGTTGGAAGTTTTGCTTCTATCTACCTTCGTTAATATGCCGATATGCTGATTTAGGTCATTTGAGAACCCTTTTTGTATCCCTACAGAAGGTTTTCCAAGCAGCTTTTTGTCTTTGTCTGCAGGCTTTCTTAAACTCTCTGGGGGTTGATTGATAAAAATCCCAATCCTCTTTGAGTTTGGTGCGTTTTTCTCTATTAAAATTTGTTCTTGCTAAGGTGTTCGAGTCCAGTGTTCAACCAAGAGCTGGTTTTGCGACTTTCTTGGGCCATCCTTATTAAACAAGATTTTCTATAAGCATTAGAGAGGTGGTTATTTAAAATTGGAAAAAACAGTTTTGAATGTATAACATAGATAGATAGGTATAAAGTTGGATAAATTCTTAGATTTCACTAAGTGTTCGAGTCCAGTGTTCAACCAAGAGCTGGTTTTGCGACTTTCTTGGGCCATCCTTATTAAACAAGATTTTCTATAAGCATTACAGAGGTGGTTATTTAAAATTGGAAAAAACAGTTTTGAATGTATAACATAGATAGATAGGTATAAAGTTGGATAAATTCTTAGATTTCACTTTAATATATAAATATTATTTATTGTTATAAATATTATTATTTTAAAAAATAAAAAAATTGCTTTATTTTTTAATCGTTGTCCAATATGTACTTATCTATAAAAGTTAAGAATATATTAAAATGTATGTATGTAATGCAAGTATGTAAATGACCAAATGCACATTTACCAAGTATTGGCATGGATCAAAAGTATTAAATATAATACATGTTGTATACATTGATTAAAATATTGTGAAACTTATAGCTTTATTTAAAGTTTTTTTTTACATTGTAGCCAAGAAATATTTTTTTTTGTATACAACATATAAAATGATTGTGTGATAAAGCAATTTTAAAATTGTTGCAGAAGTTGGTAAACCTATAAACATCTTGAATAGAAATCAGCCACATAATTCCACATTTCTGCGGGAGCTATATGTGCTTTCTTGCTTTTTGGGGTTTTCCGGGTTTGTTTCGGCGTTGAATAATAATTTTGATTTTGATAAACAGCATTATTTTGACGATATTTACCGTTTTCCATGTTGTAGCCTTTGAGCATCATCTTTTTGATTTAGATTGTTGGGATTTTTTTTGACAAAAATGGAAATGTTATATCGTGATGAGTAATACTAGGAGTAATATAGCATAGCAGACCACACAAATATCTCAATGTTAGCAGAACTCGACATTAACACTAGATTTGCGATAATCATCAAGAAAAATATATTGGGGTATTTTAAACACATAGCCAGAAGAACGGAAGGTATGGAGAGATTCGTGGTTAAAGGCAAATTAGATGGTAAACGAAACCGATGAATACGGCTACTCGGATGATCAGACCAAATAAAAAGCACCACCGGTTACTTTCTGTTTAAGGCAGCACACCACGTCCAGGAGAGAGAAGAATGAATCAATAGCAACCATGCGTCGAATACCATTACCACATCCTTACGAAGGATAAAGAATAGAGGAGGAGTTAAAATGAGCAACATATATGGAAACATAGTAATAGCGTACACATTTCCAATTATTGGTCACATTATGGTAATAATATAATTCAGTGAACTTTTACATGAGGTGTCTGTCAACAAACTATAACGAAACCACAAAAATTTGCCCATAGCTATAATCCGTGTTCAGTATGAATAATAACCTTAAGAGAATAGTCTAATAAATCGAATATGTGAATTTATAATATGTGAAGTGATTTTTATTACATGCATAAAACAAAAGTAATATCATTAGATATACGTACTGTCGATCTTAATCTCGATTGATATAGTACAGGATTTGCGCTAGACCGATTCAGTACAACTATCGTAAGAAAAAATAAATATTGATCACTGATTGTTGCCCAAGTGTGATTGATACCTGTGAATGTGGGAGTTAACTATTAATATTTTATGTGGTAAGTTTTGTAAAAAACTGTTTATGGGCTAATAATTTTATTTTATGGGAAAAAGCAATGTTATAACTCTTAAAAAAATTATTTTAAATTCTACGTATTCTAGTATTCCAATAATAAGTAAGTTTTATATTTCTTATAATATTTACTTTATTTAATTGTCTTATTTGATTCAAAGTTTGAGTACTTTTTCGTTTATAGAGGTTTGGTGTTATTATAGTTATATTAACTTTATGTACCTCTCTATCTTAATACGTATATTAGCAGGTTGCCTACCAATGAGACTGTGATGATATTGCGTTGTGATACCATATGTATCACCGGTGATCAACTTTCTTGGTTTATTTCTGGACAATGTCTATCACCCGTGATACTTTGCAGAGTACAGTTTAAATGACCATCAATATTTTTGGTATATAAAATCGGGCAAACAGAGTATGCCGGTGGGATGTAAATGAATCTAATATCATGTTGGACAAGTGGGCATCACGGATAATTCATGTTAGTTAAGTTACAAAAGTAATAAGAAAATAGCAAGATCTGGCGAAAAAATTACTATTAATAAAACAATTCTGTACCCTAGAATAAAAGTGTACTAAGTCCAAAATATCGATTTTTCAGGAGAGCGGTTTGAAATTTATCAATGTGCAGTTTTTAACGTAAGGCCTAGTATTTTTCTCCTATGTGAAACCAATTTTTTTCAGCAATCTATGATCTATCAACTAGTAAATTTTAAGCAATTAAAGTACGAAATTAAAATAGTGATTTGTCAAAAATTCATAATTTTTTTGGTTTTGGACATAATACAGTTTTGTATTAATACCAAGTCTATTTTAAGGACTTAACATTATAAGAATAAATGTTATGTTACAATTCCAAAGTTAAGTCCAAACAAGTTATGGTTATTATTTGAACACAGCACAAAATAAAATAACAATGTTTATTGATAAAAACGCTTTATAGAAAATATGAAACTAATATTGTAGTTATTCAATGTAAGTTACAAAATGAACACAAATTATTGGGTGCGGTTATCATCATCTTCATGTATGCTGCTATGCTTTAGGTTGACATAAAAATGATGGAACTGCTTTGAAACCCGTTTCAATCATATCTTATGATGCTTGTATTGTTATTCGGAGATTGGATTATCATCATCCCTTACAGGTTATATTTCCTCAGGAAATACGACTCTCCTTCCAGTTCAAATTAAATTGACTGCCTGAAATTCTTTTTCTTGAAAATTAGTTTTATAGTACAGTGTTCCATACTTTTCTGCCCTTATTTGTAAATATACCATTTTTGACATTGAGACATCCATGCCATCTACATTTTTTTTCTAGACAAAATGGAGACGTGATGTTCCTATATAATTGCTTAAAATATTTGAAATCGCTTGTCTCCATATTAATCACGTCGAACGGATTAGTTATTCTAGCTAATTGTTGCCAGTCCCAGGGAGACATGATTTGAAAACCAGCACTCTTCTTTTTTTAGCATTCTATTAATGAATGGCAAGCATCAACTTCTAAGTGAGTATGACCACGCAATAAGAATTTATGTGTAATGGTTTTCAACGTTGGAATTTCTTTTAATATATAAAAATAAGCTATAACCATAACAATATGTATGTTCGATTGTTGGGATGTTTCGATTTTGAGATGGACAGTTATCAGACCATACAATAATTTCTTTTTGGTGAAGTTTAACATGTGATATTGCCCACCTTAGCAATCCTGATGCCATTTCATTTGCACCGCGTCCTGATTTGGACTCGTCCCACATCAAACAAGTAGTAGCATTATTAGTGGCATCATAAATTGTGGAATTATACGTCCAAAGTTTTAAAGAGTAAAAGCTTTGCGCGTTGGTTAACACTGATGTTAAGAGGCATTTTTGTAAATCGACGCATATCATAATTGATTATAGAATTTTGTTGTTTTGTGTATATTTTATCTTCTTTCTTTAAGGAGTATCTTCTTGTTGCTTCTTCCAAATGTTAATTATATTTGGCTGAGTAATTGAACTCTGTGTTAAAAATGTAACTATACAACCATTCTTCGGCAATTAGATTTTCATGTGTATTTTTTTCTTCACACTGTGCTTTATAAAGTCTATCCATTTTTGCAATAGTAAGGTGACTTCCCAGGTATTTTCTGCTCGATCTCTCTCGCGAATGATGTGATTGTTCAACAGGGAATTTCATAATATGATCACGAATTTCTTGTTTCAAAACTTCAGGTACCTTAACATGTTTTTCATGCTTCTCCCTTTTATCCACAGCAATAATATCCCTGCTTGTTTTTTCTCCAAAGATGTGGTCACAAAAGTTTGAGAAATATGCAGAGTGTTAACAAAAAATACTTTGCACACACGTACCATGGAATTATTTTTGTCAAAATAATACTGTCGTGTGTGAGCTCTAGAATCCTTTATTGCACCAGTTCTACATATTTTTCTAAACGTTTGTACCAATTGGATATGCGATGATATAAACTGACGTTTATGGTTTATGTCTTTGGATGCATCCCAAAAAGCAGCATTTATGTTTTTGTCTTTCTTACTCAGAAATTTTTATATTCATTTTTATTCACTAATGAAATAATTCTCTATGATCTGCTACTCATTTTTAAAATAAAAATATACTGAAATCACGTTAAAAACTACTCTGAAAACTTTACTATTTGAACTAACGTCTGTTCCTACAAACAGTCAAACTCAAACTATTAGTCAGAAATTGTCGGTAAACATGTGCATAGAGTTGGACAGTGAGAAACAGTTCTAACAGTTTTTCTTGACCGTTTGTTGGAACCTAGGGACTTAACAAACTGTTGCGCATTAATGTGAGGGGAAAGTATGGACTTAATTTCAATTTAAAAATAAACTTGGACTTAATATTGTCATTACTAAAAATACCAAACTAAAGACTGTACTATTAAATTTGATATTCTTTTCTCCCAGAAGACACAAGGACTTAATACCGTTTAAAATTAGCTACTTATCTCTGTTATTATTCGAGATTGAGCTTAGATCATAGTACCATATGAAAGAGGACTTAATTCCAAGTCAATTTCATTGATAATCCCGTTTTGCTTAAAATTGGACTTAATACACTTTTATTCTGAGGTACAAAATTATGTATTATTTGTTGAATATTTTGTTATAAAAAGTTACAGAGAAAAAAAAATATATTTTAACAGATAAAAATATTATTTTCTGTGTCTTTTTTGAAAACATTCCAAGCATAGCGCAGGAGCATTTGAGCAACTATTACAAATAGTAGAAACTAGTTTAGCCTTTTTTGCTGCTACTTTTAGACTTTTTGTGAATTTCGTACTCTTTCTCTAAAGAACCAACACACCGTTTTCTCTTTTATCGATTATAGTATGATTTTTCAATCGTTTCTTTCAGTATATGCTTGTTTTTGTTGATATTTTTCTTGTTGTTTGCAATATCGCCAAGCAAGCCCATCACAAGTCATCATAAGCGGCTCGACAATCCGTTGTGGATCTTGGCCTGCTCACATAGAATCCACACCACAATCCATCTCCATGTTAATCTCTTCGTGTATTGGTGATCTGACATCCTATCAATGTGTCCAGCCCATCTAAGTCTCCGCACTTTAACGAATTTCATAATATCTGGATCGGTGTATAACTGATATACTTCAAAGTTGTACTTTCGACGCCATAGCCCAGTTTCATTTACGGTCCCAAAAATCCTTCAAGGATTTTTCTCTTAAAAATACCAAGAAACTTTTCATCATTTTGAGATAAGGTCCACGTTTCAGCCCCATTTATTAAAACCGGTCTTATTAATGTCTTGTATATATTGAGCTTTACTTCACGTTTTATATTTTTATTTTTTAAATGTTTCTGGAGACCGTGAACAGTTCTGTTTGCTATTGCTATGCGTCTTTTTATTTCGTCGCTTGTCGTGTTTGTTGCGTTTACTAGCGATTCAAGATATGTGAATTCTTTGACTTGCTCAAAGATATGGTTGTTAATTTGAATTATCTGTTGGATATTTCGGGGGTTTTTAGAAACCAACATATATTTGGTTTTTTCCTCGTTTACCACAAGTCTAAATTCACTTGCCGCGTCCGCAAGCCTTGTAAAACACTGCACTATATCTCTCATACTTCTGCCCACTATAACTATATCGTCAGCGAATGCGAGAATTTGCGACGATCTATTAAAAATAGTTCCATTCATTCTAATATTTTATTGTCTGATCGCTTTTTCCAAAGCAATATTCAAGAGGAGACACGCCAGCGCGTCCCCCTGTCTTAGACCATTATTAATGTCAAAGAACGTTTTCTCCTTCAATTCTAACGCATGAGCTTACGTTTTGCATTGTTAGTTGGTCAACTTAACTAACTTAGACAAGTACTATTAGTTTATGGATTGCTGCAAAAAGTTGATCACCACCTTTTTTTATACATTTCTGAACAGATTTCATCGATTCCTGGGGCTTTATTGTCTTTTGATATGATATTTTAGGATGGCATTAGACACTTCTTCTCTTGTGGGGTCTAATGCCACTGTGTAGTTGATGCTGTAGATTTTGTTGATTTTCTATGTTGTAACCTCCTTCAATATCGTTTATATTTCAATGTTCGCTGAAATGTTGTGCCCATCTGTTAAGAACTCAGTGGTGGCTCGTGGCTTGAGAGACAAGGTCGGCAAGGTATTTTTTGTCTCCTCAGATAGGTATACCGTCTAATAAAGACTTCAACCTTCATAGGAGATTTTTTGTTTTCTTGTTTTTTTTTCCTATAAATTTAGAACCTAAACATGTTTATAAATTAACTCTAGTCTACGTTGTTTGGAAGTAGCAAAATGGGTAATAACGTCATCGTAAAATTTATTAGAGTTTTGGAGAGATTTTAAAAGTTTTTTTTTTCTATTGACATTTGAGATAAGCTTGACATTCTCTCTTGTTTCATGGTATTTCGACAATATGTTTTGATTTTTTTGAGGCAAGAGAAATCTCGTTCATTTGAGGCAGATGTTGGTGGTAATGAGAGAATTAATGATAATAATTTATTAATTTCGGTAACAGTTTGTTGTAATGAATTGCAGTATACAAAATTATACATATCTTGTAACTTATCCCATCTTCCGAAAATATTTGGATCAGCATATAAAACTTTTAATTCATTTTCTAATTTTATATTATTAAAGAACGATGGATAATTTTTAATTAACCTGTCTAATAAATATCTTGGAAATTCTTTGGCGTAGCTTTTAAATGTAAAAAAGTAAAAAATTTGCAAATCTTCAAAATTCGAAAAACGAGTAGCTATTTGCATAATAATAGTATCCAAAATTTCAAAATATACTCGTTTTTCGAGATCTGTTTCTGTGTCATGCCTTTGTCTTTTTTTTGGGGGGGGGGGGTTCGGAAATATCAAGTGAGTCCAAAACGTCACTGCGTATATACTGGAAATTACTATCATTACAAAAATCTCTGAGATTTTGCACCAGTCTTGTTATTCTATTTTTGGAATGAATAATGTCAGTTAACTGATTTTGAACAACATTGAATATCAAATCGGTTTCGGTAAACACTTTCTTAAAAATATTTAAAAGTATGTTAAAAGACTAATCATTTAATAAAGTTTTCAAACCGATTGCTTCACGGATCGAGATATCATCACTTTAAAAATCGTCACATTCAATAATAAAATCAAAAACTTCCAAAAGCTGTTCACGAAAATCTGCTACAGTGAAACTAACCGAGATTAAAATTCCATCGCGTCTGACAAACTGTTGGCATTTTTTTCGAAACAAACCGTTCTAAAACATTAGTCCGTTTAGGCGAGCTTGAGAACAATGAAGCAAATCCGCTTAAACTGGCAAAAAAAAAGACGACATTCTTTAATTTTTTTACATGTATCCTGCAAAACTAAATTCATTCTATGCGCATGACAGTGAGTAAATAAAGCTTGCGGTGCAATAGTTTTAAACCAGACATCACGGCAGCGCCGTCATAAGTTTGCCCTACCAATTTATTTTTGATATCAAAAAATTTTAATTTGTCCTTTAAAACACCAAAAATATATTCTGCCTTATGGCTTTAACTCACGTCTGTAAAACCTAAAAACCTCTCATAGATATTACCACGTAACGCGTATCGAAAAACAATTGATAATTGTGAATGACATAATATGTCGGTAGTTTCATCTACTAGTTCGGTAGTTTTTTCTAGTGAAAAGCAAATGGTTTCCTGAATCTCAGATTCAATAACGTTACTCAAAATGTAACTAATTGATTCTATTAATTCATTCTGGATTGTTTTAGATACACTGCTAAATGTCTTCGAATCAGAAAGTAAATTAGAAAATTCCAAATCGTATTTCTTAAACATTTTTATTAGTTCTTTATAATTTCCTTGATTTAAAGAATGCTCCGATTCATCGTGTCCCCTAACAGATAATTCCTGACAACTTAAAAAAATTACAATATCAATTAAACGACGTAAAACTGCGTGATTATTTTTTACAATTTCGTTATGTTTAATAGCATTTTCACGTTGGGCATTATCTAATGAAACATAGATATTTTGTTTTCCAAATAAATCTAATTTAATCCGGCTGTAAGTATGATCTTTCGAAATATTATGTTTATGTAAAGCTCTAAATAATTCCTTTAAATTATCGTAACCAGATTCACACCACGGATTTTGATGTTTGCCCCTATTTGTCGAAAATAAAATGCAAAGCCAACAGAAAAGTTTGTTTTTTATTTCACTCCCGGTCAGCCATGAGTACTTGCTGTACCAATTATCTGAAAATGATCTATTACTTCCCTTACCCGCACTAATATTTATAAGCCGGGACATTTTAGGCAAAGGACGCTTCTTATTTTTAATAACAATTTGTTCTTCGTATGGAATAGATGAAAACCCATTATGCAAAATATAATTTACAATATCACACTTATCAATACTTACAGTTTCTCCCATGGCTTGCATTTTTTAAGTTAATTTACCTGAATTTGTTTACACTTTAATTAAAAAAAAAACTTCTAATATGTCAAAAAACCCTTTAACCTTTAACTATTTACGGCAGACATAACGTATAGAAAATAAAAATAAATCACAAAAAGAAAGGCTAGTTCGTGCACTGAATATCACTTCACTTTACTACTTACGTTCTTATATGAAATAACATTTCATCCCGCGCTCGCAATGTACAGTTCGCGACCAATCACCAACCCAAATGAAACATCGGCAAATTTAAATTTGCCGTACTTAGTAATTAAGTTCATATGGAAAGAAATGTATATTTGGTTGCTAATCAACTAATATTCCGTTGATTTTTACAAGTAAATCGTCAAGGTTGGGATCGGCTTGCCGAAAAAACAAAACGTGCCTTTTTAAGAATTCACAGGCGGATGGATGTCTCCGATATCGGATCATCAATTTGAAAAGTGTCTACGCAGGGATCACTTAACGCTCAGATTGGACGAATTCTTTTAAAAACCATGAATAAAATTTAGTCTGGTCGAATTGGTCGAATTCTTTTAAAAACCATGAATAAAATTTAGTCTTTATTATCTCACAGAAATTTTTTTATTTCACAAAAACAAATGACATCAACTGATTACCTGCAACAATTATTTATTGAAATACTGATTAAATTAAATACTAAAAAAACTATAATATCCATAAAGGTGTGGGTCGGCACTGTCGACCCTGCCGACCCTGTTTGGAGTCAAAATTGGCTATTTGAATTATATTGTTACTTGATATTTAGTATAAGATGATGGCATTGACTTCTGAAGTTACAAATAGATACTCAAATACAACCTTTTGTTACCATCGCAAACATCGACGAACGACAGTAAAATACTAAGCCATTTGATATGACAAATCAATACCCATTTTAAACTTATTATAAAACATAACAGCTTCCGGTTTATAAATTGATTTTCCTTGTCGTTTTTTTTGTTGTTAAGATGTTTAGTGTACACCTCGTACCTAACACCAACACCTAAGACCTAACACCTAACACCTCTTATCTTTTCAGTTTAAAATAACCTTACCATTACTTTCTTTTCTCTTGATGTTTCCTTTTTTCATTTTTGTGTCATCCAAAATTTCACTTGGTACTTTTTTCATATATTGTCGCAACGTAAGAAAGTTGAAAAAAAAAGTTGAAAATAATTTTTCCCATGACAGGTCATGGCTATCTTCCACCAGATCGAGTGTTTTTAGTCTCAAAAAAGTTTATTAGAAAAAAGAGGTGATTTACAAATCATCAGAGTACATTGATATTAGAGCCGAACATTCTAAAGTAGTAAAGGTTGGCCAAGACTGTGACTTCTTTGACTGGAAGAAAGAAAAGGATGTATTCGTGAAAAAACCGGCCCCATTTCATTTTCAACTGGGAACCTGCAAAAAGATTATTCTGACAAGAACTAAATATAAAAATGTTGTCGTTAGAGGTGAGTACACATACAAGTCAAACATGAGTGCGGTAAAGTCTTTAACCAAGCCAGGAAAACTGCTTTCGAACATGAACCCAAGCTTGATTCCTTTGTCAAACTCGACGAAACCAGTGACAAAAGTTGACGTCAACAACTTGATGAAGAAGCGTTATAGGGACTAGTGGAGGGAGAATGAGGATTTGCACTAACCAAAAAAAGGCATCGATGGGGCTGATGACAATGCAGAACCCGAGTCAGTTTGTGAACACATCGAAAAAGTCAACATCCTTAATATTTAAAAATACGTTATTTTAAACACTGTATCTAAAACAATCAAAGCAAGTCTGATTTACAAAACAATTAACAATTAGTTTTAAAGAGTAAAACATCTTAAGCACTATAAAATAAATTTAATGATTTGGTAAAATTAAAATTAAAATAAAATAATTTATTTAATGATTTTATTTCTAGCTCACAACAATCATAACAATATAAATCACCATATTTTTCTTGGTTTTAGTTTTTAATTTAAGGTTAAAATATAAGAAACCAAAGTTCAAATATTTTGCATCAGAACTATCATTATCCACGAGATTTTGGTGCAACACTCACAGTTAACCACATTTTGGTACAAAGCCCACATTGTCTGAATTTTAGATTAAATTTACAAAACAATCTTCATTAAATACCCCCATAAAGTCTAGGCAAACAGTTTCTATTACAACAAAGTTGTTACATAAAAAAAATTGAAGCATTTTACCATGGCCTTCAATAGTTAACAGTTTTTCTCATTTTTCCGAAAGTTGAGAAACGTGGAGAATGTGAATTTTGCATCTATACAACTCAATAAGAAGAGAACGAATGCCGTGTGGGCAGTAAGAAGTCTTAATAAAGAAGGCAATCTCATTTTATTTCTCTCGTAACTTGTTTTTATAGACTATCCCATATAGTTTCTCTTTTGATTGAGTAAATATTTTTTCCATGTTTATAAAACTTACATATATTTCTCTATAGGAGAATTATATCAGGAGGGAGAATTCATTCTCCCTCCTGATACTGACAAAGAATGTAGTGCGTAGAATCTTTTAAGTAATTTTAAACTGTTTGTCCTTGTTTTAGTGTAGTGTTTTGTACAATTTTATGTTATTACTCATGTTTTTCACATTCTACGCTTGCTGGATAGCTCATATTTGACGAAATGCCCCTGAAGATGCTATTTTAAGCGAAAGTACTTGGGCAAGATTAAATGTGTGCTCGATAATAGCCTTATTTTTCAAAGTTCATTTACTCGAGCATTCAACCTTATATCAATTAATTATTTTAATAACGATAATACTAGTTTGTGAAATTGCCTATCACTTTAAAGGTATGTACCTATGGTTGCTGTATTTCTTAAAACATTGTTATATATATTAAAATAGATAAATGTCAAAATTATATTTTAATCTTACTGCAGTTTTAATCTATATAAAAAATACGACTTTTTAAATACGGAAGCCATTTATATTATTATTATCATATAAATTGATTTATAAATGCAAAATTTATAAACAAGATATCAATTAACGTCAATTTTGTGCATATATATGTGCATATTTGCTCTGTTTTCTATTGCATATATTATATAGATGTTCACAAATCCGATAAATCTATTCCTATTTTGATAATAACATAAATCATAACTAGACTTCGGCAAATATGCAAATAAAAATGTAGAAAATATGCGCATAAATATGCACGTGTTTACCCGAAAATATGCAAATATTTTACAAAATATGCATACAAATAAATAAAAAAATCGTAAAATAGTAACAATTTTATTTAAAAAAAAAGTGTACATAACTAAATATTTCCTACTATTCATTAAGATTTACATTTATTTTAAGTAACTACATCATTTTTAAGTATGAATAAACTTATTTAGAATTATGGTAACAATAAATGACCAAGTGGTGTTCAAAATTTTCTAACAAAAAACTTGTGGCTTCTGTCTGAGTACATATATTTATATATGGAAAAACTTCGTTCAACATCAACTGATGTAACGGGAGCATTTTTCAAACTAACCAAAACATTTGGTTCTAAATTAATTGTTTCCGAAATATTTCCAGCTAGAACACTGACTACTTCAGAAAGAATATGGTAACCTTTATTTTTTTCCATAGTAGCTTCAAATTTTTTTAAAATATCTTTTCCAATATTACCTCTAACGTTCCGACAACATGACGCAAATTCTTTTATTAATGCTGTACTTTCGAACAATGACAGTTTTGGTGATTCTAACTGAGTAATTGTTTTTTGAACAAAACTAAAATTTGATTTTATAAATGAAAGTTCTTGTTGAAGCAAGTTACTCTGAAAAGTTTGTTTAGAATCCAAAAGAGATTGGAACTTTCATCTGTTAACGTATCAATTATGTTCTTTATTTTAACAAAATGATCTGCATAAAAATTAGCTGCTTCTAACCATGTTCCCCATCGCGTTAAAATAGGTTGTGGTGGAAGAGGAATGTTAGGTAGCATTTCTTTATAAAGTTGAATTCTTATAGGAGATTTAAGAAATACTTTTTTGACACTGGATATCATGGTATTTACAAGAGGAAACTTTTTTCGTATTTCCTCTGCAACTCTGTTTAATCCATGCGCTACACAAGTAACATGTATTAAATCTGGGAAAAATATTTTTAAATTTTGTCCTGCTTTCACCATATAAGGAGCAGCATCCGATAAAATAAGCAGTAATTTATTAGAAGGAATAGTTGTCGGAAGAAAAAAAGTTGCTAATGTTTCTTGTATAAAACGCGAAATTGTTAAAGCATTTGTTTTCTCAAGTTGCTGGCATGAAATAAGATGAGATTTTGGTAAGGTATCTTCTTTAAGAACACCAATCAATAAATGAGCAATATACTTTCCTGAGGAATCAGTGGTTTCGTCTACAGATATGTAAAAATAATTATCTGCAATTTCTTCCTTAATATTAATTAACACCGACGAGTATAGCCCGTTCACATTATTTCTTCTTAGAGACCGATCACTTGGAACATTAAGTTTGCAATATTTTTTTAGAAACGAACTAAAATTTACATTTGCTAATTTTGAAAGCGGTATGTTTGCAGACACTAATGCGCGACACAAGTCTTCATTAAAAGTTTCTTGCTCATCTAATTTTTTTGAAGTAGATTGGAAACATTTAGCCATTGAAGTTTGATGTTTTCCTCCTATTTTTCCTTTTTTTGCAATGTGTGAAGCAGTTCTCACATGTTGGTCTATCTGAAATTTCTTCTCACATGCTATCTATAAATAAAAATAAAAACCTTTATTTTAACCCAACCTTTAAAATATAAAAATATACAAGGTGTTTTTGGTTAATCAAATAACTGGTTTGGAAAAAAAACACTCGCTAAGTGTTTTAAATGCAGTATTAATCCACAAATTAGTTTTTGTTACTAACCATTAGTACATCATATAACTTATTTTAAAATTCAACAAAAGTTTTTTTTTGTTAATTCAATTACAATAAAAATAATTGTGTTTTAGAATAGCTGACTTCATAAAAAAAAGTAAAGGTGAAAAATTTTTCTAAATACACACCATTGTATTGTACCATGGACAATTTTTTCTCACTAAAGGAAGCTATTTTTCATTTAAAAACAACCTACGAGTACTAAATTTCAAGTAAATACGTTTATTGGTTTTAAAGTTATTGTTGTTATTAACTAAAAGAATTTAATTTTTTTTAATTTTAACACCCTGTATCTCGAAAAGTAAATAAGTTTGACCCCTCATTAACTATATCGTTTTGTTCAATTTTTCGAGAAGTATCTACAGTCAAACGTTGTAAGTGTCATTTGGAAACACCCTGTATGTATGAAATATTAGATATTTAATAGAAAATATTAGATACTTACAATTTTGCCACAGACTGAACAGTAGATTTTTCCCATATCCATAGACAGCTCTTTATAAGGTTTAATCCAAGTTGAAGCACTGGTTGTTTTAGGCATTATAAAATCACAATCTTCCTTTTTGTTACGCACAACGAGTGTTTACGCTTTGAATATCAAAACAAAAATGATTTACAAATCTGAGCATCAAATTAGAAATGTTTAGGTACCTAATTCAATAAACTGGGAGATTTTGGAAAATCCCTAAATTAGGAACAAAACTATTAGCCGTTTACCTGCTGTTAAGATACAATAAATTGTAGATAGATTTGGGGATTAGATCATAAAATGCAAATGAGCGAACCCTTAGCGATTATCCAATAACTGAATGCCTCAGTGACCGAGACTTTCTAAGAATGTTGAGGGCTACTTAAATTGATCTTCTTTGAAATTGTAAATGTTTTGTACCTGTAGAGATTACGTACTTAGATCATTTCTTGATTAAAATGACTACAAAATTTTATACAAGAATTGAAATAAATTGGTATGTTTAAAAATTTTCAAATACAGTATAAAAATCTGAACTTTTATGCACTTTATGCAAACTTTTATACAAATATGCCAAAATATGAAATATTTGCATAAAATATGCACAATATGCAAAATATGCAATATGCATATTTGCCGAAGTCCAATCATAACAAACTATAGTTTGTTCTACTTTATATATTGAATGATGTGGATGGAGGGCCGTATAGCTCATATGGTGGAGCTGACTAGCCGCTCAAAACATCTAGCTATTTTAAAAATTTCTAAAGGTCCCAGATCCAAATAAAATAAACTTCCTATTTTCTTCTTTTTCTGTCGTAGGAAAATTTTTATATAAACGCATCAAAAATGTCCAAGCAAAATACAATGTTTTTCTTATATATACATAAATTTTAATTGGATTTAAAAAGTGATATACCGTTATAATGCCTGATTAATCAGCAATTAATTCACTTAATTTGTAATATCATTTCTCTATGATGAAATAATCAAAGAAAAGTTAAGAAGTGCACTAATTGAATGAAAATTTTTAACATAAAAATCAATATAAAACATAAAAATGTAACAAAAAATGTTGTGTTTCCTCTAGCAGCATTAACTACAGCTCGACATCGCCTTGGCATGCTTAAAATTAAATTATCAATTCTGTTTTGAGGCTATAGAATCTATAAGATCTTAAATACTTTTTTTGGTATGAACATTGTGCAAATGAGAAGCAATTTGTTCCTGAAGCATATCTCATAAATGCCCGGTAGGATTAAAATCTGACGATTGTACTGGCCACGGTAAAAGTGTAATGTCCTCATTATGAAACCAATCCCTTACGGTTGCCGCAGTATGTGACCTTACATTATCCCGCATGTAATACAAATCAAGACCTGAAGCAGTGACAAATGAAAGAACAAGAAGTTCTAAGATATGATCAATACATTGATATTAACTCAAAGTGTCTTCCACAAAACCAGAAAGAAGTTCGATGATGAAAAATTATTCCAGAACACATTATTGTTTTGTGGACCACTATATGGACAAACAGCCTGTACATGCCTGAGGTCGACTAGGTCCTCTTCAAACTCTTATTATCACAGAACTCCATTCTTCTAAGCCCCAATGCACAAGTGGTTGTGCCCACCTTAATCTGAGTCCACGATTTCCATGATGTACCATGAGATACAACCTACTTCAATTAATTATACAAGGGAAAATCCAGGGCAAGAGAAGTGAAGGAAGAAGAAGAATCTCATGGTTGCGTAACTTGAGGGAATGGTACGGATGCACATCAATTGAACTATTCAGAGCAGCAGTATCTAAGATCAGAATAGCCATGATGATTGCCAACCTCCGTCGCAGAGATGGCACGTGAAGAAGAAGACCATGAGAGCACGCATTGGACGTCTGATGTGAAGACGTCAATTTCGTTAGTGACACCTTTGATACTTGGATTGAGATTCAGTGGGAGATTGATGTCTGCGGATGCTCCTATTGATGTGATTTTCACGGTAACTGTTTTGGATGAGGGCTTATTTTAAACTAGAGAGCTCACTAGGTCTACCTGCATTATCGCAAAAGCGTATTGATCGGGAGACAAGGGTATTAATGATTGATTTAATTTGTGTAGGTGGATGATAAGAGCATGCAAGTAACGATTGGTATGGGTGGGTTTTCGATAAACAGAGTGGTGAAAACCTTCAGATTGTTTTTTTTATGATAACGTCGAAAAACGGTAGGGATAAATCAGTTTCCACCTCCATAGTGAACTGGATACTAGGATGTATACCATTCAGATGGGTCTGAAAAGACACCAAAATATCCCTGAAGTGGGGCGAAATGACAAAGATCTGTAAAGTAATTACCGATATCTTTATGGAAGAAGCCTTCCATAAAGATATCGGTAATTACTGAGGATAGTGCAGAGCCCATTGAGAATTGATTTTGAAAGATGAAATAAGTGTTGGACATACAATGTTTAATGAGAGATAACTGGCCATGCTGGATACTCTATTTAGTTTTCAAAATGTTTAGAATTTCGTCTCTAGCCATTTTGGTAAATAGTGAAACGATATCGAAACTTACTAAAATGTCTGACGATGAGATAAGTTATTATATTATTCGGGTAACATAAAATATATAATTTTTCCTTTCTCTGACGCTATTTTGTTTTCACACTTTTTTAAGAAGTTCGATTCTTCTCGAAAAAGAAAAGAATTTTTGACGAAGGATGAGACATTTTCGGCGAGAAGTTGTAGAGTTTTGGCCAAGTACTTTTATAATGGTTGTGTCAAGCAGTTGTATGCACTTACAATGGGACGTAGAGAAATATTGGTCTTGTGATTTTTTGGTAGGCTATATATTCGAGTTAGAACACCTTTTCACGGGGAATTAGAGATTGTTTTATGTCAACTGGAAGAGAGGTTTTATTGATGATGGCTTTTGTTGTCTTCTCTAGATAGGTTGTTGGATTATTAGAAATTGGTCTGTAGTCTGGAGTATTAATGATATTTGAGAGTTTATTAATGTAAGAAGTGCTTAGGATGACGGTGGCATTTCCTTTATCGGTGGGAAGAATGACTAGATTTGGATTTGAACTTTAGCAATGTCTTGAACAGATATTTCAGCATATTTGGAAGGTAAACTGGAAATGGCTCCTTTAGTTTGACAGATGATTGTCTGAATTGGAATGTGACTTGGAGTAACAGAGTAATTAAAACCTTTTGCTAAAGCTTAAGTGGCAGTGGCTTAAGTCAAAATAGTGGTATCAGAACAGTTGTGAATCACTGTAGTGGGTTTCAATTTGCGCTTTTGAGTTCCAGTCTTAAATTCGAAAATGTTTAGGGCTGTCTGTGAGTAGATACGATCGAAACTGTCCTATAATATAGGATGCACATTGAAAGACTGAATAGATGATCAGATATTGAAAATATTAATATTTGTGACATCTAGTTTTCGTCTAGTGGAATAAACAGCTTCACGGAGAAGCGCGAAACTGGCCTTTCTCAGAATTTGGGAGATAGAAGAAGAATTGTGGTGTTTGAGTTTTAGAAATTTGGGAATAACTTTATGGTCTCAACAGGTTTTAAGAAATTTAAAATCACAACGCAGACGATTTTATTGGCATAATGTATGAACTTATAATAAAATGGAAAATAACTATAGAAATAAAACACAAATTAGAAGATACACAAGACATAATACATAAGAGTATACTACACAATGCATAAGACATAATACATTTTTGTAGAATAGATTCGAGATAAAGGCAACTAATATATAACATATATGAAAACGTAACTATATATCTCCAAAACTTTTTAATCTAGCCCTAGAAGACATCTTCAAACCTACAAATTGGTCAACAAATGGCATCAACGTTAATGGCAACAAGTTAAACTACCTCAGAATCACTGACGACATCGTGATTATAGCAAGCACATTCGAGGAATTACAAAGTATGTTGAAGAAACTCGCAGAGAGCTCCCAATATGGCGGCTGTAAAATAAATATGACAAAAACAAAAACAACAGCCAAGACAGACGATCCCAGACGTATAATTATAAATGGTAGTGAGATAGAGTAGATCTAGGAATATATCTACCTAGACCAAATTCTTAAACTTAACAAAGAAAACCTTCTTCTTCCTTTTATGTAGACATGACTTTGTCTGTTTTTCAATGTGCCTCCAGTAAGTTGTCGTTCCATAGTTTTCGTGATCTTCCTACTGATCGTCTTCCTATTGAGGAACCGTCTCTTGCTGTCTTTACTATTATATTTGTTGTCATTCGGCATATATGATCGTTCCATTCTACTCTTCTATTTTTAACCCAGTTCTTGATGTTCTTAACCTTGCATCTACGTCATATAACTGTACTTTTAGCTCTGTCCCATTGTATCTTGCCATAAATTTTTCTAAGTGTTTTCATCTCTGCTGTTTATAATATCCTTTTTGTCCTCTCCGTGTCAGGTCGTGTTTTTGCTACTGTTTTGTAAATTATGCCTTTTATTTCTTTCCCGATATTTTTATTTCTCCATATTGTTTCATTCAGGCAGTCTGCGGCTCTATTTGCTCTATTCATTTGATTTTTCACTTCAGTTTCGAGTTTTAGGTAGCTAGATAATGTGATGCCTAGATATTTAAACTCCATCACTTGTTCTATTATCTGACCTTCCAGCTCCAATTTACATCTTAGTAAATTTGCTGTTGTAACCATGCATTTTTTCTTTTTTTGGGGAAATTAACATGTTAAATTTTCTGGCGGTTATATTAAATTATATTAAATCTTCCTACTGATGCTGCTATTAAATGCAGCATCAGTAGGAAGACGCCAGAACTAATGGCTAAAAGACCTAAGGAGATGGTTCGACCGCTCATTCGCAGAAATCTTTCGCGCAGCAGTTTCTAAAACCACAATTGCCATTTGGATCGCCAACCTTCGAAAGAGATCCTTTGATCTTCCCAATCTAAAACCTTGTTGTTCTTCTGCTAATGTTATAACTTCGTCACAAAGAAAACCAGAGTGGAGAAATCACTAGAAGGGCAAGACTGGTATGGGCAGGGTTTGGAAAACTCAGTTGGATACTGAAGAACCGCAAAATACCTCAATACTTGAGGAGCAAAGTGTTCAACCAATGTATCCTTCCTATCATGACATATGGATGTCAAATCTGGACCCTAACCAAGTCAAATATGAATAAACTAGCCACAACCGAAAGGACAATGAAAAGAACCATGTTAGGTATAGGACTGTCAGATAAAAATAAGAACGACTGCGAACGCGCTTCGCAGGTCACACTGCTAGACAAAAAGATGGAACGCCACAATACAATATTGGAGACCTTACAAAGGTAGACGACGAAGAGGAAGACAACAGATGAGATGGGTGGATGACATAAAAAGAATAGCCGGAACAAATTGGAAGTATGTTGCTCAGGATAGAGATCGATGGAAGGAGTTGAGAGACGCTTATGTCCAAAGATGGAAAATAAAAGGCTAAGAAAAAGAAGAAGAATACATAAAAGCATAAATTCACCATGCAGGAAATAATAAAAAAGCCTTAAAAGAGAGAAATATATGTAAGTTTTATAGACATGGAAAAAGCATTTACTCAATCAAAAGAGAACCTATATGGAATAGTCTATAAAAAACAAGTTAACGAAAAGGAGTAAGAATGGCGCACACGGCATTCGGGATCTTGCTTAATTATATTATTAGAATATAACAGATTTTTATCTTCAATTTTACATTTTACATAAGAAATTGTAGTCATTACACGTGTTACTATTTAGTTTTTATATATTCTAATTTATTGCTTGTTTATTTTAGGATTTTTTTATTTTTAATGTCTTTTAAAATTTCATACTGTAAAAATTTTCTATTCTAGTAATAAATCTACTAATCAATATTCATTTATTTTCTATTTTCATCTACATATTTCCTTACGTATTTTACGAAAATAATAATTAAATATCATGAAAATATTATTATGAAGGCTATGTTTTAAGTATTGATCTGTGAAATGTGAAGTTTCTCGTAGAAGCGGATATTAGATATTATTAAATCATAATCTCAAAAATAATTAGTGTGAAGGAATTACCTTACCTATAATTTTTTAACAATTTACTTATTACAGTTTTAAAATTAAAATTACTCTATAATTTATAAACACACTATCATTTGTTCCTTTAATTATTCCCTCTTTTCATATTTTCTTAGATCTTAATCGTTTTGTAGGATTTATTATACACTGCATGGTTAGTTTGGCCAGTCTATTTTCGTCCATTTTTTGTGCATATCGGTACCATATACGCTATTTGTTATGTGTTGCTGTTAATGACCTGCTCACTTGCAGACTTTGTCTGACATCATTATCATTTTCACCATTGTTATTTTGTGGAATATCTCCCATTGAAAAGTATTTTCTTTTTATAATATTCATTACCAGGCCCCACTTTTATCTACTTCGTTTTGTCTCTATTCACATTCCATTGCATTTGTATCCATTGTTTTTACCTTGGTGTAGCAGGTGCAGGTTTTAAGCAGTATCCGCGAAATACAGTATCGACGAAGTACCTTTGGTGCAAACCTTTGTTTGTAGCTAATTTTTTAAATATATTAAACGGCTTGTTGAAATGTTAAGTCAGAGGGGAAAGAGTCTGGCTGGATGTTTGATATTCTTTCCAGTTGTGTAGTAATTGTTTGTCAGGTCGAGGTCGAGGTCGAGGTGACAGCGACTGCGTTTTCTAGTTGCTATTGTTCCCGCAGAAATTTATACATTTAGATATACTGGAAGACAACAACGTAATCAAGACAATTACAAACAGATACACAAAGAAATCCGTCAGAAAATTAAGAAAGCAAAAGAACGTTGGATGGTGGAAAGGTGCAACGAAATAGAACAATTGCAGGAAAAAGGAGATAGTTTTGGACTACATAAGAAGATCAAAGAAATATCGAATATACACAAAAGCCACCACAGAACAAGAATACGCAACGACAGAAACGAATACATAGAGTCAGAAGAGGAGATAGCAATGGCGTGGAAAGAATACGCAGAAAGCCTTTTTAATGACGAAAGACCAACACAACCAACGCGCAAACTTCCTTCCGAAAACTTATCAGGGCCATCAATAATGCGAAGTGAAATAGAATATGCAGTTAGAACCACAAAGATGCATAAAGCAACAGGTCCAGATGAAATTAATATAGAAGCAATAAAACTACTAGACGAGGAGAATATCGAAATCTTGGTAAGGCTGTTCAATAGAATTTATGATACTGGTTACATTCCGCGAGAATGGCTGCAGTCATCCTTTGTGATGATCCCAAAAACAGCTAATGCCACAAAATGCAATGAACACCGCTTAATCAGTTTAATGAGTCACTTGTTGAAACTCTTCCTTAGGATATTACACTCAAGAATGTACAAGATACTAGAAGAACTTAGCGGGTCAACACAATTCGGTTTTAAGGGAGGACTAGGAACAAGAGAGGCAATTTTATGTTTGAACACCTTAATACAAAACTGCTTAGATCAACGAAAAGATGTCTACCTCACCTTCATCGACTACGAGAAGGCATTTGACAATGTTAAACATGATATCATGATGAAACTACTACATAGGGCCAACATTGACCAGAAGGAGATCAGAATTATTCAGAATCTATACTGGAACCAAATGGCAAAGGTGAGGATTGATCGAGACCAATATACGGATGAATTTGAAATCCGGAAAGGTGTCCGCCAAGGCTGCATACTCTCTCCGATGCTTTTTAATTTATATGTTGAAAATATATTTGCGGAAGCATTAGAAGATACGGAATTAGGCATTAAGGTGAACGGCATACCAATTAGCAACCTACGCTATGCGGACGACACAGTGATTATAACTGATAATTTGGAAGATCAGCAGTTATTACTTGATAGGGTGAATAGCATAGGTAAAAAATATGGCCTCAAAATCAACATTTTGAAAACGAAATATATGGTCATTAGCAGAAACCCTCCAGAAAACCCGATAATATGCATAGGTGACAATCGTATAAATCGCGTGAAAACTTTTAAATACCTTGGCACCACAATCAATGACCAATCGGATCCACAACACGAGATAAAAACCCGAATACAAATGGCAAGACAAGCTTTTGTGAAATTCAGACCGCTCCTATGTAATCAACACCTAAACTTCGAAATACGCTACAGAATGGTCAAGTGCTACATATGGTCCATCTTGCTTTATGGTATGGAAACGTGGACTTTGAAAAAAACATCTATCAACAAACTTGAAGCATTTGAAATGTGGTCATTGAGAAGAATGATGCGCATACCTTGGGTGGATAGAGTTCGAAACGATGACGTCCTTAATAGAGCCGGCGTGGAAAGAGAACTCTTTGAATTAATTAAAAAACGCAAGATTGGTTACCTTGGGCACATATTGAGAGGAGCAAAATATGAAATACCACAGTTAATCCTACAAGGGAAGATCGAAGGTAGGAGAGGAGCCGGCCGCAAACAATTATCCTGGTTAAGGAATATTAAAGAATGGACAGGAATACACAATACAGGTGAGCTGTGTCACGCCGCCAAGAACAGAATTCTAGTAATGAGATAGTCGCCTACGCACTTTGGTGTATGGCATGTTAAGAAGAAGAAGGAAGACTAGTGCATTAGTAAAATTCCATTGTTGTTCGTTCACGTTAACAGGCCTCGTCAGCTGTCAAAAAAATAGTCTATGCCGTCGCCGAGCCAGTGTGTGTTTGTGTGAGGATTTGAGACAATGGTTGCGGCTATTTCATCGAAGTGAACAGATTTGGTGGTGCGATGAGATTGGGAAACTGGAAAAAAATAATCTCTACCTATCCGGTAGTGAGGGGATTAAAATGATATTTAAAATGTTATGGATTTCCCCGAATGAGAATCGCCAGGTTTTGTAGTTAGCTCTTCGCAAAATTCTATGGAGTTTTTGATTCTAAGAGTCCTTTGGGGGGAGTAGATGTTCAATATGTACTCTATAACGGGTTAAATGTAGGTTTTATAAGTATGGATAAAAATTTTACGTTTGTCCTACCAATCCTTCCTGAAAGTGGATTAGGAAGTCCTGCTCTACTTCTCACCTTATCTATAGTTGCCTTTAGATAAGCGTTTCAGCTGAGAATCCTGGTAAACAGGAATCCCAGATGGGTCGCTGTTGTACTGATAAAGGGCCTTTCTCCATTAATTTCAGAGAAGTAATTGTTTATGACCGTTACGTGTGACTTAGCCCTGTGTTGTAGCACAACGAAAGATTATTGCCTGCGTTTTGTTTGCGTTTAGTGTAACTTTCCACTTCTTACACCATTCTTCGGTACTGTTTAATAGAGACTGAGCTCTCCAAAAAGTTCTCTCAGGATTGTACCATTTGGATGTTGTTAGCAAAAGCCATAAAGTTTGCATATAGAAACAACTGTGTTCCTGGGATATTTTGTGTGATAAGATCACCGCTCATGTTCAACAGTGGTGCTAGTACTGAACCTTGGGACACTTCAGCTTATGGAGTGAAGAATGTTGAGAGTTGATCGCTTATTTTCACTCTAATAGTGCGTTTGCTAAGATAAAATTGTACAATTTTTAAAAATTCTAAGGATAGCTTGACTTCAATCAGCTTCCGAACAAGTCCGTCATAGCAAACTTGATCATAGGCCTCTTAAATATCAAGAAAATGACTATGGCGATGGTGTTGTCGTTGACAGCTTGAGTTACTTTGTACATGTTGGATAGATTTACTAGATTAGAATCCGTATATGGGACTATCTATTTGAATAGCACTCGTGTCGATACTTTCGTTTGTATCGAGTTTGCCTAATCTCGGAGACTTGCTGTGATGAAATTTTTGAATAAAATCCAGTTAGCGTTTCCATAATCTCTTATTGTTTTGGGGGGCTTGGGGCAAGAAATTATCGTGACGATTTGGTTGTTTATAAGGTGCAGATCAATTACCAGGAAGTCAACAACGGTAGGTTGAGAATTTGATATGCAGTGTTTGATTAGGATACCGTTCCCGCAGTAAACCTGACACCTGACTGCAGTTTCGATGTTGTGTTGTATATCCTGAAAAAGTAGGATTTGTTTTACAGAGAGTACTGTAATTGAGATAACCTGGATTTCATGCTTTTGCAGAATATGTTTGATAAGGGGTCAGTTTTTGAAGAGCCCCTGTCATTTGATTTAGTAATTGAGGTGGAAGGGTATTGAGAACTTATTGTTTTGGTCAGACAGGACGACACATGTAAGGCCGAAGATTTTTTTAACCACACTACTTGTGATGGTTGTTTTCAAGTCACTTTTTTAGAAAGAACGTTTAGTAAGACTATGGTGTTAAAGGCTATGATATTTTTGATGTCGATGAAAAGGTGGTCAGGGGAAGTGAATTTTTTTTGCATGGAATGGCCGTTTGTTTGTTGGCAGCATTTGTGCAATATTTCGGAGTAAGCAGGATGGGGTTGATATTATGGGGTATTTCGAAGTTTGGGACTTCAGTGTATTTATCCGGAGTTTAAGACGTTGTCAGACATTTGAAAAATATGGTTTCGTTGCCGAATTTCTGGGATTTTACTCTCCAGCTTTTGGCTATATCCTGACCTAGTATGATCTCTTTTAATTAATTTCCAGAACATTTCTGATGTAAAATTGTAACAAAGAATAGGAACACAGGGCTTTTTGGAGTTTGGGGGCTTTTGCTGTTTTGTGATTTGTTGCAGTTAGTGACTGAGATAGCCGCGTTGCCTATCGCTTTGCGAAGAGAAGATTGGATTTCCTTTGCATTTAATGAGTAGAGGGTTCTACTTCATGATAAAGTCTTCATAAAGGATGTGGATAGATAGATTGATAGATTTAATGAGCTAACATTTGGTCTATTCCACTGCGACTTTTTCAGATCTCTAATTTCTTCGAATAATGTAAAGAACCGCATATTTACCATTCGTACAAATGCCATTTGGCTGACACAAGATGTGCTTTGCTGTTTTCCATTAGCCTCTCGGCCAATTAGTTTCCAATTCCATTAGCTTCAACTGCCTATTCAGCTTACAGTGCCCTGTTAACAGACTTACTATGGATTTGACTATTTTCCTGACTGTTTTCCTGTCTTTGCTTATTAGGTCTACTGTACATTTTGGCCAATGTTCTATCATGAACTGTTTCGCCTGTCTTTGCCCTGGTAAATTCCTCCACCATTCCAGAGATTTATGTGTTACCCAATTTCTTGTAGCTGCTCTTGTTACTGCCTTTACAACGCCGCAGAAGGGCTCCAGTCCAATGAATGGCATTAATGAGCCTTGTTTGGCCATTTCATCTGCTTTTTTATTGCCTTTATGCCCCTTATGCCCTGGTACGTAGGCTACTGTAATGTTGCTATTGTCTCCTAGTTCTAGTTTATTTGGGACATCTACACAATCCCATAAAGACGGCAAGAAACGGTTCCCCAATAGGAAGATGATTAGTAGGAAGACCACAAAAACGATGGAACAAGGAATTACTGGAAGTACATTGAAAAACAGACAGAGTCATGTCTACATAAAAAGAACAAGAAGAAGACGCAATCCCATACTAGCTTAGAATTGACCTCTACAGAATTGAGCGCCTTAAGCGCTGCCTGGCTATCTGTGAAGATGGCAATTGAACCATGCGTTCTTTTCTGCCTTTCTATTTCTTCGAACCAAAAAGATTTCTTTATATTATCCTTAACTTAATTGAAGACCTGCTGTGAAATATTGGTAAAAACTTAAGTGGCCATACTAAAAACATACATTTTTTCTGTATAAGTAGTGTCAATTTTGTAATTTGCGGTACGTAAAATCAATGATTAATAAATCAAATACATCGAATTTAAGAATTATTGAGAAATGTGAAGCAGTTCTTCGGTAAAAGCACAAAGCGCCTGCAAAAAATTGTGTCTTGACCGCAATTGTTTAGCGGTGACTCAGTGGGTTTTACCACCTATGTAGAAAAAGTTACTGTATCTATATCATATCTTCCTTTAGTCAAGTAGTTTTAGGAAGGTAAAATATATGCAGAAGGCACAATTAAATAAATATTATAGTATAGTTATATACTTATCGTTTTCAAGATTGTATTGCATTAGTTTTTGTGAAAGGTGCATTTCTCCTTAATGATACTTTTGGAGATAATTTTAGTGCTAATTAAGAAATTTTTAAATACAAAGGTTCATGCTAAGTATGTTTTGTTTTTAAAAATGTTATTATATTTATACACAATAACTCTTATTTTCTTTTGGGATGTAAATAAGGTAAGAAAATAATACTAGTTTACAAATTTTGTTACTTCATATACATTTACACATTTTCTGCGTTTTACAAGATCTACCTCTGCTTCTTACTTCAAATCATCATCATCACCATCAACAGCTATTCCATCCAGCGTTGGATGTAATCTTCCCTTAAATGTGTACATTGATTTCTGTTTGTTGTTTTTTGCATCCATTCGTAACTAGCCATTGGCTTGATGTCATCAGTCCATCTGATTTGAGGTCTGCCTCTCTTGTTTGGTTTGTTCACCATTCAATAATTCGCTTTGTCCAACGGTTGTCTTCTATTCTTTCTACGTGTCCTGCCCAGTTCCAACTAAACTTGTGTCGTCACGTACCTATTAAAAAATATTCTCCTATATAAAAAAATTGAGCTGTTAACTTTCAATCACGTTGGCCATACAACTTTGTTGACAGCTGCTCTAAATAGATGTATGGTAGTCATTCCTGCCCACTGTCTGATGTTCTTCAACCACGATGTCCTTCTGCGCCCTTGAGATCTTTTGCCTTCTATCTTTCCTTGTAAAATTATTTGATACTTCTCATATATTTTAACATGACAATCTTTTGGATTACATCTGTAACTTTCGTTCGTCTTCTTATTTATTCATTGAACTTGCGAGAGGTGAGCTTAATGTTGAGCATTTTCTGTTTCATAGCTCTCTGAGTCACTTAAAGTTTGTGTATTATGTTATTGTTAAAAGCACCTGTTTCAGTTCCATATATCAGTACCGGCAGCACATACTGATTGAAAACGATTCATTTGTTAGATATTTAGTGTTTGCTAGATTTATTTTTATTCCTATTTCTTTTGATTTTGTATTTAGGTCTAATAGCATTTCCTGCAATTATTTTCGGTCTTTGCTATTAACGCAACATCATCGGCAAATCTCAGGTCACTCAGGTTTTCGCCATCTATCGTCACTCCTTTATTTTCCCATTCTAAAGTTCGGAACATATCTTCTAGAGCTAAAGTAAATAGCTTGGGTGAGATAGAATCTCCTTGTCTAACACCTTTCTGTAGATTTATTTTTTCTATTTTTCTTCTGCTTTTACTTACGATACGTGCCGTGCATTTCTGTGTAGGCGTCCACCGTACATCGTCTTGTCAGGTGAGATGTTAAATATTCTGGATTAAATAATTCTGTTTTTAGCAGCATTGCGAAGCATTTCATAGCTGTGGATTCCTGTCCATTGTCGAATATTGCGCAGCCATGACATTTTTTTACGTCCGAGACCTCTCCTACCCTCTATCTTCCCTTCGAGTATCAGTTGCTGAAAAGTGTATCGTTCTCCTCGTATAATGTGCCCCAAGTATGCAGTCTTCTTACTTTTTACATAATTAAAAAGTTCCCTATCCTGTAAGCCCGCTCTTCTGAGTACTTCCTCATTTCTGACCCTGTCCGTCCATGATATTCTGAGCATTCGACGCAGGCACCACATTTCAAACACTTCAAGTTTGTTAATGGAACTGGCCTTTAACGTCCATGCTTCCATTCCGTACAGGAGAACAGGCCACACGTAACACTTAAGCATCTTGTATCGGAGGTTGAAGTCCAATTTGCGATCAGTCAGAAACTTACGAAGCCTCAAAAAAGCATTTCTGGCTTGTTCAACTCTGCTCTTTATTTCATTCTCGGGGTCCCAACCCTCATTCAGCAAACATCCCAAGTATTTGAATTGCCTGACTTGTTCGATTTCTTCTCCAGAGACATATATCTTTGCGTTGGGGTAATCATTTCTACTTATAATCATTGATTTTGTCTTCTTGATATTTATTTTCAAACCCCGAGCTTCACTTGCAAGAGTTAGATCATTTAAAAGGCATTGAAGATCTTCGATGTTATCTGCCACTATGGCTGTATCATCGGCATACCTGATGTTATTAATAAATATGTCGTTAACTTTAATACCCTTATTAGAGTCTTCCACTGCTTCTGCGAAGGCTTTTTCTACGTATAAATTGAACAGCATTGGGGACAGTATACAACCTTGCCTTACTCCTTTTTTAATGGAGAAATCTTCTTTCTAAAGTCCATTTTTGAAACCAAACTGACTCCATCCACTGACCTCTTCACATTTCTTAAACAATCTAGTGTGAAGTATACTCAGGAAAAGTTTTAAAAAGTGACTCATTAGGCTTATTAGTCGGTGGTCCTTGCAGAAGTTCGCACGTGGTGTTTTTGGTAGGGCGATAAATATAGATCGAAGCCAATCTTTTGGAATCTGGCCCGTATCGTAGATGTCGTTAAAGAGCTTGACAATAATGTCTAGGTTTTTTTCATTAAGTAACTTGATTGTTTCTGCTACATATCATCTGGTCCTGGGGTTTTGTTACTTTTTAATAGTTTGATAGCGTGTGCAATTTCAGCTTTCAAAATACTTGGGCCATACAAATGGTCTCCCAGTTGTGGTGGTTTTTGTGTTCTGTCATCATTGAACAAATTGGCTGTGTACATTTTCCAAGTATTAAGTATATCGCTAGGGTCAGTTATTAATTCATTTTGGTCATTATGTATACCAGTGACTTGTTTTTTTCTTAAAGACACCAGCAATTTCCTTAATTTTCTTGTGAGGATTGAAGCTGTCGCCGAGTTTATATAGGCTTTCAGCCTCGGCGCAAAGTGTAGTCATCCAGATCTCCTTCGCCGCTATAATTTCTTTACGAATTTGACTGTGTATATTTCGGTACCCTACTTCGTCCTGCCTGATCTTACACTGCCTGCGTTGTTCCATCATCTCTAATATTTCTTCTGTCATCCACTTATTCTTGGTAGTTGTTTTACTCTCGAGTAGAAAAGTGTTGTTCAACTCATCAAATGATTCTTTTATGGTGGTCCATTATGGTACAGCATTCCTGTACCTTCTATTAATTGTCACATAATCTATTTGGTTCCTTATAATGCCCTGATGTCCGTCTAAAGACGACTTCCATGTGTAAAGCCTCCTGGGTGGTAACTTATACCAAGTATTCGTTATGACTAGATCTTTGTCTTGACAGTACTGTATCAATCTGTCCCCTCTGTCGTTTCTCTGACCAAGTCCATATTTTCCAACTATGTGATCTACAGCTCCTTCCCCAATTTTTGCGTTAAAGTCTCCTAATACGATGTTAATTTCGTGATTCTTAGTCACCTTTAAGGCTTCGTCTAGCTGTTGATAAAATCACTCTAGTTCTTCTTCTGACTTGTCTGCTGTAGGAGCGTAGACTTGTATAATATTTATGTTAACTTTTCCATGCAACTGAATAAGTATGACTCTTTCGGAGATCGGGACAAAGTTCTTCACGGAGGCGAGCAAATTTTCGCTTATCAGAACTCTCACCCCATGTCTGTTGTGAGGGTCTGTGCTATCACTGCATGAGTAGTAAAGGGTTTTACCAGTAGTATTGATCATGCCTGTGCCTTCCCATCGCAATTCGCTTATGCCGAGAATATCGATGTTAATTCTGTTCATTTCCTGAATTAGATTTTGTAGTTTGCCTGCTGCAAATAAGCTTCTGACATTCCACGTAGCAATTTTGATTGTCTTATCAAGTTGAAGATTTTTGTATATCGGTTATCAATTCTATTGTTGCTTTAAGCGTTAAGGATGACCCAAATCCTGCCTCCTTCCGAGATAGATTCTAAATCCTGATGACTGTCCAGTTTGTTTGTTAGTCACAATGTAATTATCTTCACAAACAGCTTATACAAGACTGATTACAGGCTAATGGATCTATAGTTTTTTAATTTATATTTATTTCCTTTTTTAAATATCAGTATTATAAGAGCATTTAACCAAGCTGTAGGTACATCACTTATTTCTATACATTTCTTAAAAATGATATTTCCACAACTAACCATTTAAAAGCAGTTAAACTTCCAAAATGTAAAGTTTGTATATAAAGGTAGAAATACACCATTCAATTCGGTTGAACAATGTGGATGATTCAATTACATTGTTCAATCAAATTGAGAAGCATACATATACACGCTTCAATTTATTCTTCATTCAATTCGGTTGAACCATGTGGATGATTCGAAACGTATGTACGGAACTTATTATATCACAAGTCAAAATGAAAAGATAACTCGATGAAATAAACGGTTGAATCGAACACAATCGACAAAACTTGTATAGACGAGTCAATGTAGATGAATCATCCCAGTTGTACAACGAAGTTGAACGAAAGTAGAAATTATCTCAACTCATTTCAACGTTCAATTTTGTTGAACGCTTTTATTGAATTGCAAAATACATGGTTCATTTTGGTTGAATCATCCATATTGTTCAACCGAATATACCAAAACCTAGATACAGTGTTTTCTCTGTTATTTACCGACAAAATATCTCGAAATTTGGACACGTTATTCAAAATTTTGTTGCCTTTAAACTGATGGTTTTACTTTTTAAATTTTTTTGAAAGTTCTTTTGAAATATCGGATTATACAGTTTAACGTTCTATTATAACCAAACTTTTTACGCCCATCACTTGAAAGAGTTTTTTTTTTCTGTAATCGTTGGTTTTTTTTCACCTTTTTATGTCCAGTAATAATCGAGAAAAGCGTGTTCAAACTTTGAAGAAAATTGCTAAAAAATACTGAAATCTAATAGTGAAACGTGTTACTCATCATTGGCATTTAGTTTCACCGTTATCGGCTGCGTGACGTCAAATCTCATGAACGTACGGTCAGATAGTTTGATTTGAAATCAATTTCAAGCTATAACTGCGAAATTGTTTATTTGTTTGTGACAACAAATTGTATTTTTTTTTGATAATAATATTTTTATGTTATTTTAAATTTATTATAAATAAACACCATGATGTTTTTTGCAGTCACGTTTCACAAATTTATATTCAATACTATATTTAGCTAAGACATATAAATTAAAAATGTGATAATTATTTTTAAAACATCTACGATAATCAAACAAAAAAGGTATTCCCGACAAAAGTAATTTGAATGGAGAATAATGCATTTGTTGTCATTAAACCACCCGCCGGCCGGCGCCACTGCGAAAACAGCTGTACCCGTCGTCGGCTGGCGTAAGCAGTGAGGAAAAGTAAGTGATACGCCCATTTCAAATCGCAGTGTGTTTTGACTGCTAAAACAGCCTTAAATGAAGTAAATTGTTAATGAACAACGAATAGTTTCAACTAGGGTGGTTTTTGGCGGGGGTGAGTTTGCTACTTTCTGTGTCACAAAAAATATAAACCTGTGTTAGGATTTTAACTCCTAACTATTTAAACGCAGAGTAGTCTTAAAAGTATAATATAATTGACTCGTATTTAATACAACGATATATGTTTAATATTTAAAACATTCATTAACCTGGTGTAAACTTGAACTGGCACGTCCTTTAACTTTGTTTAACGTTTCAATTTCCACTTCGGAAATCGTTTTCAAAATACAAAACAGTTTGTATTTTGGGAACGATTAATAATTAAAAAATAGCTTCAGAACAATATACATATCGTCGTTGTGCGGGTAAAATTGAAATTGACTTATGAGCACAGAAATTCTCAAAATTTAATTCTTAACACATTGGTATAGGCTATGAATAGAATTAACCAAGTTATAAACATTTGGTTAAAATCTGCTATGTGTTCAGGTGAGGTAAAATCTGCTATGTGCTAAAATTGCATATAACCGAAATTGCTCTTTGTAAAAGTTGAGCGACTACGTGCACTTAATAGATTTTAACTTTATTAAATTCTTCGCTGTAACTGTATTTTAGGCACTTTTATATTAAAAATACACTCTTTTGTGTTAATTTCATTATGAATTTGTCTGAGTATGTACTTTTTATACACAATGCAGTATTATAGGGGCGATAGCGGCCGTCGCTACCACGCACTTTTGTATTCTCTTATCCGTTTTATGGTGCAGTGAGTGCATATTGTAATAACTTATTTCATTTGCAATTTCTTTAAAATTAGTGTTTCTCTTCAGCTTATAATAAACTATTTCGCTGCGGTCTATCAGCCCCAGGATACGACAGCTGTCATTCAACCTAAACACACGCTTACGGTAAACCAACCCCTGAACACAGCTGTGGTCGAACAGCCCCAGGACACACCTACGGTTAACCAACCCCAGGACATAGCTGCGGTCGACCAAACTGAGGAATCCATTACAAGGTTATCCAGGAAAAGAGCACCAGCTTATAAAAGACGGACAGCTAAAAAGAATCGATTGATGGGAAAAACATATAATGGCTTCGAGAAAAATGAAGAAGGAAAGATAACTCAGGCAGTAGAAAGACAGGAGAGAGGTGTACTGCCAAGATGTAACATGACGATGTCCAACAGAAAACAAAAAGAACTCATTTATGTGCCCAAATAACAGACGACTAAAGAAAACAGATTAACATTATGTTTTGGAATTTAATAAGTTGGGAGGCAAAAAGAGTTTTCATACAAAGTAATGTTGACATACACTTTTCGAAACAAAGAAAAAGAGGTAATCAAAACAATGTTGAATCGAAGAAAGCCTGTTCTCGTGATTGCCATTTAAAATCACCTTCGTCATGCAATCGAATCTTTGTGTGTCGAACGTTTTTTCTAAACACACTTAATCTGGTCGTGATACATTTTACGATGGACGGCACCAGCAACACTACAGTAGAAGGAAGAAAGTAATCTTGTATCAAAATCAGAAATTAATCGTAAAAATGTTGAAAGATGGATAAAACTCTTACTAAAAGTTCCAAGTCATTATTGCAGGAGTCAGACAGAATATCAGTAGATTGAAAGTACATAATTTTAAATCATACAATAATATGCACAAAATCTACAAACACTGGTGTGTAGAAAATAATATTGGTTCAGTGTCACGTAAAATTATGTGCCAAATATTAAAAAAAAATCTCCATACATCATCCTCGCAAAGACCGATGCGACAAGTGTATTGAGTTTGAAACTGGAAATGTAAGCAAGTCCGAGTATAACTTTCACATTGTAATGAAGAATGAAGCACGTGAAGCCAAAGCAGCTGCAAAATAGTCTGCTTCAGAAACAAGACGTAGTAACGATGGATTTGCAGTGTGTTCTATTGAGTCCAAAACTGCTCGCATCTCTTGCTTACTATAGGCATAAACTTCAGTTGCATAATTTTACATTATATAACATGAAATCAAGAGATGTATTCATGTAAGTATGGCACGAAGCCGATGGCCAGGTATCATCAAACGAATTTACGCCATGTATTGTGGACTTCATTCGTAACTGTCCGCGTAGTTATACAGAGTTCGTTTTGGTATCCGATGGTTGCAATTATCAGAACCGAAACAAAGTTTTGTGCAGTGCTCTAAGTGATCTGGCCAAAGAATTGAAAGTCACAATTGAGCAGATCATACTTGAATCTGGTCATACTATGATGGAAGTAGACTCGGTTCACTCGACACTGGAATCTGTGTTCATAGCTCCAATATGGACGCCATCTCACTATGTAACACTAATGAAATCAGCACGACCGCGTCAGCCTTATGTTGTGAATCAAGTACATTACTAGGTTTTTTTAAACTATGAAAGTGTCCATCAAATTTCAACAGCATAAGACCGGGGAAGTCTGTAGGAGATCCACGAGTTGTCGACATACGAGCACTCAAATACACTCCTGATGGGTGTGTATACTTCAAACTTTGACATCCTGAGGACTATGCTTTGCTGCCACAAAGACGCCCTAACACACTCTTCAACCCTATACCTAAGCTTTATGATAGTCCACGACCTATTGACAAGCAAAAATATGATGATTTGCAATATCTCAAAAGATTTATAGACCGGGAAAGTCACGCATTCTATGACAGTTTGACACACAAATAAGTTCAAACTAAACTACAAAATGTTTCACTAAATTTAATGTTTCGTTTAGAAGTTTCTAATTTTTGTTTCTTTTTTTTTAATTCACAATAAACACAGTTGAATATTCATTTGTTTTATTTTTAAATCAATAATAAAAGAAAAAAATTATTTGAACATGTTAGGCAAAATCTGCTATTTACTAAAATCTCCCAAGTAAAATCTGCTATGTAATTTTTTTTTCACAAAAACAAAAATAACTCTCAGTGCCTATTTCAGACTTAGTAAAATACGTTTTTACATTAACCATATGATTATTTTACATATATCTTCCATAAACAACTATCTCACACAACGTACCATTTTCACACAAAACAGGTATGTCTCCCCTGTAAAATTTAGTTTTCTACACATAGCAGATTTTGCTCGAGCAACGACGATATGTAGAATCATAGTCATGATAGAAATATACATATTGGAATATTGTCTCAAAACGTTAGTGTAGGTCGCGGCCCTATATTTATAAATGTTGTTTCGATATTAGTCGTGAAATGTAAATAACGTAATATTAACGTAATAAAGGATCTTTAAAATAACGAAATAAAGGACTTAGAAGAGCATTCTATCCCTTTAATACTTTAATACAAGCGGACTTTATTTTAATTATGACTTAGATACCATAATTTCATGTAAACCACTTTTACCAGTGGTCATTTTAAAGGGTTTTAAGATCATTAAAAAAGTTTCTCTAGTTTTCCATGTTTTCCTTTTTCCATGAGCAACTTACCGTTTTCCGATTAATCAACATCATAATATGTTTATGTTTTTGTATTCAATGATTAAAAGTCTACTTTCGAATAGCCATAACTTCGTTAATATTAAGTTTACGGTTATAATAAAAAACCAATATCTTGGTTTGATAGGCTTCATTTTATATACAAACAGTTCTCTAGATAAAATCTAAATTTTTGGAGTTATTCACGAGAAATCGTTTAAAAACATACTTTTTTGGCGTGTAATTTGTGAACTTGCAGTCACGAACAACTCCAAAAATATTGACTGTTCGAGACAACATGTTTGCTTAAAAGTCACTACTCTACCGACTACCATGGTTTTGTTTGATAAACTTTATATATTGGCATAGCTTAGATTTTGATCTTTGAGCTATTTTGTACCTACTGCAAAAATTTCAAGCAAATCCATGCATATAAAAAGAATTCTGAGCAGAGAACCGTCATATCCTGGACTTGCCTGATAAGTTTATCCCTAAGTTCTAAAAGTGAAGAAAAGAAAGACTTGTAAGCCCCACCTTCAAAGCCTGTTGAGCTAAATAAGTAATAAAATAATAACAAGATTTTTGTAGAAAGCTTCAAAATAGGATGGTTCAATTTATTGTACGTAGCGTTTTAAATATTGGTTGTATAGGCAAACATTTAATGATTCATCATCATCATGGCTTATTCACTCCTGGCGGAGTGTTTGCCGCTCTTTTGGGCTCTCTGATTCATTTATTGCGGAGAATCAGTCCGCTGTTGTTTTTTTTATTATTATAGCAGCGTGTGTGACTTGGCCCTGTCTACAATTTTCCTCCATTCTTTCCGATCCTTACAGCGCTCCTTCCAATTGTAGATTCTCAGCTTCTTTATGTCTCCTAAGACTTGATCTCTCCATCTTGTTTTGGGTCTCCCCTTTGGTCTCTTTGTTGTTGGTCTCCATCCAGTTATTCGCTTTAGCGTAGAGTCTGGGTTAGCTCTTTCTGTGTGCCCCAGCCACCTGAGCCTTTGCGTCTTAACGAACTTGATTATGTCTTCACCCTCGATGACTTCTTTAATTTCTTCATTGGTTAATCTTCTAAATTCGCCTACACTTATCCTCACCGGCCCCATTATTCGTCGAATTATCTTTCTCTCTAAGATTTCTAACCTCATTTCATCTTTTTGTGTTAGGCACATCGTCTCTGCACCATAGGTGATCACTGGCCTGATTGCAGTCTTGTAAATTTTTAATTTGGTTTTCTTACTAATGTGTTTTTCTTTCAAGAATTTTTGGTAGTTCCAGTAGGTTTTATTACCCAGTAGGATGCGTTCATTTATTTCATCTGTTCTATCATTTCTGTCATTTACCATCACTCCCAGGTATTTGAAACGGTGTACTCTTTCAAATGTATATGCACCAAGCTTAATTTCTTTCTCTATATTCGTATTCTCTCTTGAACACTTGAGGTATTTCGTTTTGCTTTGGTTTATTACTAGCCCTCTCTTCTTTGCTTCTTTATCTAGTATTAATATTATGTTCTGCATGGTTTTTAAATCTCTAGTAACCAGTGCAATATCGTCTGCATACGCAATCAGTTGGGCTGAAGATTCGATAATCGTTCCCATAATTTTGGCTGCTCTTACTGCGCCCTCTATGGCAATGTTAAATAATGTTGTTGACAGGGAGTCTCCCTGTCTGACACCTACCTCCATTTGTACTTCATCTGACGGGCCTTCCTTTGTTAAGATTCGTGCCTTGGATTCCTTCATCGTCATTTTCGTGAGACTTATTAATTTTTCTTGGATGCCTAATTGATTCATATCCTTAATTAGCTCCTCCCTTATTACACTGTCAAAAGCTTGCTTGTAGTCAATAAACAGTATATGTAGATCTATTCCGTGCTCGTAACTTTTTTCGACTATTTGCGTTACAATGTGTATTGCATCTATTGTTGACTTACCTTCTCTGAATCCATGTTGGTATTCACCTATTTTTGTTCTAGTTTCTTTTTCTATTCTTTGTCTGATCAAATTAGTTAATATTTTGTACATTGTATTTAATAACGTGATTCCCCTGTAGTTAGTGCATTTCGTCTTGTCGCCTTTTTTAGGGATTGGTGTTATCAGACCACAATTCCAGTCGTTCGGCATGCTTTCTTCTTCCCATATTCGTTCTATTAGGTTGTGGATTCTGTGGGCTAGTTCCTCTCCCCATTCTTAAAGAACTCATTTATAATATCGTCTGGTCCTGCTGCTTTCCTTGTCTTTAATCTGTTTATAGTCGCCAATAGTTCGCTGTATGAGGGAGGCTCTGATTGTTCTCCATTCCTATTTTCTGTTTGTTCTTCATTTTCTGCGTTTTCAGCATCGTCTTTCTTTTTAAACAGTTCTCTATAGTGTGTTTCCCATTCTATTTTTCCAATATTTGCTGGTATCTCTTTTTTTCTCTGTGATTTTATGTATTTGTATAGTCTTGCATTGTCATTACTATTGGCTTCGAGTTCCTGCAGTAATTCTTCGATCCATTTCTTCTTTTTTCTTTTGCAGCATTTGTCTGACTCTTTCTTCTTCTCTTTATAGTGTAGGAGATCTTCTTGTTTCCCTGTGGCCACCCACCTGTGTCTTGCTTTGTCCTTGTCTTTACTAGCTTGCTCGCATTCTTCATCGTACCAATCCTTTCTTTTATTGTTTTCCATTAGTCCTATCGTCTCCTCTGCTGTTGTTAAGATACTATCTTTTATGTCTTCCCATGTTTTATCTATGCTCGATGGTTTTAGGACTAGTAGTTTTTCTTCCAATTTAGTGCAGAATTTTCTGTTTGCATTATCTGTATTTAGTTTCGACCGATTCCACCTCTTTCTTTTCTTTCTGTCGTTTTTATCTTTAAGTATCTTCAATTTCATGTCGCCTATCACCAAAATGTGATCCGAATCAGCATTGGCTCCCCTGTAAGACCTTACATTCTGAAAAATTGTTCTCCATTTTTTTGAGATTAGAATGTGGTCTATTTGGTTTCCATCTGTTGTTCCAGGTATTAACCAAGGTTACTTTGTGCTCTTTTTTGTGCTTGAATTAAGTGCTAATAATAAAAGTATTGGTTGCTGCTGCTAGATTACATATTCTCCTGCCATTGTTATTCGTATTTTGATGGATTGTTTCTTTTCCTGCGATTTCTCTGTTCGTGTCTTCTTTCCCTATCTTTGCGTTGAAGTCTCCTACTAGGATTAGTATGTCGTTCTTTGGTATTTCTTCGTACAATTCTTCAAGTTTATCATATAATTCATTCTTTTCTTCTTCAGGAGCATTCTCAGTAGGGGCATATATGTTAACAAATGTTAAATTTGCTTGTTTATTTTTCATTATACTATATGATATTCTTCCATCAACCGCTTTAAAGTTAATAATCTTGTCTCTTACGCTGTTACTAACTAGAAAGGCAGTTCCATTGCGCCCCTGTTTGCTTTCTCCTGCGTAGTACATTGTGTAATTTCTTCTAGCAATCATCCCTTCTCCTGCCCACCTTATTTCCTGTAGCGCTAGTATTCCCATCTTGTATTTTATCATTTAGTGCAGAATTTTCTGTTTGCATTATCTGTATTTAGTTTCGACCGATTCCACCTCTTTCTTTTCTTTCTGTCCGTTTTTATCTTTAAGTATCTTCAATTTCATGTCGCCTATCACCAAAATGTGATCCGAATCAGCATTGGCTCGCCTGTAAGACCTTACATTCTGTAAAATTGTTCTCCATTTTTTTGAGATTAGGATGTGGTCTATTTGGTTTCCATCTGTTGTTACAGGTATTAGCCACGTTACTTTGTGCTCTTTTTTGTGCTTGAATTGAGTGCTAATAATAAAAGTATTGGTTGCTGCTGCTAGATTACATATTCTCCTGCCATTGTTATTCGTATTTTGATGGATTGTTTCTTTTCCTGCGATTTCTCTGTTCGTGTCTTCTTTCACTATCTTTGCGTTGAAGTCTCCTAACAGGATTAGTATGTCGTTCTTTGGTATTTCTTCGTACAATTCTTCAAGTTTCTCATAGAATTCATTCTTTTCTTCTTCAGGAGCATTCTCAGTAGGGGCATATATGTTAACAAATGTTAAATTTGCTTGTTTATTTTTCATTCTTATATATGATATTCTTCCATCAACCGCTTTAAAGTTAATAATCTTGTCTCTTACGCTGTTACTAACTAGAAAGGCAGTTCCATTGCGCCCCTGTTTGCTTTCTCCTGCGTAGTACATTGTGTAATTTCTTCTAGCAATCATCCCTTCTCCTGCCCACCTTATTTCTTGTAGCGCTAGTATTCCCATCTTGTATTTTATCATTTCTTTTGCCAACTCTTCCATTTTGCCTGGTCTTAGAAGTGTTTTGATATTCCACGTTCCTATTCTTATTTTTCTATTTTTGTTTCTTGCTTTATTTTGTTTTGTTTTGTTTTTGCGTCTTTTCTTACAAAACAGTTTCATGTCCGTATTCATTGCCAACTCCGTTATACTGTCGCTGTCTTTTGTTATATTTTTTGTTAGTTTTTTGAAGCCATTTTCATCAATTTTCCTCTTGGATCTATATTATCAGATATGGGAGATCTGTCGTTTATTGTCCTAGCGTTACCCTTCTTCTCTTCAGGTTTCTTCCAGTAATTTACATCTATGCCTTCTAGTTGCTCCAGTGAGAACGGTTCACCATTTATCCATAATTTGTTGTATTTTAATGCGGCTGTGTGTCCTTCCTGGCGTACCATTTTCATGTACTGAAGAAGATGCTTCCTTTCTTGTAGTATTTTCTTCGGGAAGTCCTCATTGATATATATTTTAGTTCCTCTTAGGTTTTTAGCAGCCTTCAGAATTTCCATTCTCGTAGCTTCCTTTTTCATTTCTAATATGATGGGTCTGGGTACATTTTGGGGATCACCTTGTCTGCCTATTCTTCTCATCTCTACCAGTTCTTCATCTAGGTTTGTTTGTACGCCGATTTTTTTCATTATCCACTTTATCTTATTTATCATCTCTTGTTCGCTTTCTGTTTGGTTTTCTTCAACCCCCTGTATTACTATGTTTTTTCTTCTAGCTTGTCTTTCCAGTATTTCGATTCTAACTTCTTGTTCTGTGATTTTAGTTCTCATTGCTTTGTTATCTGCCTTCAACTGTTCGTTTTCTTTATTTAATTTATCCAGGTCTACTTGCATTTTATCTATTTTGCTTTCGATTCTTACATTTCTTTCGTCGATTTTCTCTAATTTTTCTAGTATCTGCTCCATTGTACCGCGGTAAGGGTGTCCGCCCAATCGACTTGCCGGAGCTTCAACCCTTCTCAGCACTTTGGAGTTATACTCAGATTTGGATTTTCGTAATAATGATTCGGCTTTAATGCAGAAATTTTTCAATAGCCGGCAACGTCGCTTTTATTTCAGACAGCACTTCAGCTCTTATCGGGATGTTTTTGTCTATTGTTTATTAATTGTTTAAAGAGGTAATTATTATGAATCAAATAAAAAGCAGGTATTGAGCACAGTTTAATTAATTTAATCTTGCCCAAGTACTTTCGCTCCCTAGAGCATATTCAGGAGTATTTCGTCAATTGCGGCCTATCCAACAAGAATAAAATGATATAAGCATAAAATTAAGCATCACACTACACTACACAAGGACAAAAAAAGTGTTTGTTCTTGTGTACTGTATTTAAGATCAGAAAAAAGAATTTGTTGTCGCCTGGTGCATATATTTACAAGTACAGGTACAGAGATTAACAGTTTGCACGGTTTTTTAGGCAGGAAAAGGATTTGGTCTACTGTCATGATATTAGTGGTCTAATGAATGAGTTTGTTATTGAGTATAATAAGGATGATTAGAGGCTTTTAAGAGACTCTTCAAAAACAAGTTTAAAAGCTGTATTCTTACACAATGCTTTACCTATTGCTCATTCAGTCCATTTGAAAAGACATATGAAAATCTTAACACAATTCTACAGAAAATCAGTTATTCAGCTCAAAATTGGATGATATGTGGAGATTTAAAAGTTGTTTGCATGCTACTTGGTCAACAAAAGGAATTTACAAAGTTTTCATGTTTTATTTGTGAATGGGACAGCAGAGCAAGAGATAAACACTGGTCCACAAAACAATGGCCCATAAGAAATGTTTTAACACCTGGCGAGAATATTTTGTACAAAACTTTGGTAGATCCAAAAAAGATCCTCCTTTACCTTTACACATCAAGTTAGGCTTAATGAAACAGTTTGTCAAGGCCCTGCCTAAAGATGGAGAATGTTTCAAGTACTTGAGTGGAAAGTTTCCCCATCTATCAGAAGCCAAATTGAAAAAAGGTGTTTTTGTTGGACCAGATATTCGTAAAATGATGTTCGACTCCACCTTTGAAACCAAGACGACTACTAAGGAAAAAGAAGCTTGGATTGGATTCAAAAAGTTGTAAAGGTAATGTGAAAACCTAACTACGAGCTTATAGTAGCTAATTTATTAGATAAGTTTAAAGATTTGGATGTCTAATGAGCCTCAAAATCCACTTTTTGCATAACCATCTTGACTTTTTTCCTGAAAATCTGGGTGATGTCAGTGAAGAACAAGGAGAACGATTCCACCAGGATATCAAGGTGATGGAGAAACGATACCGGGACGTTGGAACACCAACATGATGGGTGATTACTGTTGATCACTTCGTCGGGAACAACAAAGAGCCTTTCTCAGGAGAAAAAGCTAGTTGAGAAGTTTTACAAAACAAAAGAGAGACCTATACTATTACAAGATAAGAATTATAAATAGATAAAAGGTTATATTCTAATAATGTATCATTTAAATGTATTTCGGTATTTTGTCTTTTTTTTTATTTCGACATTAACGTGCTCGGCTACTATGGCCACATACACAGGTACTATAACATGAGTTTTCATTACACAAACAATAAGTGTTACATTAAGAATATGTTACAATAATACGGAATGATAATAATATGTTACACAATGTCTAAATTAAAATCTAATTATATTTTTTGATATAAGTGTTCATCTCTAAGGAAATGTAGCACAGCTTTTATTTGGTCAGGGTCGTTTAGGATATCTCGTACTTCACTTTTGAGTTTGTATTGTAATCTTCTGGCCGAATATTGATGGCATTCAGTGAGGATATGCTTGATTGTCAAATATGATTGGCAGCTTTGACAGGAGGGACGGATGCTAGAGGACATTAGGTAGCCGTGTGTGAGTTTTGAATGTCCTATCCGTAGTCGTCTTATCACAATGAGATCTCGTCTTGACAGGGCTGAATAGTCAAATGTAGGCTGACTGATTATTGACGGTTGTATTTCGTGTAAGATCGAACGGTTAGAGTTCCAATGCTGCTGCCAAAGGAGTCTGGTTCTTCTTTTAGTATATGATTTTAGGTCCTTACAAATTTGAATTTTATCGGTGATTTCAGGTGATGCTGTAGCAAGTTTAGCATAGTGATCTGCAGTTTCATTGCCTTCTATACCAATGTGAGATGGCAGCCAAATTATGGTAACTGTTATGTTTTGGGACAAGATAATTTGGTAAGAGTCTAGGATCTTTTGGACGATTGGATGATCGGTAAATATATTTTTGATAGAATGGATTGATGCTAAAGAGTCTGTGCATATGGCAACCTGCTTATTAGGTGGATATATATGGTTAAAAGCTTGCAATATACTAAATAATTCACCAGTATGAACGCTGCTGACGGATGGTATAAGTGATGACTTAATTAGTGAATGAGAGGTTGTAACAGAGCAGCCTACTCCTGTGTCATTTTTTGAGGCATCCGTGTATAATATTAGGTCGTAACTATTTGTATTTATAATGTCTTTAAATGCATTTATAATGATCTCTTTCGGATGTTTATTTTTATCGAAGTTGGTGAGCGAGGTGTTAAATTTGGGCGTGGAGATGATCCAAGGAGGAGATATAGGGGGATAAAGAGGAAGGGTATGTGTAAGAGAGATATCATTAAGTGTCTGTGCTAAAATTAGTGGTTTTTTTTGTCTTTTTTAAATTATTATAATGTAGAATAAACCAGTTTCATATTGTGGGAAAAGTGTGGTTTTTTTTTGTTAAAGCAGAATGAAGAAGGCATCTACGTAATTTACCATCCTATGTTGTAAATAAGTTAATGAGTTAAGTTTTGTAGTTTAGACAAGTATAAAATGTCAATTTTGATGGAAATAAAATAACAATAAGTCACAGTCATTATTTTATTACAAGACAGTTTTTTTCTAGTTAGACGATCTAATATTATTAACAATATTAACCACAGATCACCTACCTCCCTAGATGTTCCACGACAATACTTTAGTTGGATATGAAATTCAGCGCTCCATAAGATTAGTATCGGAACTAATTCAAGCGAGAAATTACGCGGGAAATTCAAATTTTAATTTTGGTGGGAAAATTTAAATAAAGTTTAAAATTTTTAAATATAATTTGGTATATTTGAAAAAAAAAATGCATGACATTTTTAATTTCAAATATACACAATACAATTTAGGAAAAATAAAACAAACTGTAATTTATTTATTTATTTAATACTTGTAAAACAACTTTGTAATTTAATATAGAATAAAAATATGCTATTATCACTGAAAATTGTACAATTTTATGGAAAAAGCTTACAAAAAAGTCAGAAAAATAGCAATTTAAAATTTACTGAAATTACATAAATCGTCAAAATCACAAAATAAAAAATAATAAAATACACAATGTATTGCAAAATTTAAATAAATTGCATAATAAATCCTTACGAACTTGTAACGATGAGTCCAAGCCATCACCGTTAAACCAGCGTGCGCGCGAACCAACCCATGAAGTAGGAGTGTATCGACAGTAGAAAGGGCAAATCTTTGCTATATAAACCGCATTATTTCCTCATAGAGGCAGAATCGTCAGGTGTTGACTGAAGGTTCTCTTCTCCCCTACCCCGGCTTGTGGACGTGTTGAGTTCACAAGTTGTTTCCGTTCCATACCGCCGTTATCCGGAGAGCGTGTTGAGCTCTCCACTACCCGTACTCCGAAGCAGTCGTGTTGAGACTGTCGAGGAGTGTCCTATTAACCCGAATCACTTGAGGGACGTGTTGAGTTTCTTTCTTTCCTTTGTACCTATCGTCCGCTGTTATTAAATCGACACATCGTTCACGTAAAATTCCGAAAACACACTTGATTGCCGATAACACTAATTTCATACGACAAGGTCAAACTTAATTTGAATAAATAGGCCAGGTACTGAGAAGACTAAACTAAATTGTAAATATGTACATAAGATTTTTGTCAATTTAATTTAAGGAAGACAATAAAGTTTTATTTTTATTTTGAACTCTGTCTCTGACTGTCCAAAAGCTACCCGGATAGTGACTCCTACGAGAGGACGTCACAGATGGCGCCCGAGCAGAAAAATTCGATTTAAACAATAATAACGACCGAATTCCGAATTTTATTTTCATGAGACAGTACTGCATTTCAAACTTTATTCAAATACAGGGTGATTCACAGTTCAAAAATGACAGACGCTCCGGAAACGTCGAAGGTTAGTTGGGTGTACCTATTAAAGAAAGACGAACTTATAGCCGAATTAACAAACAGAGAACAGTCGACGGAAGGGAATTTCAGCGAGCTAAGAGCGAGATTAGTTGCGATCATCAAGGCACCAACTCAAAAAGGCCAAAACCCAGAGGAAATAGAAGAAAACCAGATGGAAGACAGACAAAGAAAGATGGAAATAGTACGCAAATGGGGGTTACACTTTGACGGTTCAAGAGACCCAATAGAATTCATAGAACGGTTGAAAGAACTCCAGACAGCTTACGGCCTACAAGACACCCACGTTTTACAAGCTCTACCAGAAACATTAAACGGGAAAGCATTACTATGGTACAGAAACAATAATAAATATTGGAACGAATTAAAAGACTTCGAACAAGATTTCCGCAATTTCTTCGTTTCCTCCGTTCTCACGCAATCTCTGGAAGCGCAAATCCGGAACCGACTCCAACGAAACAACGAAGGTGTAAAAGACTACATCATTGATATTCAAACAATGATCAGAAGACATGGTGAATTCAATCACCAAGAAGAACTAAACAGGATATACACCAATATGAACCCGACATACAAGTTGTATATAAAGAGGCAAGACGTATCGTCAACACAGGACATCATCAGACTAGCGGAAGAATATGATATGGTCCAAAAAGAAATATATAACAGAAACAATACAAGGTGTGACTGGACACAGGCAAATAGTCGTAATAACAAAATACAGAATTTCGACAGACAGACTTGTTGTTGGAAATGCGGCCGCAGAGGCCACAATAGAAGAAACTGCAGAGCTATCGCTGTACTCTTCTGCAGCCATTGCGGAACCCGAGGAACAACTTCCAATAACTGCCAATGTAGAAGCCGACCGGAAAACTCCAACAGGACTGGACAAGAAGGAGGCAACCCAGTCAGCATTTAGAGTCCTCCCTAACAACCTCCAGCTACGCACACTATAAAGATCAACGACCCCACACAACGATAACGTTCAGCAACGGTAAAAAGTTAAAAGCACTAATAGACACAGGAGCCCAAAATTCGTTTATAGGACAAAAAGGTAAAAAAATATTGGAACAATGTGGAACAAAAAGCGACAGAAAAGCTTTAAAGATCACGCTGGCAGATGGAAAAACCAGCAACATAGAAATCTGTTTTACAGCAAAATGTTCCATAGACAACGTTTGGAGAAAAGCCAAGCTACATTTTTTACCAAACCTAGCTTCAGAAGTAGTACTGGGAATGCATGAAATAACAAGATGGGGCCTTGATTTATCAAACATCTTAAATAGAAATCGCGTAAGAAGGAGAGAACAATACCAAACCAGAACAGAACACAGATCCAGATCGTACAATGCAGACAATAACAGAATACCGACCAATTCCAGGGTTAACGAAACACCAACCGCAAGATATCCGCTCCAACAGAGAAGCAAATATATAACAAACGACTGACTACGACCGATACCGCGGTCGACAACCAGACCGAAGATATACCGAACTACCGACCGATACCGCGGTCGAAGACCAGACGGAAAATATACCGACTACCGACCGATACCGCGGTCGACAACCAGACCGAAGATATACCGAACTACCGACCGATACCGCGGCCGACGACCAGACCGAAGACATTCCGTCATACATACCGGAATTCACGAACAGTCCGAAACGAGAGCAGCTCGACATTAGTACTACACTAAACAATACCGAAAAAAAACAATTACAGGAATTGTTACTAACCGAATTGGAGAAATTTAAACACATTAAAGGAACAACACATCTAACCGAACATACAATAAAACTTAAACATAATACACCGATCAAACAAAGATACAGGCCCCGAAACCCGGCAATGCAGAAGATCATAAACGATGAGATAGATAAGATGCTAGAAGAGAACGTGATAGAAAAATCTAATAGCCCGTACAGTTCCCCCATCGTCCTAGTAAAAAAGAAGGATAACAACGGATACAGATTTTGCATCGATTTTAGGAAAATCAACGACATCTCAGAAAAAGATGCCTACCCATTACCGTACATCAATCATATCCTAGAAAAGTTAAAATCTGCAAAATATTTTACCACGTTGGATCTAAAAAATGGATATTGGCAAGTACCACTTTCCGAAGCAAGCAAACCCTTGACCGCTTTCATAGCACCAGGAAAAGGACTATTCCAGTTCAAAGTACTTCCATTCGGATTACACGCCGCCTCCGCTACTTTTCAACGATTACTAGATACAATAATCGGCCCAGAAATGGAACCACATGCATTCGCCTATTTAGACGACATAATAGTACTGGGGAAAACGTTCGAGGAACATATGGAAAACTTAAAAGAAGTACTTCACAGACTACAGCAGGCCAAATTACGAATTAATATAGACAAATGTAAATTCTGCAAAGAAGAGATAAATTATTTAGGCCATGTAGTAAACAAGACGGGAATAAAAGTGGACGAAAACAAGACAAAAGCCATAGTCGAATATCCCGCGCCAAAAACCGTTAAACAACTACGCCGATTTTTGGGCATCATCTCATGGTATAGGAGATTTATAAAAGATTTTTCACGAACTACAGCCCCTTTAACAAAGCTACTAAAGAAAAAACAACATTGGACTTGGGACAGAGAGCAAGAGGAAGCATTCAACAAAATAAAAGTACTACTGACACAAGCTCCAATACTGATCTGCCCGGACTTCCAGAAAAGATTTTTTTTACAATCGGACGCTTCGAACCACGGTTTAGGAGTAGCTTTAGTACAAACAAACGACGAAGGACAGGAACAAGTCATCGCTTACGCAAGTCGAAACCTAACAAAGGCCGAAAAAAATTACAGCGTGACAGAAAAAGAACTACTAGCGATCATCTTCGGTGTAGAAAAGATGAAACCCTACATCGAAGGATACCCATTTTCAATTATCACAGACCATCAAAGTCTACGATACTTACAAACAATGGAAAACCCTACAGGTAGAATAGCTAGATGGGCAATGCTGCTGCAACAATTTGACTTCGATGTCATTTACAGAAAGGGCTCCCAGAACGTCCTGGCCGACGCGCTCTCTAGAGAACCAGTAGATCTGGTTTGCTTAATAAACGTAGAAGATGTAGAACCCGACGAATGGTACAATAAAGCTTTAAATAAAATCCAGACAAATCCGCAACTATTTCCAGACTACTCTATCAAAGATGGACTTCTCTATCGACACTTCTGGGACAAATACGATTTAAAAGAGACAGAGGTATCCAACCCCTGGAAACTATGCATCCCAAACCACAAGAGACAACAACTCCTGGCAGAAAACCACGAGCAACCGACCGCAGGACATCTAGGAATAGCTAAAACAATAACCCGCCTAGCTAGAAAATACTACTGGCCAGGGATGTTTAAAGACGCCGCAAAGTTCGTCAGGAACTGCAAGAATTGTCAGCAATTTAAGCCGCAACAAAGCTTAACTCCAGGCCGCATGCAATCTACACAAATTCCCCCACATCCATGGCACACCGTTTCAACCGACATCATAGGACCCCTTCCAACATCCAGCAAAGGAAACAAATATATAATGACATTCCAGGACACCTTTTCAAAATGGGTCGAAGCCATACCGATCAGAACAGCAACGGCAAAATCAGTCTGTCAAAACTTAAAAGATAAAATCATTATGAGATTCGGATCACCCAAAGAGCTAATATCAGACAACGCAAGAACATACGATAACAGGGAAGTACGAAAGTTGCTAGATGAATTCCAGATTTCTAAAAGAAACATTCCGCCATATTCACCCCAGAATAATCCAGTAGAAAGAACAAACAGAGTAATCAAAACAATGATAGCTCAGTTCTGCGATAATAACCATAAGAAATGGGACACGAGCCTTCCAGAACTACTATTCGCATATAATACAGCTAAACACGATTCAACGGGTTTCTCCCCAGCCTTCCTGAACTTTGGACACGAACTAGAAATTCCAAGTAAAGTCGTAAAAACCCCAAACGACACACAACATACCGATCAAAACATAAAATGGCATAAACTACAAGAAACATTCGAACTAGTACGTACAAACCTGGCAAAAGCTTTTACAACTCAAAGCCATTACTACAACTTACGACGAAGAGAGTGGAAACCGACAATAAACGACAAAGTCATGAAAAGGGAATACCAACTCTCAAATGCCGCCAAAAATTTTAACGCCAAATTAGCACCGAAATTTTCAGGCCCATATACTATAACAAAAGTGTGTTCTAATGTAATATTCAAATTAAAACACGACGATAAAAACCGTACAATAACAGCTCATATCAAAGACCTAAAACCCGCATTTACCGATTTCCCTACTCCTTAATCAGTCCAAGCACTTACAGTCAACACCAAGTAGTGACAGTATATTTTAATACAGTTTACCAGTAACCTTCAAGTATAATGTCAGACACGTTAGAAATATATTACAGTGACATAGAAATGGACGGCACAGTTACGCCGCCACCATACACCGTTCCAGAGTTAATATCACCATTGGGGAACACACCAAAACCTAACACCCCGGGCAAAGGCTGCGAGCCCCTGATAAAGGCTATTTCCAAATTTAAAAACCTTTTCGATGAACCAGCCATGGGCATCACAAAAATTCAGAAAGTCCAGTCAATTCCAGTGTCAATCCCGCTGCTCTCACTAATTCCGCCGCAGCATAAAGGAAAAAAATACAGACTGAGACTCCCGAACCAGGTGCTGAGGATAAAAACCAATAATTGAAGCCCCACGAAGGAAGACGTTTTTTAAGAGAGGGGAAGACGATTTTTTTTTAAGAAGACGATATTTATTTTTTTTTAGGGCGGACATTTTTTATTTCGATGTATTGTAAATTGTTTTTTAGGGTAACCAAGTACCTGGCAAGGAATAAAAATAAAAAAATTTTGTTCCAAAATTTTTTTTTCCCAGGAAGAGGGGGTGTAACGATGAGTCCAAGCCATCACCGTTAAACCAGCGTGCGCGCGAACCAACCCATGAAGTAGGAGTGTATCGACAGTAGAAAGGGCAAATCTTTGCTATATAAACCGCATTATTTCCTCATAGAGGCAGAATCGTCAGGTGTTGACTGAAGGTTCTCTTCTCCCCTACCCCGGCTTGTGGACGTGTTGAGTTCACAAGTTGTTTCCGTTCCATACCGCCGTTATCCGGAGAGCGTGTTGAGCTCTCCACTACCCGTACTCCGAAGCAGTCGTGTTGAGACTGTCGAGGAGTGTCCTATTAACCCGAATCACTTGAGGGACGTGTTGAGTTTCTTTCTTTCCTGTGTACCTATCGTCCGCTGTTATTAAATCGACACATCGTTCACGTAAAATTCCGAAAACACACTTGATTGCCGATAACACTAATTTCATACGACAAGGTCAAACTTAATTTGAATAAATAGGCCAGGTACTGAGAAGACTAAACTAAATTGTAAATATGTACATAAGATTTTTGTCAATTTAATTTAAGGAAGACAATAAAGTTTTATTTTTATTTTGAACTCTGTCTCTGACTGTCCAAAAGCTACCCGGATAGTGACTCCTACGAGAGGACGTCACAAACTAATACATTTTAATACAAGTTTCTGCATGTGATATTCAAATATATATTTATACAAATTGTTTAGTTACTTGTACATAACACTATTCGTTAAGAAACTCTTCTACTGAATAATATGATCTCTCAGATAGATAGGATTTTGTTCTTTTACGGAACTCAAGGAAAGAAGTTGCAGATTTAAGTTCATCAATCAGTTATTTGTTCTCTAATATCAAATATTTATTGGACTCACCATACAAATGTAAGCTAGGAATTGCATTTTTATACAATTTATGACTCGATGAAGAAACAAACTTATCTTCAAAGTGTCTGTGGCAGATTCGTTTATTTGATCGATTATTTATAACACTATCCTTCGTAAATTAGGATTATTTATAACACTAAGCCACTTCCTAAATCGTGTAATGTCTTCATCAGGATTTGGAAAGGTACCTATGTCTAATTAATGACGAATTAGTACATTGTAGGATACAATATTTATTGTGAAAAACCATATTTAACTGATTATTATTAATCTGCAAAATACTATTTGAACACCGCCAGGAACATTTAAAACATAGATCACTGAGGTAGGTGATTTGTTTTGTAATTTACAAACTAACTAACAAAATCAAAATATAGACGCTAACATGACAATTGGCGATTGACAACTATAATTCTTTTCTTAGTTGTGTTCTAAACCTAAACTGCAGAGTAAAAGTAGAGACAGAGTAAAGCGACATCTGAAGATTAGTATCGGTACTACAAATGACATTAAGTTTAATTTGACCTTGAGCTACCTACGTGAAACGTCTAGTTATTAGTGGTCTGTGATATTAACATGGTAGCAGAGCGTACAGTACCTAAATGGTAATACTAGAAAATACAAGAAATTAAGTAAGAATTGAAGAAAAATTTTTAACTGTCTGGAAAGTGTCATCTCCATAAAGTAATAAAGAGCATTTTAAATTAAATCCAGAGTAAAATGGATCCCAGTAAGGTGCAAATAGGATTACTTGAAGGTAAAGAGAGTTGGACCACTTGGAAATACAAAATCTCTATTCTTCTGAGAAATGTAAAAAGTGCGATGGACGTCCTTGATGGTAGATTAACTTTTCCTAAGTCGTTACTCGAAGGAGCAACACAAGAAGAAAAATGCAAGTATGAAAAAGATGTTGCATTTTTTAATCAAACAGATAGTACTGTCTTATTAGTTCTTACAATAAATATGACTCAAAGCACATTAGAAAAAGTCATGAGATTTTCGACCGCTAGGGAAGTTTGGTTGGAGCTGCATCGTTTGTATGATGGTAATGCAACAGATAAAACCTATGATATCTGTATGCAATTTTTTAGTTATACTAGACAATCAGATGACGATATTGCTACTCATTCATCAAAACTTAAAAACCTTTGGAACAATTTGCAAAGCGAAATTTTCAAAGATAAAGCAGTTGCTGGAAATAATTGTAAGTGCGACTTGCCAGATATTTTGCTTATTTGTAAAATATTAGAAACTCTACCACCTGAATATTTCTCATTTAAGTCTAGTTGGATTCTGGTATCAAATAAAGACAGAACAATAGATAACTTGACAAATCAGCTATGCTCTTATGAAAAAGCATTAACAAATAAAAATGAGAGCAAGCAAGAAGTTTTATATACAGTGAATAAGAGTAAAGCACATAAATATAGTTATTATTGCAATTACTGTAAGCAAAAAGGTCATAAAGTGAAGCAATGCGATAAATGGAAAGCCGATGGAAGGCCTCCTAAACCACAAAATTCGAAAAAACATACAAATACTAAAGCTAAAGAAACTCAGATGTCCTTAGTGGCTGTATCATCGAATGTGTTGAATTGCGAAGCAGATTTTAAAAATTGGTATGTTGATAATGGAGCGACTAATCACATAACAAATCAACAAAGTGTATTCCAATCGTATGAACCGTTTAGCGAAGAGCAAACAATAACAACAGCTAATGGATATGCAGTTGCGGCATTAGGACAGGGTACCATCAAAATACAATCTTTTGTAAAAGGAAAGAAGAAAGAGTTTTTATTGACCAACGTATGGTATGTTCCCAATATCAGGAAAAATCTTTTCTCAACTTTGTCTGCTCAGGACAAACATCCAGAAAGTGAATTTATTTCCACCACTGAGTGCTGCTATTTTAATATTTATAAAGAAACAATTATTGTTGGATCTAGATGTAAGTCTGGTGGACTATATAAACTGAAGATGCAGGCAATCAAACCTGAAAATGTGAGTGTCAGTATGGTTACTTCTAAAGAAAATATATTGCAACTTTACCACGAAAGGCTGGGTCATCAAAGCAAAAGACATGTTAAAGATGTAATTAAACAAGAATTTAACATAGATGTGAAGCTGGATAGTGAATTATGTGAGGGCTGCGTTTATGGAAAAGCTTCCGTGAAAAAGTTTGGCATAAGAAAAAGAGCAGAAACTCCAGGAGAACTGATCCATTCGGATGTTTGTGGGCCTTTCAAGGTATCAAAATCCGGTTTTAAATATTATGTTTTATTTAAAGATGATTTTAGCAGATACCGATTTGTATATTTTTTAAAGCAAAAGTCAGAAGTTGCTGATAAATTAGATATTGTTTTAAAAGAAATAAAAGCTGCAGGATATGGTGTGAAAGAATTTCTGTCAGATCATGGTGGAGAATTTGATAATCATCGAGTAGCAAATATTTTAAACAAATATGGAATAAAACAAAGATTAGTGATGCCGTACACACCACAACAAAATGGCTGTTCAGAACGTGATAACAGAACGATTGTCGAATGCGCAAGATCTTTAATGCATGCAAGAGAAGGTATCTTTGATCAAACATTTTGGGCTGAATTAGTAAACACAGCTACATATATCTTAAACAGATCTGGTATGTCCAGTATTCCTGATAAATCACCACATGAAATATGGTTTAACAAGAAGCCTGAACTTAAACATTTAAGAGTAATCGGCAGTACTTGTTATGCTCACGTTCCTAAAGTTTGCAGGAGAAAATTGGATAAGAAATCTATTAAAGGTATACTCGTGGGTTATGAAAATGATGATGGATATAGGATTTGGTCAGAAGAACAGCATAGACTAATACTTTCACGAGATGTTATTTTTAATGAATTTGAAACTCTCGGTGTGCTAAAAGAATCCAAACAGTTTCAAAGTTTGCAACCTACAGTAGATGTATTGGATTTTGTTCAAAATAATTCTGATACAGAAGAAATAGATATTGTCGATGAAATTAGTGATAGTATGGAAGAAATGGACCCATATGACCAAGAAGAAAACCAATGTTGTGAACCAGAAGAAAGCTTAGAAGAAGATATAGAATTTAGAAGACAACTGAGAGAAAGATCAAACATTAAGAAGCCAACACGCTTTGACGAGTTCGTTATGATGGTTGCTGCTGAAATAAACGACACCAAAGAACCACTTAGTTACAAAGAAGCAATTGTTTGTTGTGAAAAAGATAACTGGAGGCTGGCAATGGAGCATGAAATGCAGTCATTAAAAGAGAATTGTACATGGATTTTGAAAAATTTACCTGAAAATAAAAAAGCAATTCCCTGTAAATGGGTGTATAAACTCAAAACCAATCCAGATGGTTCAATTGATAAATACAAAGCTCGTTTGGTAGTGAAGGGTTATTCACAAAGAAAAGGTGAAGATTATGAACAAACGTTCAGTCCAGTAGCTAAAGGTGGTACGATAAGAGCCGTTATAAGTATAGCTGCTAGTAAAAACATGTCACTTACACAATTCGATGTCTGTACTGCATTTCTGTACGGTACTCTAGACGAAGAAGTATACATGAAACAACCAGAAGGCTATGATGATGGTAGTGGTATGGTTTGTCATCTCCAGAGAAGTTTATATGGATTAAAACAGGCACCAAGGTGTTGGAATAAGCGTTTTGGAAACTTTATAGATTCGCTTGGCTTTAAACGAAGTACTGCAGATCCATGTTTATTTATTAAAATCGAAGGAAAAGACATGTTAATATTAGTGCTGTATGTTGACGATGGTCTAATAGCATGTACAAATGAAATAATGAAGATGAATTTTTTGAAAAAGCTTCAGGAGAAGTTTAAAATAACAGTTAAACCAGCTACATATTTCTTAGGTTTGGAAATCGAAAGAAATCAAGACGACTCCATAAGTATTACCCAGTCAGCTTATACAAGAAAGGTGCTAGAACGTTTTGGCATGGAAAATAGCAGACCGGTCTCGACCCCGATTGTAAAAGAAGCTATCCAATTAGGGAAGGAAACTAGTGAAATAGAATCGAATACTTGTTTTCCATATCGCGAAGCTGTGGGTGCTCTTATGTACCTAATGACGGGTACACGTCCAGATATAGCTTATGCTGTTAGTGTTGTATCCAGGAAATTAGAAAATACAAGTCCAAACGACTATGTAAAAGTTAAGAGAATATTCCGCTATTTGAATGGGACAATAAATTATGGCTTAACTTATATGCGAAAGCCAGATATACAACCTAAGTTAACAAGCTATAGTGATGCTGATCATGGAGGTGATATAACAACCGGAAGATCGACATCTGGGGTATTGTGTCTTTATGCTGGAGCAGCTGTATCTTGGTTTAGTCAGAGACAAACATCAGTAGCCATATCGACAACAGAGGCAGAAATAGTAGCTGCAAGTGACGCTGCACGAGAAATAGTTTGGTTAAAAAGAATATTTACGGAATTAACCGGCGTTAGCTTGGTTCCGACACTACATGTCGACAATGAATCAGCCATACGATTAACGCAGAATCCCGAGTTTCATCGCCGGACTAAACATATACATATTAGACATTTTTTTGTTAGAGAAATGGTATTGGATGGATCACTTGAAGTAGTAAAGGTGTCATCTGAAAATCAGTTAGCGGATGTTTTGACGAAGCCGCTGTTTTCAAATAGAATGAAAAAATTACTTTTTGAAATCGGGTTGGAAAATTACTCAATGAGGGAAGGTGTTAAAGCAGAATGAAGAAGGCATCTACGTAATTTACCATCCTATGTTGTAAATAAGTTAATGAGTTAAGTTTTGTAGTTTAGACAAGTATAAAATGTCAATTTTGATGGAAATAAAATAACAATAAGTCACAGTCATTATTTTATTACAAGACAGTTTTTTTCTAGTTAGACGATCTAATATTATTAACAATATTAACAGATACGTAAAATCTAATTTCAGATTTTTTTAGCGCCAAAAAATACATAGGATTCACATAAATTTGTAAGAAAAGTTTTATAAATCTTTTTATTTTGTTGGCCTGAGTTTTTTTTATTATTATTTTTTTTAATGGCTTTGGCTTGAAACCGTTAGCCACGTAATTACATATGAATATTAGTATTCATTCATACAAGATTGTACAAGGAGGACACTTTTTACGCTCAGGGATTCATCAGAGTGGCTTTGTTGTAACAAACAAGACATAAATCACGGGTAGGTAGGTGGGCAACATATATGGCAAACATACGAAGGAATAATGTTCAAGCATACGATCAATTTTACACTCATACCTTTAATTTAATTTTTACAAGAAATATCATAATGATTTTAAAAATTTTTATATTGTCTTCACTTAATAGAAGATTTACGTTTAATGGTGTACTTAAAACCTCTTTTATCAATTATTTTAGCAGCCACGTGCTTGTATTACGATGTAGTGGGCAGTTGAAAAATATGTTATTTAAATCAGCTATACTAGTTCCACACACATCGGTCTGTTGGGAGAACTCCTATTTTGTGTAGATGTTTCGGAAAACATCCATGATCTAGTTTTAATCTTAAGACAGTTGACACTGTGTTTCTGCTTAGTGTAAGATCTTTGTAAAATTGTTTTACATCTACTGTTGGTTGTAAGTTGTATAAATTAGTGTCCCTGCCTTCACCAAACTGAATCCATTGTCTGTCTCATTTAAATTTAATATTTTGTTTGATGTAGGCAAGTAGGTCACATGTGTTGAATTCTTCTATCACCATATGTGGGTGTTCTAATGGATTTTTAGCTATAGAATCGGCAATAGTATTGCCAACAATATCTGAGTGTCCCTTAACCCATAGAAATTTAGTACCATATGGATTTGATAGTTTTAGTAACTGTTGAAAATTTGTAATATGAATATATTGCTATTGATTGTGAATTGTGAATTTGGCCTGAGTTATTTATTGAAGTACTGTAGCTATATTACTATATATTGATTGAATTGATAACTTGTTTATACTCCAACAATTAATAGAAAAAAGAATAGCGGTTGGTACCAAAGTATATCTAGCCTTCATCGACCTAGAAAAGGCGTATGATACAGTTCCAAGACTTAAATTGTGGCAAGCTTTACAACAACTCGGCATTATAATAGTTCATACTTTTTAGGAATAATCACAGAAGTATACAGAGATAACACTCCCTACCTAAAAATCGGAAATAGACTATCAGAGCCAATAAAAGTAACTAAAGGACTAAGACAAGGATGCAGTATGTCACCCTTACTGTTTAATTTATATATTGAGGCAGCCCTCCAAAATTGGAAAAACCACTGCCAGGGAATGGGAATCCCCATAGGAAATGACGTACTGTTCTCCCTGAACTTTGCGGATGACCAAGGCGTCTTAGCTCAAGATTCTTATGATCTAGAATTTATGATAAAGCGTCTATACAGAGAATATGTAAAATGGGGGTTACAAGTCAGCATGAAGAAAACTGAATATTTAGTTATCAATTCAGATGCAAGGTTTGAGACGAGGACGTGGAAATCAAACAAATGGAAAAATTTAAATATTTAGGTGCACTCATTGATATGAACGGCTTGGGAGAAACCGTAATTAAACATCAAATTAATCAAGGATGTAAAATTGTAGGATGTCTGAACTCTTTATGGTGGAATCGTAACATTTTCAAAAGGAACAAAGAAAGAATAGGACAAACCATAGTTGAATCAGTTCTTTGTTATGGCTCTGAAGTATGGACAATTAATGCAGACCTTAACTGTTGGCAGTTGAAATGGATTATTTGAGAAGAAGTGCTAGAACATCAAGGCTGGAAAGGAAGACCAACGAATCTATAAGAAATAACATAAATGCTACAGAAACGGTCATTCACAGAATAGAAAGAAGTTTAAAATGATTTGGACACCTATTGAGAATGCCTGACGGACCTTGGTCCCAAAAATTTCACAGATGGAAGTCTCCTGGAAGAAGAAATAGAGGTAGACCTCGAAGCTCATGGAATGAAGGAATTAGAAAAGCGATGGAATCGAGAGGATTAGAGGGGAGCATGCCTTGGACCGGAAGGATTGGTGAAGGAGAACGGGAATACGGCGATAGCCCTCTCCAAGATGTATTTTATTTGCAAATTGGATTGTGTAATATATATACATATATATATATATATATATATATATATATATATATATATATATATATATATATATTAAAAGATTAGTGTACATCAAATTTATAATGATCAATAATATTGCATAAATACAATGTAAATGAAAGAAAATATAGAGAAATGTAGTATCAAAAACTTAAAGCGAGGTTTACTCGTTATCTGAAAAATTACTAATAAAGTAGTTAGGTTTGTTTGACCCTAAGCCCCCGAAATATGCTTCTATCTATGCTAAACTAAACTTATCGTATCTACGCAGTACTCATAGACGTCACCCTATATGAATAATAGCAATTTTGACTTTCACATTTCTTATATCAAAAAAAACCAATTAATATTTTAACTATTATTATAAATATAGTAGAAGTTTCAAATTGTACTTTATTATTTGCTTAAATACCTGCTGTGAAATATGGTTAAAACCTTAACAGCCTAGTAAAAAAGTAATGTTTTTTCTCCGTAGCGTCCTTTGCAATGTGCGTATACTTAGAAACAATCATTAATAATCAGGTAAATAGAACTTATGAAATTGTTGATATAATCGAAGCAGATCTTCGGTTAGAGCATGAAGCACCTGCAAAAATCGTGTCTTGACCGCGATTGTTTGGCGATGACTCAGTGGGTTTTGCCACTTAGCATTTATTCTTCAACACCATGGGAAAGAAAGACTGTAACTATGTCTTCCCTTAATAAACTTATTTTGGTTGTAAAAGAATGTGCGAGAGGAACATTGAAATAAATATAGAATAAAAGTCGAGTACTTTTATCGCTTTCAAGGTTGCATTAGTTTGTGTGAAAGGTGAATGTTTTGCTGTGAATTTTTTACACTGGTTCTTTTAGAAACAATTTCTAGTGCTATTTGAGATATTTTTCTACACAAAACTGTGTCAAGTATGTATTTACAAAACTGTTTAGTAATTTATTTATACATAAGTAATTCATATACCTACTATTCATGGAGATCAATTTTTTTACATATAATTTCTCATAACTAAAACTCTTATGCCCATTTGGGATAACAAAATAAGAAGCTAAGTGAGTAAGATATACATTACGTAAATGCAAAGCATATTTTGGAATGTATTGGATTTTAGTAGTAGTCTTTAAGTTGTGATAAATATATACAAGCTGTTTTCGGATCATATAGGCCGTTATGATTTGTTTTTTAATTTTTCTTCGTCGATAGCTTTTTCCAATCATTTTTCTATTAATCGGCATTCTGCATCGGCAGTTACCACCAAGTTCAAGCACTATAATCATAAAAAACCGGCGCAATCAAACTCTTTTACACGTAATCAAAAATCATAATGTTCGTTGCAAGATATTTCGGATTTAATCTTCTAAGTATAGTTATATACAGGGTCGGACTTATATACTGATACATTTTATCAAAATTACGGCAATCCCACAAAGTAAAAGAAAATACATATAAGTAATACCATTTTAATATGTAATACATTTATATTAAATATATATTTAACTTAGTGAAAAAATACAAAAAAAAATATTTTAAACTTAACTATCGTCTACATTTAAATCGGTATCACTATCATCGCCATCGTTTAAATCTATAACTACTCTATTTCTAATGTTTTAGAACTCTTTTAGTATTTTGACATGATCTATACTTTTTTCCAATTATCTGCTGTAATATTATTACATTCGGTCTTAATTAAATGTACAACAGTCGAAAATGATTTAGAAGAAATATTATTTTTCCTCACATTACTTTTTAATTGAGACCACAACAATTCTATTGGATTCAGTACACAATAGTAAGGAGGTAATCTTAATACTCTATGGCCATAATTCTCAGCTAGCCTGTCGATAACATATTTTTTTCACATTTAACTAATTTTAATAGTTCCACAAGTTGTTTTTTTGTGTAAGAATCCATAAAATATATTTCATGTTTTGATATAAAATGCTTGAATTTCAGCTTTGTTTGAATTAGTGTTTAGAATTTTACTCTTTAGTCTACAATGCTACGAAGCATTATCCAAAATAATAACGCTATTTCTTTTTAATTTAGGTAGTAATTGCTGCTCAAACCACTTTTCAAACAAAGTACTGTCCATGTCTTGGTGATAATCTAAGCGACAATCACTTACACTCTTAGCAGATAGTAATAAAGCATCTTTTACCTATCTTGATTCTCCCCCACAATGTAAAATACAAATTCTATTCCCTCTAGAGGGAGGAACATTGGTGACGCAATTTTGACTACCATCGGTCCAATATTTTTTAACTATATCGTGGGTGTCAAGCCAAGTTTTATCCAAATAATATAAGTTCTTCACTTCACTCCTAAAAGACCTTAGACTCTCCAAATAATCGAATCTCCACTTTATTAAACGGCTGGATTCCACAATTGCTGCATTTTATTTAAACATAAAACCAATTTATTTTAAAAACCTCCAAAAAGTAGTTATATGATACTCCGGGGATTATTTCTTTGTTTCTTAATTCACTCAAAAGTTTATTTAAAGTTGGTAAGTTATTCACTGAATACCTTTGATATATTGTTTCCCGTATAGCTGATAAATACAAATTCGGTAATACTCGATGGGTACCAGAATCCTTTCTTTTTTTTTTGCAACACTGAGCCGTCTTTTATAAGTTCGTACACAGTGGATGGTTGGAAAACCGTCTTTTTGATCGCTTCTGATTTAACTATCGTCGAAAGAAGATCTAAGAAAAATATTTATTTAAAAAAATTTTACTTTTTAAGGAATTCTGCTCGGACTTCTGTGTTTTTTATAAATTAATTAATCAGAAAAGAAATTTTCTAATCTCTGGTAAACACTGGCTTAACGTACCTAGAAATTTGTAATTCTGAATTCCAGTATAAATGCATTTAACTGATAAAATTTAAATAGGTACACAAAATTATACTTAAAATTTTATTTGCCAATCGTTAACAACTCGAAAGCGAAATACGTACAGACTACACCTACTTTGTATCATTTAGTAAAGTATAGCATATCCACAAATTTAGTGTCTCATTATAAAAGTTATTTTAACAACAGCTGTAAAACTGAATAATCCCTTGTAAATACTCTATTGTTGTATAATTATCACAGCTATCCAAGCTGACAGGACCGGCATATAGCCAAGTCAAGTGTAGGTTAGTACATATAATCAGATCAAATATTATCATTCAAGCGTAATGTCAAAAAACTCTTTTTATAAACATACAAATTTCCCATAATTATTGTATTCTTTTATTAATGATTATTTTAAGTCTCAACGAAATAAAAGCGCCCAAAATTATGAAGATCTCAATTTAGTCAAATTGACTGGACCAGCCGTGGAAAATAATAAGTTTTAGAAAACGGGTAATATCCCAAACAACACATTAGAACTGACAAACCCGTATATACCGTTATAATGAGTAAACTTAATTGACCTATTAACAAATTACTTGGAATTTATATAACTTTCTATACCTGTTATTTATCGTTAATTGTTTTTTAATTTGAAGAGAGTTGTACGATGACAAACTAACACTTAAAAGTCTGCTTTCGACGGAATTGGTTGTAAAGTCGTTTGAGTGTTCAGTTTGTGCAAAAAATTAGTTGGGTATTGTTATAAAAGTGTTTATTTTTTTAGAGTGTGTACACTTGCCAGTGAATCCACGTAGTCAAATTTACCTTTATTGTATGAAACAATGTGGCGTCCCTGGAGTCCAGAGGATAATAGGGCAATTTCGCCAGTTAATGAACCGGAAGCAAATCGACAAGGAGGTGATCTCATTCAAGTATTAGAACCTGAACACCGCCAACGAATACATTTATCTACTGATGCAAAACAAATTATTGCTAATGTTTTTCAAACTCTTGTCGAAAAAAACATGGACAGTAACGAAGCCTTACATGAAACGGCAACTTTGACTAAAAACCATTATCCACAGTCAGAAAAATTGTAAGTAATCCTATTATACCAAGATTAATAAGACGGGATAACAGTATTTCTCGGAAGCTCGATCGTGCAGATGAAGATCTTATTCGTCGCAAAGTGTATGCCTTGTATGAAGAACAAATTGTACCCACACTAGATATATTAGTTGACAGGCTTCACGTCGACAACACTGAAATTAAGTGCGGTAGAACAACTGTTTGGAAAGTGTTTGCAACGTATAGGGTTTAAATACAAAAAAGTAGATAAAAGACAGGTACTTATGGAATCCAATCGTTTACGGATATGGCGAATGGAATATTTAAACAAAATTAAACAGTATCGTCGAGAGAATCGACCTATTATTTATTTAGATAAAACGTGGTTTGATACTCACGATACGCCATCTAAAGGTTGGATAGATAATAGTCAATCTTGTTCAACAAAAGCGCCTTCTAGTAGAGGAAAAAGAATAACAATATTCCATGCTGGATCAGTCGATGGATGGGTTCCAAATGGCTTATCTCTATCAGCTAAAAACATCAGTGATTCATGTCTCGATTACCATGACAACACAACTTCAGATATATTTGAAGACTGGTTCAAAAATAAGTTAATACCCAACATACCCCCTAATAGTGTTGTAGTTATGGACAATGCAACATATCATAGCAGGCAATTAAATAAAATTCCAGTTCAAGCGATACGAAAATAACAATACAGAATTACTTGTATGACAAAGATATTTATTTTCACATAGATAATACTAAGAAGGATTTATTGGACATTTTAAAAAGTTTCGCATTGAAAAAAGAATACTTTTGTGATAATTATGCCGAAAATATGGGTCATACGATTTTAAGACTTCCACCATATTACTGTGTATTTAACCCAATCGAACATATGTGGCATCAACTTAAGTCAAGAGTTCGAAGAAATAATACTTCGCCACATTTAAATGCATCTGTCCTGCATTTAATTGAAAGGGAAGTACTCAAAATTGATGCGAATAGTTGGAAAAATGCAGTCTCACATATCATGAAAGCTGAGAATTCATATTTGCCTACATATAATATACAAAATATTATCATCAATTTAAAAGACGACAGTGATAGTGACACAGATTTAACATACATATATCTATGATGTGATATAATATTTATACCGTTTGTGTGTGTGTGTGTGTGTGTGTGTGTGTGTGTGTGTGTGTGTGTGTGTGTGTGTTTTGTGTTTAATTGGCACTGGTTTTCACAACCAACTGGCCAGTCAATTTCATAATGATTTTTTTAGACTATAACTTATCACTAACTCAGGGAAGTAATGTGTAGTGTCTGTGTTAAGTAAATGTCTTGTTACTTTAGTAAAGTCGACGTCATTGTCTTTACAAAGAGACGCTAATTGTATCCGAACGTCTGCGGTCCCTCAGGTGAGTAGCGATTTACTCGTTTTAAAGGTTTATATTTATTCATGTTGACTGTTATGTTTAATTTCCGTTTCATGTCTGAAAAAGTTGGCAAAAAATGATAAATTTCTTTATTAATAATTTCACGAAAAAAAAATATTCTTCACTAAATGTTGTGCATCACGTAAAATTATTAATCAATAATCTTATAAAATATTAAGTGGTAGATAGGGAAAATCATAATTATTAATTAATACTGAAGGGAAAAGTGATTTTAAATTTAGATATACAAGAAAATGTTATTTTAAAATGTTTGTAGGTATTAAAAATTATGTCCAAGTTTAGATTCATGGCCTTCTAATAAATAAATAATACATTTAAAGTAAAAAGTAAATAAAAAAATACTTTTGCATTTGTTGATTTTGTATATTGAATAAGTTATCAGTTTATGTATTTTTTCCCTTAATTATCTAGGTATTTATTTAAATTAAATATGTAATGTAAATGCCAAATAAAATATAAAATTCGTTAAGCCGGCCCTTTTTACTATTTACCTGAAGAGGCAAATCTCTTTATGGCGTCGACTTTATCAGCGGGATACTTTTAAATCCTGTATAAACTTAATAATCCTATGGACCTAAGTGCGTGCAGTGCTCGTTGTGATATCGTATAATTATGATACGACCCCATAGATTTCTGTCTCTGGTCATTTATTTTATCTACATTATCCATAGGTCTTTTGCAACTTCCTGTGATCTGGTCAATATATCTCGTTGGAGGTCTTAAATTAAAAACATAGTAAACCAGTAATTTTATAACTTACAGTAAAATTTAGGGAACAAAAGGCAGTCCCCTTAATAAAAAAAACCTAAAACACAACATTATTTATTTTATTGCTAATAAGTTTACAGTATTGTTGTTTAAATAAAAGTATTCATCTATTTATTAATTTTGAACTATTAAAATAGATTTTAATAGGTCAATTTTTTTGCAAATTCATAAATCAATTTTTCGATGTCAATTATCTTCTGTATTTGTACATAAATGATTATAATTCATTTTGATCTAGTGTTGATCTTAATATGTTTCTCATAAACTTTAAACAAGAAAAGCATCTTTCACAAGCTACTTGGGACTTGGGTAAAAGCTAATGTAAACATGTTTTTAAACGCAATATACGATATATAACGAGGATAAACATTTTTATCCTCGTTACCGCTATTATCATTAGAAGGGTTGGTTGTTTCCTTAGATTAAAGAAACCAATCTAAGGTTGTTTCTGACTTACTCTGTACTCTGTAGCAGCTCTATATCGATATTCTTTCAAGGCTGGCGGTTTTATTACGTCCCATGAATGCTAAATGAATTAACTCTGACTCTAAGTTTTCCTGAGTAGCTTTTTGATTAAAAATTAATAGCTTTTTACTTAGTTCTTCAAATGCGGATCTCAGACTTCGTTAAACTTCAGAGACTTCGGGTCGATGGTAGTTATAATGGAAACCGAAAGATTGTATTGAACACCAATGATATTGACGAGTACTGGGATCGACTAAAACATTGTCTACCGGAACCCTGTAAAGAAATACTAAAGACTTCAGCAAGGAGAAAAGAAGAATGGATGAATGACGAGATACTCAATATGATGGAACACCAGAGACAATTTAAAAACAAGGACAACAATAAATACAGAGAGATAAACCACGAGATCAGAAAGCTGATAAAGCAGGCAAAAGAAAAATACTTTGAAGAGCAATGCAAAGAGATCGAAGACTTTCAAAATAAATATGATCTGTTTAACCTACACAAGAAAGTTAAAGAACTAGCAGGACTAAGAAAACAAAATCCCACTCGTGCAATTCTGGATAGACACGGGACTACTATAACACATACGGACGAGAAAGTACAAAGATGGGCAGAATATATCGACGAATTGTTCGATGATGAAAGAGGAGATCTGGAGCACATAGAACTTACGTCAGAAGAAATAGGTCCATATATTACAAAAGAAGAAATATTACATGCATTAAAAACAATGAAGAGTGGGAAACGCCTGGACCTGATATGCTTCCTATAGAAATCCTAAAAATTCTAGATGAGAAGCACATTGATGTTTTAGTGACACTCTTGAACCAAATTTATACAGTAGTTCAGGCGTATTACCCAAAGAGTGGTTAACATCGATTTTTATTTGTCACCGTAAAAAGAAAAACGCAAGAGAATGTAACGATTACCGCACCTTTAGCTTGATGTCTCATATACTAAAGTTACTACTTAAAGTCGTCCATAACCGAATATATCACAAACTGGACATAGACGTTAATGATACACAATTTGGTTTTCGCAAAGGCTTATTATCGCGTGAAGCTCTTTTTTCTGATATACTGATACAAAGATACCTGGATATCAATCAAGATATATACGCATGTTTTATTGACTATAATAAAGTGTTTGATAAAGAACAACATAAACAATTAATGAATGTCATGAAATTAAAGATGATTGACTACAACGACCTCAGGATCATATCAAATTTATACTATAAACGGCGAGTAAAAGTACGTGTTAATGAACAGCTGTCAGAAGAAATTTAAATTAGATATGGAGTGAAACAGGGATGCGTATTGTCGCCAATTATTTTTAATGCCTACTCCGAAGAGATCCTGAAAAACGCTCTTGAGGGTGAAACAGCTGGAATAAAGGTAAATGGAATTCCCATTAACAACATTAGATATGCGAACGACACTGTGATCTTAGCCGAAAACATTGAAGATCTTCAGAGACTGGTGACCAGAATAGCAGAGTATGGAAAAGAGTATGGTCTAATAATGAATGTCAAGAAGACGAAATTTATAAGAATATCGAAAAATCAAAGAAATAACGAGAATCTTCTAATAAACGGAACCAACGTCGAACCAAAGTCGACAAATCTGCATATCTGGGAACAATGATTAACTCCACAAATGATTACAATCACGAGATCAAAATAAGAATAGAAAAGGCTAGAGCAAATTTCAATAAAATGAGAAGAGTGCTATGTACCAGGGATTTAAAACTGGAACTAAGAGTTAGGTTGGCGAGGTGCTATGTTCTTTCGACTTTATTTTATGGAATGGAATCTTGGACCTTGAATGCGACATCAATGAAAAAACTAGAATCATTCGAGCTGTGGGTGTACAGAAGAATTCTGAAAATATCGTGGACAGAACACGCCACAAACAAAGATGTTCTGGGAAGGATGAATAAAGAAATGGAAATTTTAAGTACAATAAAAACAAGAAAATTAGAATATCTCGGACATATTACACGTGGAGAGAAATACACTTTACTCCAACTGATTATGCAGGGAAAGATCCAAGGAAAGAGAAGCATAGGGAGGCGTAGAATTTCATGGCTGCGCAACCTGAGAGAGTGGTAACGGATGTACATAAATGAACTTTTCAGAGCAGCCGTCTCAAAAGTCCGAATAGCTATGATGATTGCCGACCTCCGCCGCGGAGATGGTACTTGAAGAAGAAGATACTTAGTTTTAATTATGCCGAAATTACCTCTATAGGATTAAACAAACAAAAATAGTAGGAAAGTACTCTATAGAGCGTATAATTTGTTCAATTGCTTCGTGAACGTGAACGGAATTTCCATCAAGGGTGATGCCAAGCATTATAACATTCATCGCTCAACGTTAGATCTTCATCACAAAAAACAAAATCCGGTAAAAAAAGTTGGAAAATCACCAGTGTTGTCTGCAATACAAAAAAATGATCTTGTCGAAAGAATTCACAGAGAACATGAGATAGGTATGCCTATTACAAGCAAGATTCTAGTGAAAAGTATGTTTTCTTACGCTACAGCAAATTAGATACCACACCCGCTTTTTAAAGGGATAAATAAAGCTGGTAGAAAATGACTTCAGTTATTCTTCTGCAGGCATCCAGACGTAGCTATGTGGAAAGCTCAACAAAGGAATATATCTCAAGCCTAAAAATGAATAAAACAATCGTCGATAATAAAATTAGGATATGTACTAAAAGTTATACAGACAATAGCAAATTAAGTTTATAAAAAGTCTTACCAATATTTTTTCTGCTCCACACACTCGCGGTTTTTCTTTTCTTATGCGGAATATGTCCGGGCACACTCGCGGTTTTTCTAAACACGTATTTCGCGGTACTACACTTTGCGAGATAGAGCACACTTTGTCTGTACACGATTTAAAACAGTATTTTCGATATTTCTCGCGTAACTAAAGCGGGAAAGAGGTAATTACGATAGAAGAACAGCCAAGATAGATGCTGTTCTTCTTGATAAGCGAAGAGAGAGAGATCAAGAGAGAGAACGTTTGGCACTAGTGATGGCCAAACTAAGAGTTCTGTCCTAATCGACAGCTGATAATCAAGAGAGTTCTTTCTTCTTTGCTATCTTGAAACTGTCTGTATTTCTAATGGAGAGGGGGTAAAATGTAAGTAGGAAGGGTTATTAAGGGTTGGACTAAGGTGTTGATTGTAAAATTGTGATAAAAGGATAGTTAATAATACAGCGAAAAAATAACATGATTTTTCGCATGTGAGAAAATTAAACAATTGTTTTTGCTAAAAGCGGAACACAATTTAACTACACGCGAACACAGAGAAAACGTGTACATTGTAGGTTGCGGAAATGCGCTTGGTCAACCTGTACCGCCTTTTATGGCCACAGGTTTAAACCCTAATGGTCTAATCACTTGCCCCCTGGCTGAAAAACTATTGTCACAAATAAAGGTAGTATGACGTGCGAAGCATTTGTTTTGTGGCTTGACCATTTCTCTTCATTCAGAAACCCTGGTCCTACTACTAATATTTGATGAAGCTAACTTTATTTTGTCTTCCTATCAACACGTTACACGAATTGCAACCTATGGACAAATAAGTGCTTAAAAGTTTTGTGACATTTTGGGACCAAGAAGTTCTACAGTTTTTAACAACAAACCCTGCAAGGTGATCACTAAAATGAGATTTGGAGAAATTTTTACTGCAATTTGGCTAAAAACAATGACACCATCAAACATTATCTCCGCTTTTGCAGCCACCGGTATTTATCCGTTTAGACCAGACGCTATACCTGAAGCTGCCTTTGCACCAAGTTTTTTAGATAGCGTTTTTAGAAGTTCTAGCAAGTCGATTAAACCTGCATATAAAAACAAAGCAAGTACAATCGGATATCAATTGCCAGAGAAAACTAATAACAAAAAAAGAAGCACTTAATTACTATCTCAAGTAGCGAATCATTATCAGATTTTAGTCTTTACGATGACTCACTTGACGATGTCTCTAGTGAAAATGAACCCATGAAAATATGCAAGAGGAGCAGCTCTGAAGATGACAGTACACTAATTGAATAAAATATAAACAGTAAGGCAATACGGTTACAAAAGAAATATCAAAATGTAATCCGGGGTTTAATCAAGTAACAACTTCTGACTCCAAATGCTTAAACAGTTCTTTTAAAGATACAGAACTGCAGTACGACAAAGAAATCAAGTAATGAAGAATCTTGACATTATAATACCTGCAGTAAAGAAGATATGCGCTTGTGCATAGTGTGCTATTGTTATGTTCACGAGGCATGCGTATGATAGACTAAAGATGACCAAGAAAAGTTTACTTGCCCTCAATGTTATATTTTTCAGAAATGATTGTTACGTTTATACTACTTAATTACCTTTATGTTTTCATAAAAATGTGTTAATGTTAACTGTAGTTCTGCAGTATCTAATATTAACAAGAGTGGCAATAATAGGAGATCTGTAATCCTAATATTGCCATTCGCAACGTCAATAAAAAAGTATTCTTTATTTAGTTTTTGTTTAGTTTTTTAAACGGCGACTTGGTGCTCAAGGGGCAGGGCCCTACGGTTTTTGGGGTTTCTGTTAGTTTTTTTTGTTGGCTTGCTCCGGTTTTTGTTAGTGCATAATTAGTACAATATCTATATTATATATAACATTGAATATCTCTTTATTGAGTATCTCTCTATATAACATTGAGTATCTCTTTAATGTTTTATAGATCCTACATACGATCCATTCTGGATTACGGTTGTATTCTTTACGGTTCAACATGCAAAACAAATCTATTAACTCTTGACAGAATACAATTTAAATCAATAAAAATTTGTCTAGGAGCTATGATGTCTTCACCAAACCAAGCAGTTCTAGCAGAAGCCCAGGAACCACCTTTATTCATACGTAGGCAAATGTTAGCCAACAAACGTCTAATAACGTACAGATCGTTTAATACAACTATGGTTCACAAAATAGGTTTACTTTTGACAGAAAATTTAACAAATCCTTATTGGAGAATAAAAAATTCTCCTCCTCTTGCAGAATCTTTTATCGATACGAATTCATTTCAATCTTATATATTACAGCTACCAAAATTTCCTTTTTACGTACAAGACTTTGAAGTTCTGATAGACAAACCAACCATTATAATGCCCTCTTATTCAGACTTGCCAATTTTAACTAATCTGATATTCAAATCCATACTAAGCAAATTAGGGGAAGATTTAACAATAATTTATACAGATGGATCAAAAACTGTTGAAAGTACTGGTTTCGCTTTTTTTGTTTCAAACAGCAACTATGTTGAGAAATATCGAATTCCTGAATGTTGTTCTATTTTTACAGCCGAGGCTGCTGCTATACAGAAAGCACTATCTTGGTGTGTCACTAATTATTGTGAGAACATCGTAATAGTATCAGATTCTCAGGCAGTATTACAAGCTATTCGTAGCCATCCATTAGATAGTTTTCAAAACTCCATTATACTTGATATCAAAAAATTATTATATGATCTAAAATTCACAAACAAATCAGTTACTTTTCTCTGGGTTAAAGGACACAATGGAGTAATTGGAAACGAATTGGTGGACAGTATGGCAAAAAATACATCTGAGATATCCGAAATTACAAATTTTTACTACTTTAAAGATCTTTTTTCTATTATCAGGAGTATTGGCAGGGAAAGATGGATGTCAAAATATAAAGAGGTTCAGAAGACTTCTAGAAACCATTACTTTTCTATTCACCCATGCTTACCAAAAAATATTCCCCATTTCAATCTTAACTTTAATAAAGTACATTCTTCGTTAATAACGCGGCTAAAACTGAACCATGGCCTCTTTCCAGAGCATCTGCATAGGATTGGAATCTATGAAACTCCTTTCTGTCCTTGTAATAATAAATCTATCGGAGATTTGAATCACTTATTTTTCGATTGTTCTAATCATAGGGAACAGACTCGAAGACTATATTTAGGTTTAATTGATCTCAATATTAGCCTTCCAGTTAACATCAGCAATCTGTTATCTTATTCTGACAAATCTATATATAATATTCTAATCAAGTTTATAAACGATTCTAAAATAAAAATTTAAACATCCTTATAACAATTTTCTGTGGCAAAAAGATTCTTTGTCTAATGCCATCTCTCTCTCTCTCTCTCTCTCTCTCTCTCTCTCTCTATCTCACACACACACACACACACACACACACACACACACACACACACACACACACACACACACACACCTATACACGTTTCGCAATATTTGTGGCATCGCATACTATATCCTCAATTGTGGCACATCGAAGTAAACATACTATGATACTGGCACCCTTCGAGCAGAGTGTTTATGGATAGGAATTATTTCGATACACTCCGTGGTATGAATATTATCGACGAATATAATTGTGGCACCGGATTCCACAATTATCTTGGAATCAGAAACTGTGTGAAAAAGATGCCACAAATATATCCGTAACAAATATCTGTGTTTCGGGATGCCACAAGTATGACTGTATAGACAGTGTGTTTGAAGGCCATGTTGCCATATTTGTTATATGAACAAGTTTCTGCTTTACCTTTTCTGTGATAGAGATACTCAGTTGGTTACTATTAAATTTTTTTATTTAGTGCACGACAAAGTATCATGTATTATGTTATGTAGGGTCTATTATGAGTAATACAGGGTGGAATTTTAAAATTATACAGTGTGGAAATCACTTATGGAATATAATTTTTTGTGTCCTTATTTATAAGAAAATTATTAAAAACGATGGGAGCTGTCTACTTTTAAATTCAAATGTGCACTGTTTAAACATTTAAATAGATAATTTAAATGTACACGATGATTCATGTAAGTCTAGCATAGTGCATCGTCTTTAGTTTTCATTGTATATTTTTATGTTTTTAGAAGCTATAACCTCATCTCAAAAAAGTACATTATGTAGAGTCTAGTATGAATAATTCAAGCTGAAATTTTGAAACTATGTATAATTTTTGTGAAGACATTAAATAAACAAAATTTTTAAATTAATCATTAATTATACTTTAAATATTGCTTTTTTTAATAATCTAAATACAGACATCCATTTTGTGAACTAAGTATCAATATATTGAGTTTTGTATTTAATTTCTTGACAAATGTTATATACAATTTTAAAAGTTCACCTTATAATATTCATAACAAATCATACATTATATAATCAGCTTTTTAAAGAGATTTAAAAAACATATAAATATACAGGGTGTTCCACTAAAGATAAAGATAATGGACTCTGCTAGACATGCGTGACTCAACCTAACCTGTACATTTAAATTTATGTTTGAAAAATGTAAATTTGAATTTAAAAGTTGACCTGTTTCGGCGTTTTTAATAATTTTCTAAAATAAGGACAAAGACAATTGTATTCCATAAGTGGTTTTCACACTATATAATTTCAACATACTACCTACCCTGTAATGTTCGTAATATACTTTACAGGATATAGTTCGTTGAGGTCAAGTTTTTAAGGAGCTTTTAGGAATATATAAATATACAGGGTGTTCCATAAAAACAAAGCTTTTGGATTATGGTAGACTTGCGTGAGTCACCTTGTACATTGTATTTAAAAAGCGCATATTTATAATAGACGTGCTCCAGCAATTTTATAATTTTTTTAAACAAGGACAGAAATAATTTTGTTCTATAAGTGATTTCCACCCTACATTTAGTACTACGCGTAGTAAAAAACTATATATTCCATACTTTTTATTGGCAGTTGGTATATACATATAAAATTCGTCAAATCAATTTGAACGGTAACAATGAATTATTTTTTCTTTCTTTGGCCAGCTTTGAGGACCGCTAAGCTAGCAGGGACACATGAGCATAACCAATTTAACGTATTCCATATTTTTTCACCCATTTTTCACTAATTTATTATCAACCTAATGATTTTTTGCCCCCAAACCACCCCTAAGAGGAGCGATTCTACTGAATTAAGGTTCAAGCTAGCAGAATTTAAAAAAAAAAGCTTTTTGCCTATGGCTCATTTTTACCCATTTTTGTCTAATTTATTACCAGCCCGATAATTTTTCACCCCCAAACCTATGCTAATGGGAGCGATTCCCCTTGCTTAATATTCAAGCTAACCAATTTCCAAAAAAATATATTTATGATATACCACAGTGTTCTGCTAGGTGTTTACAAATTTATTACCACCCTAGTAATTTTTCGGCCCTTACCTACCCCTGAGAGAGTGAGAAGTCAATATTTCTGTTAGGTTAAAATGTGATGTAAAAATTTTTTTTCTTATTTGGAAACGTTCCCGCTAGCACAATATTCGAGCCAGCGGAATTAAAAAAAATACTTTTTAAATACCACAGTTTTGGCTTAGTTTTTACGAATTTATTACCATCCTCGTAATTATTCACAACTTACCTGCCCCTTGGGATAAGTCAATAATTCCGTTAGGTTAAAATTTAAGGTAAAAAGATTTTGTTTTGCAATTGCACCGTCATTCACTGATAACTGAAATGAAAAACTGTTCTGTTAACTTTTTACTAAAAGTTGTCCACCTTGATAATGTTCTACCCCTAAACCATTCCTATTTGTAAACATTTCCACTGGCTTAATATTCGCGCCAGTGGATTTAAAAAGAAAATTTTGAAATACCACAGTGTTCTGCTAGGTTTTTACGAATTTATTATTACTATAGTAATTTTTACCCCCAGACAAACCCTTGTGAGAAGTCAATAATTCTGCTAAGTTAACATTTAAGGTGAAGACATTTTTTTTGTAATTATACTGTACTCTATTTCAAACAAGAATCTGCTCTGTTAGTTTTTACTAAATGTTAACCAACTACTCCAATTCTACCAGTCACACGTCATTTACGCTAGCTGAATACAAAAGAAAAATCTTATCGAAAATATGAAATACTACACCGTTGTGCTAGATTTTACTTATTTATTACCACCCTAGTAATTTTTCACCCTTCAACTACCTTCTATAAGAAGTCAATAATTCTGCTAGGTTAAAATTTAAGGTGATATAAAATCTATTTTTACAAGTTTACTGTACTCCACTTGTAACTAAAAGTATAAATTGCTTGCTCAGTTTTTACTGAATTTGACTTCCCCTTATAATTTTTGACGCCTTAAGGCGCTGTTATTGGAAAATATTCCACGAGCTACACATTCACTCTAGGTAAATGCAAAATCTTTTTGGAAATACAAAAGTGCTCTGCTAGATTTTTACTATATTTTTACCAGACTAGTAATTTTTTTCTCGACTACCCTAATTGAAAAGCATTCTGAAATATTACTCTGTGTTAAATAATATATATTTTTTAAATGTTTAAATGTTGAAAATATGAAAATACTATTACAAAAATTATGAATTTTAACTATTTTAAAATATTTACTGGGATTAGAGTCGCTAGTACCCTTTTATGAATATAAAATAACTTAAATTAAGTTGAGTTTTAGTAAATAAAACTGAATTATTATATTTCACCTAACGATAACCAGGTAAGAAATATTCAATTTGCAATAGTTTTATTACGACTATTACATTAATTAGTTAATTATAAAGGCGGATCGAGACACCTTGCGCACCTATTGTTAAAAGATAAAAGATTTGTATTTATTAGGTATCTACCTGAAAATTTCGAAAATAGTTTAGGTATTAAATATATTATAATATTTAAATACGAAGGGTATTAAAGATTGGTCAGAAAATACTGTTTAGAGTTTTAGTTCTATAGCATAAATAATTTATATTACTTGGAAAACATTTTAGGAGATAAATATTTTAAGAATATTCAATTGAGACGGAAATTACAGGGTAGTCAAAGTTTAGTGAAAACGGAACACTTTTTTATTTTGGTTATAAGTAGAGGACAGTGAAATTTTAAAAGAATATTTTTTCACCTTAAATTTTAACATAACATAGTTATTGACTTCTATAGGGGTAAGTTGAGGATTAAAAAATTACTAGGGTGGTAATAAATTCGTAAAAGCCTAGCAGAACACTATGGTATTTCAAAAGTACCACATATTTTTCTAACTCCACTGACTCGAATATTAAGCTAGCGGGAACGTTTTCAAATAAGATTGGTTTAGGAGTGGAAAATTATCAGGCTGGCCAAGTAAAAATTTAATAAAATACTTTTTTTATTTCAGTTATAAGTAGAGGACAGTGAAATGGTAAAAGAAGTTTTTTTACATTAAATTTTAACATAACATACTTATTGACTTCTCGTACGAGGTAATGGAGAGGTGAATACAAGGGTGGTAAAAAATTTGTAAAAACGTAACAAAACACTGTAGTATATCATAAACATTGCTTTTAGAATTCTGCTAGCTTAAATATTAAAAAATTATCGAATTGGTAATAAATTAGTGAAATATGGGTGAAAAATATGACGTAGGTTAAATTGGATTCCGCTCATGTGTCCCCGCTAACTTAAGGGACCTCAAGTTTTGATCTGATTATAAAAGCAATCTGTTACGTTTCCCAATTTCTTTTTGTAATACAGCTCTGTTTTCTGTATGCATTTGTCACATTGTTCTTTGTCCTCCAAGCAGGTCTAATTTAAAAAATAGTAGGTTTTATAACATTCGTATTTGATAAATAAGCTTAGTTTGCTCTAAATATCCACATTATTTCCCTACATATGCATTGTAAAATATTATAATATACAAATATTAGGGTATTTAACATAAATATTTAATTATTTCAAACACCTAGTCAGGTGGTGTTGGTAAAACCTTATAGAAGTTTTGGTCTAAAACAAATTTAGCTTATCAGAGCAATCTATCACTAGCTATGTTTTATCAATAGCACACTCCGGCTTCTCAATCGCTCAGGACATAAACGCAGAGTTTTCGGCCGTGAAAATCTGAATTATCCGAAAATAATAGTCCGATTTATAAAAGCAATGATTTTTCTTTATATCAATTTGCCCTAAATTTGAAAAATGAATGTTTAGAAAGTGTCATTAGATGACTGGTTTCTCGGAGATTAGACCTAGTGTATCTAGATAATAACATGGTAATGAGCGCAAGATAACTGCTACCAGTATTAGCAGACCAGTGTGAAAAGATTAAAATACAGATGAAATTAGAAAACAATTCGGATCGTCAAGCAAACGTTAAGCGATGCAGCAGCGCAGCATTTTTATGTTAAATAGCAATAAATGCGATCTTAGAATTGATCTTCGCGTACGTATGACATATTGCTATATCTTTCCAGTGCTATGGATCGACAGAGTTATATATCAGTAGCTCCTTAGATTGCTGAACTAAACAACACAATTGGTCAATTCAATAAAGAAATGCAATCTGGAATATTTGGCACATTATGAGATATCCTTAAAAATCTGAACTTTTGCATGTGATCATTCATCAGGAAAAGATCAAAGGTAACCATGCTCCTGGTAGCAGAACATCATGGCTAAAAAATTTAAGGCAAAGGTACGGAATATTGACTATATCATTATTTAAAGCTGGTGCAAATAGTCACCATAACGAATATGGTAGCCAAAATTATATTCAACAATAGATAATAGTCTTGGAACTAGAATGCAAAGGCGAATTAGTCATGAAATATCATAATCAGATTTGATAACATGTTGATTAATGTTAGAAACTGTCAAGGGTACTGATGCGGCTGCTGCCATACATCATAAAAGCATTGAATTGCTTAACGTTGGCTAAACATTCCGATTGACATTCATCATCATCAATCAGCCAATCGCGTCCACTGCTGGACATAGGCCTCCCTCAGTTCTTTCCAGTGTTCTCTACACTGGGCCGCTTGTAGCCAGTTTCCCGCTACACGTTTAATGTCATCGGTCCATCTAGTCGGTGGTCGTCCTCGGCTTCTTTTATAATTTCTGGGCCTCCATTCCATAATACGTCTTGTCCACCGTCCATCTTGTGTTCTGGCTAAGTGCCCTGCCCAGTTCCACTTAAGCGTCGTGGTTCTTTCGATGACGTCTTGAACTCCTGATCTTCGCCTAATTTGTTGGTTTGTTATGTGGTCTCGAAGGCTCACGTTCAGCATTGCACGTTCCATGGCTCGTTGTGTAACTTTAAGTTTATTCGCAGATTTTTGCGTGAGTGTTAATGTCTCTGTTCCATAAGTTTGTACAGGTAATACACATTGGTTATAAACCTTTCGCTTGAGACACATGGGAATTGAACTTTTTAGAATATGGCTTAATTTGCCAAATGCTGCCCATGTTAGACCTATTCGCCTCTGTATTTCATGTGTTTGATTGTCTCTGCTTATTTTGATTTCGTGTCCCAGATATTTGTAAGTGTCTGTTTGTTGTATGGTATTATTGTCAATAGTTATATTTCCACTCATTACGAGATTTGTTAAAATTTTAGTTTTCTCAAAGTTTATCTTTAATCCTGCTCTTTCAGACAGACTTTTAAGCGAATGCATCATAGAAACCGTATCTTGTAAGTTATCTGCGATTAATACATCATCTGCAAACCTTAGGTGATTTAATCTTTCTCCATCTATATTGATGCCCATATCTTGCCATTGAGTACCCTTAAATATTGACTCTAGAGCTGCCGTGAACAATTTTGGTGAAATATTGTCTCCTTGTCTAACTCCTCGACCTAAGCTGAATTTTTCTTTGACATTAGTTACATGTAAAAACAGACAAACTGTCACAGATATCAAATATGAAATTAATTCTCTTTTTCATTTTGATCAGTACTTTAAGAAACCAATGGCTGAAACGTCAGTAAAAAGTAATTTCCACATAGTTGATTTAATTTAGCAGCTAGGAGTTTTATCAACATTCAGGGGTTTGTAATATTGAACTTTCAAAATCAATTCCAGATTCACGAACTACAATCGCCAAACCAGAATATCCATTCATTTTTGAAGAAATTGGGCAATTGTTAAGTTTTCATGCTATAAAAAATTTGTCATAGTTAGTTTTCTCAAATAAATAAGGTTAATAATCTAAAATTTTAGAAATTGCAATACAATGTATGGGCCACATTAAACACACGTTTCGGCATAAAAATCGTCCTTTATTTCATTCAAAGTCAAGTCAGAATTAGACCAGTGATTTTGAATCGATTTTATTTACATTTCTATACAGTACTGTCTAAAAAGTACCTACCTACTTATCAAATAGCAAGCTTAAATTTGGTAATGTTGATGCATGTAAAGATTTTAGCACAAACACAATAGTTGAAAATTTCAAGTTCTCGGCTAAAGAAAGATCTTTAATATTGACATCATTTTGATACCTGCTTATTTCTTGACCCTACTGAACATAAAATCCCTACTATTAAAAAGACGATCTAGGAGCCGTTTAAGTTCATAATTTTTGTTTAAATCGCTTTATAACGCGATATCGATTTGCTTATTTATTTTGTTATTATCATTTTTTCTGCAAACGTTTAGTTGTTTCTTGAGGAACATTGACAGATTCTAAACATTGTTTTTAAATGTAATGTTCCATACTTTATATATAAATGTATATAGGTCCTTCTGAGAAAGGGGTTTTTATAACTGGTATAGCGGTATCAAATCACTTAGGAAATTGGTAAAAAAAATCCGGGTCTATAATGGATTTGTCTAGCATACAGAGCCTGATTCAATTTGAATTTTAAAATGCCATTTGATACTAATCTCCATCAGATTACAAAGTAAACAATAATTGCTAGTGTTTTGATGATTGGCCGTTGAGTCAAAAAACGGCATAATGTAAAAAAACGCTCAAATTTGACAGCCGTCATTTTTGTGGCAACGCTTTGATTTGTGTTTTAAGTTATTGTATAGAGCTCTAAAAATGGGGTATCATAGGATATCCCATTCTATTTAAAAAAGGTCCAAGATTAGCGTTTTGAATTTTCCATTTCCAGTAAGTCGAGAAGATGTTTGAAAAGCACTTTATTTCACTTGACTCGAAAATTCTTCACTTAAAAATAAAATAGTTTCCACGTGTCCGAAAAAGTATAATGAGGATATGACCAACAACAATTCCACATTTTTTCTCTTCGAGCTGGTCGGATGCAAATCTTGCGATAAGTCGTTTAAATTACCAAGTTAAATAACTCACAATAGGCGCTGAAATTTGATAATAATGATAAAATTTGAAACATATGTATGGTATTTGGCTTTTCTTACTGTCCTTCATATTCAAAATTTATTTTTCAAGTACAGTAAAACCTCGATATAACGGACTATTAGGGGGGACGGGGTGTCCGTTAAAGCCGAAAGTCCGTTATATAAAAATATGTATGTAGCGGATTTAGATATATTATATAAAAAATACAAAATAAAAACAAAATTCTGTTTAATTGTTTTCGGACGTTCGTCGTGAAGTGACGTTGCTCTTGATATCGACGCGCTTGCTGTCGGTAATCCTGTTTTGAAAAAGGAATTTAGTAGCGTTTGTTGCACTTTCGATGTTTGCTGTTTTTCAATCAAATCAACTTTCCAAAATTATGAAAATGCGTAAAATACAGTTGAACTTCGTTATATGATGAAGAATCAATAAATGTTACAAGATCATCGAGATGCGATCTTTCTTCTGATAACGTCATTTTGGGCAGTGTTGTTTTGTCGTCTTTTTCGCTATCTTTACTTCATCCTCATTTTTTAGGTTCATACCTTCATCTGCTATTTCACTTTCAATCATGATGTTATACCTAGGGTCACCTTCATCGACTTCTAGCCATTGTAAAACGTCTTCCTCAGCTACATGTTCTCCGGCATTATTATATATTGTCCCACAGAAATCCAGTAACTTCCAGACCTTCTAAATCTGTGTCTGCATCTTGGGCATCAAACAAATTCTTCCAACTATTTCTTTAATGTTTGCTCTTTCACTTCCTCCATGCTGCAGCAAAATTAAAAATTTTTGATTTTAAATTGTAAGACCTTAATTTTTGCAAGTCCGCTGTCCTCTTGTATCTTCTGCAATATCTCCATTGTGCAACCATTACTGCGTCTAAAAATGTCTGCGATATATTCGTTTGGTTGCCAAAAGTATACCCTGATTTATGGACTGAAAAAGCGATGTTGTATTTTTCTTGTCAAAAACGAGGTGAACCATCTTTCACTTTTTGGAGCTATAATATGAAACGGACGAATGAAGCATTATATCTTTTAAAACTCTAGGTTTACGAGATTTGCCAAACATTACAGGATTCTATCTATGTGATACATCGGCGTTAGCACAAAACAGTGCCGATACCCTGTCTTTGCTGATTTTTCTTCTAGAATTGTATTTTTCATATTTGGAGGCTTGTGTTGTTTTAGGTAAAGTACGCCATAAGAAACCAGTTTCATCAGGATTACAAATCTGAGATTCTAATAGCATTTCGTTACTGATATGTTCCACTAATTTTTGCCTAAAAAGTTCCATTTCTTCTTTTGTTGCACTTGAAGCTTTTGAGAAAGCGCCAGAGCTATCCAGCACTTACTTTTAATGGTATGTCCATATGATTTGCTAATTTAATTCCAGCAGATTTCAATTCAACTGCCCGGACTGGCACCCCACTGAAACATTGTTGGCCGTACCATTTTAAGATTGCTTCTTCCAGTAAAGTTTCAGGAGCCAATTTCATTTGTTTTCTGAGATTGCTGTTCTCTCCTTCATCACACATTAATGAAAATTTATTTATTTTGCTCTTGTTTTTTGTGTCCGAAACATCTTGCTTTTGTATGCCATACTGATTACATATATGAGACACAGACGTTCCAGACACAGACTCCAATTTTGTGGAACCTTTAATTTAGGATTGCAAAAATTTAAACTTATTTATTTACTAGCGTACAGTAAATGTGTTCATTCGTACGTTTTTATTTTTTTTTTTTGGCATTTGACCGGATTTTTTGTCCATTATATCCGAAGTCCGTTAAATAGAGGTCCGTTGTATCGAGGTTTTACTGTAATTTTTATTCGCAATTAGGTCATACGCGCCAAAAGACGAGTAATTCTATGATTTTTTTTACTCGGATATACAGAACAATAAAATTATAATTTTCATCAGTCAAACTTACATAATTTCCATAAATGAAAAATTAGTATGTCATACTCAAGCTAAATATAATGTTTGGAGAAATAAAATGCTTCTATTTCTTAAAAGCTAATATTTCTTTAATCTTTCCTAAATTATTGTCCTTTTATTTCTGGTCAACATCGCCATCGCGTATAAGAAAATTGTTGTACTATTGTGGCACCTTTAACACACTAATACCATTTATTCCCAAATGCGAAATAAGACTAGTTTTATTTCAACTGAAATGTGCAACACCGCAAGGTCATCTCAGAGGGCGCTACTTTACGACCACGCCCATGATGCCACAATTACGTGTGTAAATTAAATCTGCCTCATCCTGATTTCTGGTAACATACGCAGAATCAGGGTTATACATTTTTTATTTATGCTCTATTCGGTCCTATCCTAGCAAAAAAAATACCTATCGAAAGCCAAATGAAAACCAGAGCATATAAAATTATTTTGATAGTAAATACTACTAAAACGAAGAAGATATTGAGAAAAAAAATAGTGGTAACGTGTGTAAGTTACCACAATTTATGAAGTTACCATAATACAGGAATATGTTCACACAGGTTACCACAAATATCGCTGCACACACACACACACACACACACACACACACACACACACACACACACACACACACACACACACACACACACACACACACACACACACACACACACACACACACACACACACACACACACAACACACACACACACACACACACACACACACACACACACACACACACACACACACACACACACACACACACACACACACACACACACACACACACACAACACACACACACACACACACACACACACACACACACACACACACACACACACACACACACACACACACACACACACACACACACACACACACACACACACACACACACACACACACACACACACACACACACCACACACACACACACACACACACACACACACACACACACACACACACACACACACACACACACACACACACACACACACACACACACACACACACACACACCACACACACACACACACACACACACACACACACCACACACACACACACACACACATACACACATACACACATATTGAAAAATATAAAATATATACAAATATGTGACAATATAACAATATAGAGAGACTGGGCCTACGTTGTATTTTGTTCACGATTTTTCACGACTGTTATGAGCTACGAACTATCTACATTGTGCGGTGTTGTTCTTTTTTGAAGTGTTTTCTCGCTGGTGTTTTGTTTTCTCTCTAGTGTGCAACAGTTTTTCTTCGAAGCCGAATTTCTTATGTAGATTTTTGTACATATTGAAACATACATGCTGTGTTTCAGCATTTAAATGCATCCGAAACATCTCTACACTGTATACATTTTATAATATAGTATACACTGTACAAATTTTAAGTAGAGATACTGATTTAATCTTAGAACTTAACAAAAAATATAGTATAAAGAATATTTAGATCTCATTCAGACGAGGAAGTTAAAAGTTTTATGACGAAATATCAATAGCGCTAAACGAAACAAATTCACAATACGTTATAATATGTGGTGATCTTAATGTTAAAACTAGCAGCAGAACATGTGTTAAAGTTAAAGAAACATCTATTGAAAAATTTGGGTCAGACCAACGCAACGAAACAGGGAAACCCTGCTTGATTTTTTTCTTTATAATATTTTAATCCAAATGAACAGCTTCTTATATATCTCGCCTAGTTTATATTCATATTACATTAACCTAGTTAAATAAATAGAGTAGATGAGAGATGAGAGCATAATATCTAGAACCGCAAACGTCCTTGGTGGATTTACGGATGAACAAACAAACGAGTTGTGAATTTTATGGAATTGTTTAATACTAATTAATAATTGATTGCGTTGATTTTTTCATTTTATGGGTCGTAGTTCTTTGTTTGTGACAAATATCAGTTTTTATATAGAGTTTATAAAATATGTTGTGTACATACTAAAAAGTATTTATGCTTAACGTTTTAACCTACAAAACTGTGGCTAAAAAAAGTCATAAATAATGCATCATCAGTACGACCCAACTTCTTATTAATGATTCGTTATTATTAGTTACGATTAGTTCTTATTAATGATTATTAATGATTCGTTTGATTTGTTATTCATATACCTTTGACAATATTTTGGAATACACTACGCGAAAGTTTAGATCAATTTCCTCAGATTTATGTATCTACAAAACCTCATAATGTTATTATTTTTGGACATAGACTTATTTTTATCTTCCTAGTGATCTTTATACAGTGTTGATCTAATCCATATTGTTCTAACCCGTTCTAGCCTCTCACTCGATCTACAAAGTTCCATTTAAGTTTTACCAATTGCTCTATATACCTCTCTTATCTCTGATTTAAATATCACCAAAGTATTACAGCTCTAGGTGAAGGCCTTTACTAGTCTGTTTCGCCAGTTGTTCTGGTCCATTGCCAACTTTTACTCTATTTTACTCTTTATGTTCAGGATCGTATTATTCTGAACCTTGCTGCTCTTCCTGTTGCTTGTTATGCTTTTTTAATTTTTTTTTAATTAGTATGATTGCTGTATTTAAGTTGGTGTTAAATAGGTTTTTTTCCAAGATAGTTATTAGGGTTTTAGGATCTCCTTTCTTAAAAAACAATATTGCAGTTCTGCATTTGTCAGGGATTTTATTTTGTATAATAATCTTTTGTAGGTTATAATTAACTTTTGAACCTGTCGAAAGATCACCATGGTACTACATTTATATTATTTTGCGCTGATATTATTTGCCTCGTGTACAATATCTTTCCACTCCACTATGAGAATACTCCTATTTCCTACAAGAACTGATAGTGGGGTTCGTGAAGAACAGTTTTCATTCGCTTTTGACCGATTTCTTAGCCTACCATGTTTTTGGACGTTATTACATCTTTGTTATCTGTTATTTTTTATAGATCTCACAATCATAGTCTTCTTTAGATGCCGTTTTCACAAGTTTCACAATGATTTCCCACAAGCAGTGATAGATTCTTCTAGGAGATTTTTCATCCGCTCTTTTCTGGTATCCTTTCCATCTTAACCTATCTATTTTTATGAACGATAATACAACCCAATCGTCTGTTTATTTCTTTATATTTATTATGTATCTCACAGTCGTATCTTACAGTCATATCGTCTTATTTAAATATCGTTTTCAAAGGTTTCACGTGAATTATTTTTAATATCTTTCATACGATGACGATTTGCATCCATTTTAGAAATAGTCCAGTTTTCGACACATGTTAAGTTTCGGTTTTTTATTGTTTGCTTAATCCAGTGTAACACCTGGTTCCTAATAGTATCCTTAATTTTATTTTCTCCTTTATAGTGTTATCCTGCTTATGAGAAAATCTAGTATATATAGATATACGAATTAATTCACAATCAAAATTTTAGTGCCCCTTTCTAAACCAGTGCTTTTATATTTAGCTTTAACTTTATAATTTAGAATAGATAACATAACTTTGGTTTTCTCTTCGATGATTCTAGGACTAAATGTTCTGCTGCCATTAGGGACAAGACACACATGTCTTAAAATTTTTGGTCGGTACAAGTCATCACATCCAGATCTTCCACGTATGCCATAATTTGTGTTAATTCATGGCAAACAGTTTTCCTATTGTATAACGGTGCCTCTCCTGCAGTCTTGTCCAGTGCTATAATCTAAGCAGACATGCCAGAGCATCTCCCTGTGTACTCGAGAAATCTTAATGAATTAATACACAAGGTATACACTGATTAATGATTGTTCGTTTTTTCTATCTTAATATAATCCATATTCCCTCGGGGACGGAAATATGATGTAATGCCGGTGCTGTAGATGTCTTTGCGGACGAACAGACCAAATAAGCAAATTTAATATATTCATACATAAAATACTCATTTTTATTTTACGGTCAATATATTTAAAATTCTATCTCCAAATGATCCTCAATTTTTTCATTATTTCAAATATTTAATATTTATTTAATTTTATAGAGAAACATTAGAAATTATATTGCAACCAATAGGTTATAATCGGTTCACAATTTGTCGATAGCTCACTACAAGTTTAACCCTAATTAGAGAACTGAAATACAGAGAGGATAGGTAATACGATATAATAGTAAAAACCAACCTGAAACTGACGGTTTAAGATATTTTCGACTAACCCACCTTGTATCTAAAGGAATACAATACAGCAGTCAACCTTATAATCCGATTACGAAGGTATTTTGGTTACAGATGACCGACCAGTGTCGTAGAGTATATGATTGAAACATTTATTTGAACTAAATAAATATATTTTTTAAATTGTATTTATGTAAATTGTATTTTTGTTTTAATAAAACTTCTTTATTTTATTCAAAAATAAAAAGTTTCTTGCCATTTGTAAAAGATACATTTATTTAATTAAGGGGAAAGGCGCCAAATGTCGCCTGGCAAAATTTTCAATGTGTTTTAAATGTATCCATTATTTTCGAATCCGGAGAAAACTGATAAATATTTTTGAAAAATTTAAACGCAGAATGAAAGATTACATTATTACTGAGAGCAGAAAGTCCCTGAAAACTTCTACAATGTTTATTTTAATATGTTATATAACAGGGGTGAAAATAAAAGAAAAAATATAGTATAATTTTTAATTGAAAATATTGCATGCAAAAGAAACATTTTATTTATTCTAATAAATATTTCATTCTGCCTTTAAATTTTTCAAAAATGTTTTTTAGTTTTCTCAGGATTTGAAAAAAAAATGGATACATTTAAAACACATTGAACATTTTGACAGGCGATATTTTGCGCCTTTCCTCTTTAATACCTTACGATTACAACTACTATTACTTACCTTATATAATTACGATTAGAAAACTATTCAAATTCAAAATAAATAGGATCAACTTCGGAATCCGAGTCGTCTTGAGGGTTAATAATTAACGGTTCTCTTCGGTTCAGTCTCTACGGTCGCATCAATTATGTTATCAAGATCCCACATTTTTTGTTCTTCTTCTATTACATGTCTTACTGCATCTTTCCAGTTTTGTTCTGTAATATGTTGTAAAGACTCGTATAACAATTCACGTACAGCTTGTATTTTATATGACGTATTCTTTCTAGCCACATTACTTTTCATTTGTGCCCAAATAAGTTCAATTGGATTTATTTCGCAGTGGTAGGGTGAAAGTCTAAAGACTGTGATGTTTCGCCTTTCCGCCATTTTGTCAACTACGTATTTCTTGAACTTAGATTTGTGCCGGGAAATTTTTAAAAGTTTTGCTTTCACCATTCCATCTTCGTAAGGCAGATACTTATTCCGCAGCCAGTCAAGAATATCCTGTTTCTTCCACGCAGTTGTTGGAAATCATTCTACTAGTCGTGAATGATAAGGTGTATTATCTAATACTATAATTGAATTTGGTGGTATGTGTTCAATCATCTGCTCAAAATACTCTTTGAAAACATCAGCTGTCATCTCCTCGTGATAGCCTTTTGTGCTTTTGGACTGAAATTCCAACAAACCATGCTTAACAAATCCTTTTTCACTGCCAATGTGAGAAATTATTAATGTACTGCTTTTACCAGAAGCTGAGGAGATACCAGTAGACCAACCTTCCATAAAGGCTTGCCTGGAGCTTAATATATTTTAATCTGACCAACTGTTTTTTAGAGTATGACCTGAGTTTACCCACGTTTCATTGTAGTAGAAGATTAGCCTTCCTTCAGCCCAGAATTTTCGTATGGATCTTAGATAATTTCTTTTCCAATACATTATCACCTCCCGGTCAATCAAAAGTTATTTTCGGTCTGATTTCACCCACCGGAAATTTAATTCTTTTAAAACTTGCCACAATTTAGTTCGTCCGATATGAGGCAAATCCGGGTCGTCTCTAACTTCTTGTAAAATTTTGTTTAGGCTTGGTATTTCTTTTTTGAAAAAAAATCCATGAATTTTCCTTCGAATACCATTTTTGGCAAATTCGTCAATTTCAATAGGCTTTTCCCTCTCTTTAAGTGTTCGTTTGTATTTGGGATAGCTATACCGTGTTTTTTCTTTCTGATAGGAACCTATATATGGTTAACTCCCCTACGCCAGTCATGTTGGTACAACTTTCGACTATGTTGCGAACAGTGTTTGTGGGATTCTGAGAAACCAGAGCACCGTGAACATGCAGGACAATAGTCTTCTCTCTTGGTGAATAGACAGACTTACTGACTGTACGCAACAGTACCGGTGTAACACTTGATGATGTTGATGATGAAGCCATCACAAACAATCCAACAAAACGAGCACGAGCGAAAGGTACGCGAAAGACACGGAAACACCGACGAGCCGTAAATTACATGCGATCAAAAACGTACTAAACAAAAAAATTGTTTTCGTTCATAATAACTTCACCCTTTCAAGTTAAGTTTCGAATATAAACTAAACAGACGAGGCACGTGGCCAAAGCCGACATCTTTATACCCATTATATTATTGAAAATCTGGGGAATTCCATCCTAATTATTTTGCAACTAATAGTACCTTCGGATATGAATTCCAGATTTTTTAGTAAAGTAATTAAACGCGAAGATTAGTGTTGAAATATCCAAAGAGATAAGGTATTCTTATTTACAAAATTGTTAATGGTTAAATTCTTATTTTTATTAATATAATAACCAACATTAGTCGTAAAAGTTTTAGTTGTTTTTTGCTAAATATATTAGTATTAAAACATTATCAGTATTGATAAAAATTTTGGAAAGGAAAATAAATGTAAAACGCATTAATTTGAATAAATAAACACCTCAGGAACGCCTATGACGATACAAATTTTACGACCGTTTTATGACTTTGAGGCAAATTTCGTGCTCTCAACAATTTGTGAACGAATAATAGAAGTAAAACGATACACTGCAAATCGGTGGCGGATCCAGAAATTTTTGTCGGGGAGTCATGGGTCTTGAGGGTGATTTTGATATATGATTTAGATTTTTGCACCCTTTTCAGTGGCTGATCCCCAGAAATTTTTTTGTCGAGGGGGAGGGTCTTAGGTGTTGAGGATGATTTTGATATAAGATTTAGATTTTTGCACCTTTACAATTGATATGATTTGTGCCTTATGTAAGGGAACCATTTTCCCAATAATTATGCTAAGCGATATATTAAACCAATGAGAAGTTATTAAAATCCAAATACCCTACGGATGCAAAGAAGGGTACAACATTAAGGGGCCTTAAACTTAAACAATAAAATTATTTAAACCTACATACTCTATGACATTACAATCAAGTGTACTATTAAACCAAAGGAAAGTTATTAAAATATAAATACTGGAAAATCAAGGACTGTCAATTATTTAAACTAGGTATTTTAAAAACAATTAATTTAAACCCACCTATCCTAGGGCTACAAAATCAAGAACAAACCAAGAATAAATAGGTATGAACCAAAGTTAAGTAATTTAAATGCAATAACTCAATGTACGTGTAAACATTAATAAATGTATTCCTAACATTCCTAATAAACTCTATCTTGTCGTTGGATATCCGATATTAATTTGTAAAAACATTCATTTATTCCTTATTGCTATACAGAGTAAAAATGTGGACTCTCGGAATTACAAGTATGAGGCGTATGTATTGAAATGTGTGTTGCGAAGGAGGACTCGAAAGAGTCACTCCTAAATATTGTAAACAACAAAAAAACGAGTTATCTAGGGCATATTTATCGAGGAGAAAAATATAACTTTCTACAACTCATAATGGAAGGGAAAGTAGAAGGAAAAAGAGGTCCAGAAAGAAGAAAATGCTCCTGGCTGAAGAATATAAGAGACTGGACAGGCATGGACACACATTCGATACTAAGAACAGCTCAAGACAGAGAGAAATTTGCTGTAGTTATAGCCACCCTTCCGTAATGAAGAAGGAACCTTAAGAAGAAGTGTAAACAGCATTTTATTTTAATTAATTTATTCAACAAAAAATGTAATATAATTTAAGAATATTTATTTCTATAATTAGGCATATTAGGCTACAAGTGAGTGAAATATTTTTTTACTCGGTATTGAAATTTTTCGCACGAATTGTAAGCAACAGCCGGCAACAAGTGGTAAATCAAAAGTTCAGTGATTAAAATACTGTAAGAATAAGATAAGTAAATATTATATAATTTTATAAAATGTATTCCTTTCGCCTATCCGATTTAGCAAATCGCTCTATGATTGCATCAACATCTAGAGAAATTTCAGGATGCACATTGATAAGTGCTAAACCAGTTAACCTTTCCTCCGAAGTTCTATTTCTAAGCCAAGTCTTTTGACGCTTAAGCGCAGAAAAACTACGCTCTGTTGTTGCCGCACTGACTGACAGTGTAATTAATAATTGCATAAATATTCTGATATTTGAATACATATGAATATCGCAGTTTTCTAATACTTCTAAAATAGAATCAGGAAGTTTTCCATTATTTTGCACGACTCTTTTCCTTTTTTGAATCCACAGTGAAAACTCTTGTTCTACTGTGGAATATGCAGTAGATGGTCCAATAATATTCTGGAAGGTGTCAACAATTTTTTTAAAGCAACTTTATCTTCTGGTTTGTTATCAGTTTTATGTAAAACAACTCGAAGATTAAATAGATTCATAACTTTTGGTAAAAGTCGTCTTCTAACTCAGTTAAGATATTGTCTAAAAAAGGGGTAAATAAATAGATCTTCGGAAATATTTTTCGCAAGAGGTAGCAGGTTGGTTTTGACGACACGTTTGTTTGTTCCACTATTTCCTTTACTTCATAGTAAAGTTTGCCAAAAACAGATTCAACATTTGATCTTTTATTTTGAAGAATGCATTTAGTGTCCTCTATGACCTCAGTAGCCTTCTTCAAATCTAATTTTGGTGACTAAAGAAGACGACTAAGTGATACAGTTGTAGCTAAAACGTCACTAAGACAAACTACTGAAATGAAAAATTCTGGGCTCCTAATAGTTTACTTTAATGAAAATGCATCATGACATTTTACTGTCCTTCCACGTAGACATTGTTTCAAGAGCATTGTATATTTTGATGATAGATTAGCCCTGGAACTGAAGATGATCTTCATGCCTTTCAACCCAATGAGTTTCACAAATACCTTGGAGAGCAGCCCCCAGTTCCTTTATTTGTATTCACTAGCATGTCAGACAGAGCTAATGCATCAACAATATTCACTTTGATATGTATTATAGATAAATTATAAAATGTAGCACACAGTCTCAACAATTATAATACATATTCAAATTACAAACAACCACGTAGAAAAAACTGAAGATAAGAAATACCTAAAACAGAATTAAAATGTGCTGATTTCGTGCGAAAATTCATGTCATGTACTTTGAATGAGGAATAATGTGCGGGGGGTAATTCTATCTCATCGATAATCGAACGACTCTCTGGTACTAAATGACGAATTGACTAAATTTGAAAATCACGTAATTCTGAAGTCGGGGTAACGTTAGTGGAGGTATTACTGTATTCAGAATTGTTGATTATTTTAAAGAGCAATGTAAAAAGGCTTCCGCATAATTATACACTTACCCCTAGAATAAATGAGTTTGAATAATTTTAACTCTTGACTTCCTGCTTATGGTTGATGGGTTTTAAATTATTTTTTTAGGATAATTTGATTGATATTTAATTTTGTTTTGAGAGGGGGGGGGTCATGACCCCCGTAACCCCCCCTTGCATCCACCACTGCTGCAAATAATGTGTAGTCTCATGTTTGAGACTTGTCTAATATTCGTCATCGTTTCTTTGGAATAGGTGGCGCTGGGGTTTTTATTACGAAAATACAAACAGAATAAGCACATTAGAATATAATATATATATATATATATATATATATATATATATATATATATATATATATATATATATATATATATTATATAATAGGTATAATAGGTATCTATATAATAGTTAGTATATATTATATGTATTATTACATAAATATTGATTTCGAATTACGTTCGAACCTAGTTTGTTAGCTATCAATAAGTGCCGTTATCGAATTCCATTAAAACCTAATTATCTCCTAATAAATATTGTGAAACACATTAAATTGTAATATAATACGTATCGAATCTTTATTGTTTACAAAAGGAGCAATTATTAAAGTATTTTGAGCCAAGAATTTCTCCTACCGCGAATGAACTTGAAGCAAGTCTATGATATGTGGCACACTACCAGTCACAAAAAAAAAGAATAAATCGCGAAACCTCACAGGAAAAGGGTAGAACAGATTGAAACCAATAATAAGCTCGTGGCTTTGCACGATATAACATGCAACGAAAATTAGCAATCCAGCTCTAGAACATCTAATAATAATAATAATACAAAATTTGTATCAAAAGAACTGACCATATACAATTACGACGTGAATAACTAAAAAGGTATGTTCGATAATCTCATTAAAGTTGTCGAAGAAAAACTTATAGTCCGGTAGCTGGATACCCTTCTATTTGCATAGACGGATGGATAGTTGGAAACTATCTATTTCAAGTAAAAATTTTCGCTAAATACGAATTTGTATTAATTATGTTTAATAAACAATTTTTTTTAAAACAAATTTTTAAATTTGAATATTTTCAATATTCAAATTAATAGTTCAAGTCAATACGAATTTTAAATGAAATTTGTATCGCAATTCCCATTTTGACGCAAATGAAGTCAATACTTATAAAAGTGTTAAACAAATAAATAAAAAATAAAGATGTTGCAAGATTTTTGCCATTTTTTACGCTTCACATGAGCTCAATAAAATAGGCCGTAGTGGAATTGCCATTGTTAAAGGCTAGTCTTCAAAACCTATAATATAAAATTTAGATTTTGAGTTTTGACAACAAATACGAGGTATTTGAAATATGCATACAAAAACGCAGAATTTAAACTTTTACATTACAAGCGATCGCATGTCACGGGAAATGCCTCCACAAAGACTGTATTGAGTGAAATTTGTAGCTGAAGTTCTGTAAATTAATTACTATTTAACTGGGAATAAGCCACAATTAAAGATAAAAATACGTTTATTGACGTTTCAATTTCCACTTCGGAAATCGTTCTCAAAATACAAACAGTAAATTTACTGTTTGTATTTTAAGAACGATTTCCGAAGTGGAAATTGAAACGTCAATAAACGTACTTTTATCTTTAATTGTGGCTTATTCCCAGTTAAATAGTAATTAATTTAAAATGCCACAAGAAAATAGCTTCAGAACAATATAAAGTTCTGTAGTTTCGAAAAACGACTATTGAATAAATTAGATTATATTAGATATTTGTATTGGGAACGTTTTAACCCAGCGTTTTTTAGGCATATTTCAAATGCTTCACATTCAAATGCTTCACAAGTTTTGAAGATTAAGCTATAAAAATGGAAATTCCATGACCGGTCAACGAAAGTAATAAATTTAATTAAGGTCAGGAAAATCATAAAGAAATTGAGCAACGTTTATTTATTTAACAACTTTATAAGAACTGATTTCATTCTCGGCAAAAAATAAAAAATGCATACGAAAGCTTCACTCTTCACCTTTAAAATTCATTTTTATTTTTGGTGATAGGACCTTCTGATCAAATTCTGATTTCATGCTCGGCAAAATATAAAAAATACATACGAAAGCTTCACTCTTCACCTTTAAAATTCATTTTTATTTTTGGTGATAGGACCTTCTGATCAAAAAGATATCGAATTTTACCGTCGATTTGATACAAATTTTATTTATGATTGATTTCTGGCGCATAACATACTAAAAATTGTTGTCAAGCGTTGTTTGTGAAAAAACGGTACATTCTACACAAAAAGTGTTAATAAAGATTTTTGTTCAAAATTATCTCAGCTACATTTTTATTTTTTTCTACGGTGTATAGATTCTTGGTAAATAGTTTTTTTTTCCGTTCTACCTGCCTCCCCCTTCGGATAGGATTTTTATGAGAAAGTTGTGGGTAGGAGTGGTAAACTTGTTGCATATTTTTTGTGGACCTAAAATTGACATTCTCAGGAAAATTCAGCTTGTTTGTATGATTTTTAGAAGTTCAGTGGTGTTTTTGTCTCTGACGACTGGAGTATATTAGTAGTATTAAATCATATTATTTAATACTGTAGATAAAAAAATAATTTATTCGGGATTAAAACACGTGTACCGCTTGTACGGATGTATTTACTCTAAATAAAAGCCAAACAATTTCTAAAAAAGTACAGTGTTAAATGAAATGTTCTTCACACTACTATTAACCCAGTACTTTCTTTTAAAATTAGGTGTACGTTGCTTTTTATACGTCGTATACATGAGGGATGTAAAATCAAAGTCGGCAATCTCCAATTTCCATAATTTTGAGAAAATTAAATTAAAGTAATAAAACTGATGAAGAATGATAAGTATAAAAATTGGTTTGTGATCGGATCTCCAGAAAGAGTAGTTCTTTTCCTTTTTTTTAATATTTCAGTTTGGACATTGCCGTTTTTGTTTGCAATGCTTGGACATTGACGATATGAAAATGATCTACAAGGATATTGCCAGTTTTGAAACTAATAAAATATTGTGTCGGTTACTTAGTGAAAAATATTTTAATATTGAACAATAATATAATATGTAAACAATTTATATACATATTACTTAAACTAAAATATCCTGAAGTTCGGGTATATATTTACAGGTTTCAACAGACTCTAACTCTGAAACCGGATTCTCCACCCTAATAGCACACGTACGTCCAGTGGACGTCCATAGTACGTCCCTCACGGACTTTAAGGACGTCCCTCGGACGTCCGCTTTGGTCCTATTTACATCCGTTTTACGTCCTATATTGGTCCGAATGTCGCTGCGCCGAACGTCCTATGGACGTCCATTTTACGTCCCGAGCGGACGTAAAATGGACGTACCGGGACGTTAATTGGACCTTAATCGGACGTCCATAATACGTCCGGAGGACTTACTTGACGGACTTTTGTGATGTTCTCGGACGTCTATTTTAGTGCTGAGGATATAAATTAGACGTCAACGCCATTGTATAAAATACTAAAAGTGGTGTCATCCTGTGCATATTAAGAATGTATTTTGGGAAATAAAAAGTAAATGTTTAAAGGAATTTACATTTATTGTTACATTTATTTATTATTAACAAATGGGACAAATCCACTGTCCAAATTATACAAAAATGCAACATTATAGAAATATAAAATAATTTTTAGTAATAAAACATAAATGTTTAAAGGAACTAACATTTATTATTACATATATTTATTTATTCATAACAAATGGAACAAATTCACTGTCAAAATTATACAAAAATGGAACATTATAGAAATATACACAAAATTACAGATAAAAATAAAATATACATGAATAAATAGGTACACATTTATAAAAAGTGTCATTTAGCATTTTAGTGCTTCAAATAGTACCTAAACCTATTGATACAAAAGTTTCAGACCATATCTATGTGTGAATCATAATTAGTTCTGCGGTAAGGAACATGGAAATATAAATTCTGACACAGTGAATGGGAGGAATATTAAAACAAACTAGCTGAAGCAATTCAGGAGATTGGTTATTTTATGAACAAGTTTAAAAATAAAGATTAAAAGGTAACACTTTTGATAAGAGAATCCAGATTCAAGAAATTGATCATACCCGAATAAGAATATGGTCTACACAATTTGCAAGAACAGTAGATGCGACAAGTCAGTATAAATCTAATCGACATAAAAAATGTTTTTTAATGCAATTATAACATAAGTGTAAATTAGTAGAAGTTGAACAACTAGACAGTAAGTAAACCATGCTGACCAGTATGAAGCTGATTCTTCAGATTTATTGTCAAAAAATCAGTCAGTAAAGCCTCGAAAATTTTAGGAATAGTAGAAAGAATTATAATGGAATGATAATTAGGAATCAATGAGTTAATGGATGAATCAATGGATAAAATCAATAAATAAATTGTGATGAAAAGTGACCCTCAGAGATTTATAAAAAATAAGCCATAGAGGCCTACATAAAAAGAATGCACAATTCCTTAAAAATAAGTTACGATATTCCATCTGGACCAAGACCTTTATTGGTATTAAGACACTGTAAGCATGCTAGAATGTCACAAATTTTAATAGTTAAAGAGTAAATATGGCTGTGACTGATATGGGATCTTTGACTACACTTGTCTACACAGGAGAAAGAAGGATTGTGAATACTGCTGAAGAAATTGGCAAAATCGTTGAAACTGTGGCTCACTAAAAACAGAACCATTCAACTTCCCTTATCCATTCCCATTCTGATTTACCTTACAAGTGTGTGGTCGGCAATTAAAAGCAGACAAGTCAATTGTTGAGTTTTAAAGTTGAAATCATAAGTATGAAAAAGATCAATACTTAATATGGAACTTTGTTTTATTTCAGCAGTAGATAAATTTTTAGGTACCTATTTTTAATAAATAAAACAGTCTCAAAAATTGACTGTTCCTTTCTGTGCACCAACCACACAATTTAATCATTACAAAATTAATCATATTTGCTAATGCAACATGCAAATTAAATTTTATTTGCCTCCTCTTTACATCTCAGATATTTCATTATCAAGTTTCAATTTCCTTCTCTATGGCAACACTGGTCTTGGAGTTTTTCCAGGCAGCATCTGAAAACAAAATTAATGTACTATAATGTAATGTAATAAATTGAACAAATTAATTTCAGATTTAGTTCATTATACTTTGCTTATTGTAAATAAATCATCATTCAAAGGCGTATGATTAAACAACTGAATTTCAAGTGCTGTAGTTTTAATGGATCTCACCTGAACTAGAAGAATACCAACAAAACCATAGGTATTTATTTCTAATGACCAAATGAGCAGTAATTACACTTTGATACTTAAAAATCAAAAATAACAGTGTATAAATAAAATATATACAGCCAACAACAAACCTTCATTTCATATAGCTAAGTGTAGTTCTTAAAGCAATCTCATAGCCAGACCTGAACATTTGTGAAATGGTAAAATTTGCCATCTAAATTACATATAAGACACAGTTAACAATATGCTTCATCGGCTGTATATGGTCACTTAAGTGATAGTGTAAGTTTTTAAATGTTCCTTAGATTGATTTATGTTTAACAGTTACAAACCTTTTAAAATCAGAGCTGTATGTGTGTCTTCAAAAGCTTTATATTGCTTTTTCCCTAGCCAACTATATTTTCCTTGAATTTTATTGCAGACCAGCTTCTTATGGCTTCTCCTAACAAATTCGTTTATGGTTTCCTCACCAATTTTGGAAAGCTCATTATCCTAAAATATAAATCAACATGTAACAGTAATCTAACTACCCCACAAACTTGATCATCCATGCTTAATTATTTTAGTTTAAACTATCTAATAAAAAAAAACAGGCTCTGTTAAAAAATCAATCAAACATTCATTTGCAAATTTTGGTTTCTCATAACCATGGTAAATGCCTATTAAATTTACAATTTTAGGATATCAACAAATTATACAAACTAGGATAAAACTGACTACTAAAACTCTTTTTTAGTGAGATTCCATCAAAATTTACACACATTTCTATAACATGGTTTTATTGTGAAGATAAAAATATGTTTGAAATTTGAATCATATGGATCAGAGTAATTGTTCTCTGGGTGAAGCAAGAAGGGTTCTAGCATCTGAACTTAAATGAGAAAGATCAGGAACTTCTTTATGATTTTTTAATAAATCACCTAGTATTAAAGGACAAAGTCCAGTTGCATAACTTATTAGAAAAATTAAAAACATCTCGATAAGGTTCTCCAGAATTCTCGTTACAACCATATTTAGACCCTTCTTCAGTTTCATTGAAAAAAATGCTTTGTAAAGTATCATTGGAATGGTCGGCCACGTGGTAATTTGGATTATTTTAGGTACTTAACATGTTAATAAAAAGTTTAAATCGGAAGTATTGTAACCAGAACTAATTTACTTTTAAACATAAACAATTTTAAGAAAAATTACTTACCTTTTTGTAATAAAATAAAAACCAAATTCGAAAATAACCTAACAAAAATGGTACCAAACCTTTAACTATGGATGCTATCAAAGGAAGCATCAAAAAGACCAATGCACTGTACACTGCTTAAATAGAGTTCTTTTATTTCTTTTATTAAAGCAATAATAATAATAATATATGATTAAACTGTACGATTTGTTTAAATAGGTATGACATGACAATGACAATATTGACAATTAATTTAATACCTATCATCAATCATCACATGTCATATCACATCATTGTTTTTCATTATTTTGTCTTTGAAAAGACAAAAGAGACAAATTATTCTGTGGAAAAGATTATCAAGATTCATCTTGTCGATAAAAATCATATTTTTACTTATTAGAATTAGCAAACATATATCTTGATAACTAGAATAATAAAACAATTGTAACAAATTATCTAGAAATAAAAGATTTTTACACTTTACCTAAAAACAAAAACATGTTTTGGATATATTAAACTATACAATTTTTAATTAATCATGATTTAACCTTTTCGCTTTTAATTATTTTATTAACGTAAATAATTTTTTATTTTATTGAAATATTTGCCATTTGATCCCATAATTGGTAAATGTCGGATGTCCAGAAAACGTCCGAGTTCGGACGTCCAGGGGACGTCCGAGTATGGACGTCCAGGGAACGTCCGAGTACGGACGTCCAGAGAACGTCCATATTTAGTCCACCCAAAGTACGTCCCACTTCGTACGTCCACTTTACGTCCAGGGACGTCCGGACCAAAACTGGACGTATATTGGACGTCCATAGGACGGCGTGTGTTACTAGGGCAAGTAGTTCTCGTTTGCTTCTTGTCTAAACCAAAATGTTTGGTCAAAAGATTTCTCACATCACAGTTTTAAATTATTTGCTTCGTGAGCATCGGGGATAATATTTTCTGGATTGATCATGCAAAAGCTCCGAAATCGTTTTTGTAATGAAACCCAACTCGTACTAAAACATTTCCAGTCCTACATAATTTTAAAATGTATCTTTTACATTCCTTAAACTGAAAACCCCATGCTCTTACTGGTTTAATAACCTCTTGAACAGCAGACTTTCAATCGTAAACACAGCTTTGCTTCATATCAATGAATGTAGAAAATTCGGAAATAATGTCCTTGTATTCGCCAGGTGTCGTTACTACTTCTCGTTTTCGTAAATTTAAATGAGTGACCAAATACAGGAAAAACTAACTCAAGTAATTTCACATTGGATGGTGCGCTCTCGACTAGCCGCAATCATTATAGAGTTTTTATTTTGGACACTGCATCTATCGGCGACCAGTCGTACCTTCTTTGACATGTTGCCAAATTCAGTGTCATTGAGTCAATTAAAAAGCCTGCAGACGAAATTTCATTTGATCCTTTGCCAAACATGTCCTCGGTCCAACAGTATGAAAATATATTTTTCTTTTAAAGTGGAGACTTTGAGGAACCTTCAACAACAGTAAAGTTATAAAAATAAAGCTGCCTTGAATAATTAGCACTTTGATCAGGAACTTTAGGGAGGACCAAATTTTTTTGGCAGTCAAACGACTAGTCAAGTGACTAGGTCTTCTCTGTTTTCTTGAAGAAATTGGAAAAATGTTTTCACTCGAAGTTTGTGGAGCCGTTTTTTAGTCGTTAGTTTAATTTGAGATTGCTCATTTTTCTCGTATTTAATGTGTTCACATCAGCTCTAAACATTTTGAGCAAACGTCTGTTCTTGGAGTTTTAAGTTCAAATTATATTTTCTGTTAAATACATAGCGAAAATACGATCTCTTCACAGTCTCCGATGGAATTGTCTGAGCAGTGTACAATAAATACAATTTTGAGACGCTCAGTTCAGATGGAAGAATACATTTTTTTCGTCACTGAACTGCAGTAATTGGATTCAGTACATCTTAATTGGTTTATAAACTTTCGAACTCCTTCCAGCTTATGTTTTGAAAGCATGTGTTTTGTTATAACTAGTACGTTAAAAAAAGCTGCTTGGCACACTGGAACTTTCTCCTTCGATAAAAAATTAAAGATGAAACATTTTACCTGGTGCTTCTTTGAAGAATACTTTTCATTTGTCGACCGAAGATGGACAGTACGATTCACAGTGAAGTATTTCAAAATAAAGACATCTTGAGTCGCTTTATCTTTGGTCTCATAGAATAAGCTATGAAATTTCTGTATTTCGTTCATTTTCAGCAAGCACTTATATGTTTTTTAATTGTGACCACATGTTGGGTATTCTGGTATATTCTTCGCAGAATATCTACAACAAAAAATAATTATGAACATAAGTACTGAAATGGGTTCAAATAACAAAAACAAAATATCAAAATTCAACAACGGCTTGGAAATGGAATCATAACATTCACAAAAGTACTCACCTTAGACGTTTTGCAACGTTTTTCTTCAATTTTTCAGGTTGTCTTATTCCCTTTCTTGCCTTTGTTGGTGTGACAGGAGACGCATTAACTTCCATGATAAAAAATTAATACTTTTTTGGTATATAAACTAATTTCTTAGCCATAAATATAGTTTAGGAAAGGCACAAAAGTAATGTAACGATTCCCAAAACTAAAACAAATTATAATAGCACGATGTAACGGCAAATCTAACCATGTGTTAATCACGTGCGTGCGCTACGTGGTTCTTATTGGCCCAGCGGAGATTGCCATGTTTGGTATGCACTCAGCTATGGAGATTGACGCTTTTGATCCCAATATCAACTTTTCACTGCTATTTGTATAAAGTTAAGACCGCTTTTGATTCTTACAAATAGCTTTATCTAACAGATAATAAAAAAACGGGTGTGGCAGTCCAGTGGGACTGCCGGTAGAAGTTATACTTCTATACACGCGTTCGCCGTTACAAATTTATTTGGGAGTCAATCTGCACAATCATTATATATGTAATGCTATAGGTAGGAGAGAGCAGAAAGAGAAAAATAATTAGTTATATAGGTATATGGTGCATCGTTTTCTGTATATAAACATTTGACCTGTTATAGGAGTACAGTAAATGAAGGACTGTATCAATATTTTAATGAAAATATATATTTTTATTTTCATATATGTATAAAAGGAGTTGAATGCAAAAAAATTTTTTACACATACTCTGCAGTAAAATTCATTGTTTATTTTGTTATTAAGATAAAAATTGCAATACAATATACACTGCAACATAATTCAATATAATAATACAATATAAATTAAAATGCATTCATAAGTATTTAAAACTGCCAATATACATAACTTACTTTAAGAAGATAAAAATAAAAAAACCAACAACTCGGATTATGTTGTAAATTTTCATTTTATTTTAAAATTTAGCATTTTTGCGTATTTTACATATATTTAATAAGATTAACGTGAGGTTTTTAAATATTTCAAAAATAAAAAAGGAAATTCATATTGGGATTCGAACTCACAAACACCAGCGTATGAACCAAACACGTAAAGGATTTGCCAATTAGACATGACACTAACGGATTTCAAAATTGACAGTTCTCGGTCAAACAGTGATTATTTTGAAATACAAAAGCCTAAAATAATTATAAAGGTTTAATAAATAATACAAAACATATCACATAAATAATAATAGTAATACATATTATATTATATATATATATATATATATAATATTAGTTATATAATATATATATATATATATATATATATATTTATTATTTATTATATATATATATATATATATATATATATATATAACATTAAATATATTTATACAAAAGAAACATTTTTATTCTCGAGAGAGGAAGAGAGAGAAAATATATCTTCTGTCTCTCTCACACTCATTATCTTACATATGTAATGGTTTCACAGATTCACTCCCATGAAAGTTTCTTCATAACTTCAAAAACGCGACAGATGGCGTCCCAAACTCAAAACAAGAAAAAGTGGAGATTGCCACCTTTGATTTTACACTTCTTACATGTATTGTTATATGCGACTTTGATAGTTTATCCCCAAATATCATCCTAACGTAGGTAATTGGAAAGAATGAATATTAGGTATAGGTATTCAATTTTTAGTCGTATTGAAAAATTCATAAAAGAATTTTAGCTTTTTTTGCTCCTGAGAAATTTTTTTTCGCTAAAGCTAAACTAATGCTTGCCTCTGGAAACTATAAATTTCATTAGGATTAATCATTACTATGACCATGATATTACTATAAGTACCTATTAGTTATCTCTTATAAACCACTTATTTTTTATTTTCCAGTTTATAATACAGAATGCTCGACAAAAGTTTTAGAAACGAAACTGCCAACAAAAAAGACAAGACTGTATATTCTACAATCATTAGACATAAAATTAATAAACTTAGAGATGTTATAACAATTGAACCGTTAGCTGGATTTTACCAATTAGGAATGGTTTTGTCCAAGCCAGCGTTTAATAACCTAGAATTTGAAAAAGCATGCAGAGTCAATTTAGGCTACAATGATACGGTCTGTAATGCAGTATTAGCTGGAAATCACAGAAATTTTTCTGCAGAAAACAAAAATATACAGGTAATATAATAATAGGCATAACCAAATAACTCTTTGTTGACTCCAGTTGTTAATCTTATAAAAAAAATAGTTTTATGTTGAAAAACACAATCTAAATAATTTTTTCAGGAGAAACTTCTACGGATGTAGTACCATAGAGTATAAAAATTGTTTTTGCAATATAATTTAATAATGGTATTATAATGTACTAAATCTTTTTAGAATACCATGGCGTAAATCAAAATTAGCGAATAAATATGAGAACATTAATTAAAAACACAGTTTATATATATTGTAGCTATTAGCTGTAGTATTTACTGTTTATTTTGAAGCGTCGATAGGATAAGATACGCTTATCAAATAGAGTTTAATTTGCATACTATGGGCAAAATAAAGAAAAGGGAAAGGATCTACATGGAGAAAACTATTTAAAAGAGAAACCAAATGGGAGAAAAACAATTTAAAATAATCTGCTATGCAGATGACGCAATACTACTCTCTCAAATTGAAGACGATTTACAACGTATGCTGCACCAATTTAATATAACTGCCAAAAAATTCAACATGTTAATTTCCCCAATAAAGATCAAATGCATGGTCGCAACATCAAATTTACTACGACGTAAATTGGAGCTGGAAGGTCAGAAATAGATAAATAATGATGAAGTTTAAATATCATCTAGGCATCACATTACCTAGCTACCGAAAGCCCGAAACTGAAGTGGAAGATCAAGTGAATAAAGCAAACAGAGCCGCAGGCAACTTGGATTTACAAAACAGTCATCAGACCAATAATGACATACGCGGCAGAAACACGACCTTACACAGATAGGACAAAAATGATGTCAGAAACAGCAGAGATAAAAACACTTAGAAAAATTGATGGCAAGACACTACGGAACAAAGCTAGAAGTACAGATATACAACGTAGATGCAAGGTGGAGAACATCAGTAAATAAGCCGAATGATAACAAATAGAGTAGTAGATGGCAAGAGACGGTTCCCCAATAGGAACACGATCAGTAGGAAGACGACGAAAACGATAGAATGACAACTTACTGGAGGCACATTCAAAAAGAGATAGAGTCATGTCTACCTACATAAAAAAGAAGAAGTAGAAGAAGAAAAGGGAAACGACTGATTTGACCAAGAGATCAAAAAAATAAGTGATGAGAAGGACAAGACATTTAGAACCATGCAACAATAAACAACTAGGACAACAATGTATAAGTACAAAAACTTAATGAAAGATGAGAAACGCATACACAGAAAGAAGAAACGAGAAACAGAAAACAACATATTAGAACGGCTCGAAAGCCATATGAATCATGTGAGTCAATGAGAAATAAGAAAGTTCTATTCATCATCAGTTGGTACTACAGCCCTTCGTGAGCCTAGGCCTGCTTTAAAACATTCTTCCATCCTTCCCTATCGAGTGCCTGTCTTCTCCAGCCCCTCACTCCAATCTCCCTCAGATCTTCCTGTACATCGTCCAGATATCTGAGTTTAGGTCGCCCCCTTCTTCTTCTTCCGACCGGCCTGTTTAGCATAGTTATTTTAGTGGAAACACTCTCATCCATCCGCATAACGTGGCCCACCCACCTTAGGCGGTTTATTTTGATGGTCTTCACAATATCTGCATCACCAAAAAGTCTATAGAGTTCAAAGTTATATCGCCTTCTCCACAGACCCTGTTCGTTTACTCCGCCATATATGGTCCTCAATAATTTTCTTTCAAAGACTCGTACTAACTCTTTATCTCAGGTAGTCATTGCCCATGTTTCCGATCCGTATGTGAGGCGTAGGTTGCGGTAGCTGCGGGTAGGTTGTCTGCTCCGGGTGACTTGTTTCTGGCTAGAGACTGAATTGCTTTGTTTATTTCTTCCAAAGTTGGTAGTTCAGTATCCTCCTGTTCTATTTCTATATCATATCTACCTTCAGCTCTACTTTCTCCATTAAGTAGCGTACTAAAATGTTGCTGCCATCTTTCTAGTACTTCCACTCTCTCGTTTAAAAGAATTCCGTTAAGGGCCTTGACTTGGTTCGCTTGTGGCTTGAAAACTTTTCTTTTTGTGTTAACCTGTTTGTAAAATTTGTGTAAGTATTCGTGTTCTCTATTAAGATTTTCCATTTCTTCGAACTCTTTATTGATTTGTTGCCGCTTTTTCTGTTTGTGTTTTTGTTTTTCCTCTCGTCTCTTTACTCGATATTCTTCAACATTGCTCCTAGTCCTTCTGTTGATCATTTTCAGATACGCGTCGTTCTTCTCTTTCGTTACTCGTTGGCATTCCTCATCAAACCAGTTGTTTCGCTGTCCTTTGGGTACTTCACCCAGCACTTCCTCTGCGGTCTCTTTGAGCGTGGTTTTCATAAACTCCCAATTTGTGTTAAGTTCAGTGGGATATACCTCACTTCTGGGATGTTCTGATATTTTACGATCTAAGCATATTTGGAAGTTTCTTACGACTTCAGTACACTTTAATTTATCAACATTATATTTGATTATTTTTGGTTTAGTTTTATCGTTCCTGGCGTTTGATATACGTGCTCTGAGACGTCCAGCTATGAGATAGTGATCGGAGTCAATATTTGCACCTCTATAATTTCTGCAGTCTAGTATATCTGATCCATGTCTTAAATCAATCAGTACGTGGTCTATCTGGTTTTGGGTCTGATGATCTGGCGATGTCCACGTCACTTTATGTATACGTTTATGTTGAAAGTATGTACTACTGATCGTCATGTTCAGAGATGCTGCGAGATTTACAAGTCTCGTCCCATTATCATTACATTCTTTGTGTATGCTGTAAGGTCCTATGGTTGGTCTGTACATCTCTTCTTGTCCTACCTTGGCATTCATGTCTCCGATAATCAACTTAGCGTCATTATTGGGACACTGTCTATATATTTGTTCTAGTTTCTCATAGAATTATTCTTTTTCTGTGTCTGTTTTATCCTCAGTGGGGGCATGTGCGTTTATAAGACTGTAGTTAAAGAATGTTCCACGTATTCTTAGAACACATATTCTATGATCTATAGCGTCAAAACCTATTATTAGGTTATTAACTCTTTTGCTAACTACAAAGCCTACCCCAAAGATATGTTGAGTTTGATGGCAGCTATAATATATGGTATTCAGATTCTTCTGGAGAGTACCGGTCCCTTTCCATCGCATCTCCTGTATAGCTGTTATGTCCATATTATATTTGTTAAGAGTGTATAAGAGACATATCATCGCTCAATTAGCGAAATAGTAGAAGAATAGTAGAAATAGTAGAAATAATAGAAGAAAGTTCTATTACCAAATAAATATTATTAGAAAAGAATTGCGAAAGACATGGGTTGTTCTAATTAATTCTTCAAGGAAAAGTAGAAGAAAAACGCGGACCAGGAAGGTTCGCGGACGTACGTGGTTCAACACAACAACCATAAATCTTTTAAGAGCAGCAGTTTGCAAAATACGGATACAACATCCGAAACGGATAGGTACTACAAGGAAAAGAAGAAAATAATTAAAGCGGAGAATCAACATCTATAACGATAAGAATGGCAACCAACAAAAAGGATATCCTGTTAGGATGGTAAGACACTTTCGAGAGTTGCTGAAAAAGGAATTTACTAACAACATAGAACTGGAGTACCGAAATGAGGAATTTATGGAACCCGCACGGTAGAAAAAAGTAGTAGGTAGAAGAAACCAAATCCTCAGGTAGCGATGGCATACAACACACCAGGAGTTATTTAAAAACGGTGGAGAATAGATTACCAAGTTGATGCAAGAAATAGTTTGTAAAGTTTGGTCTGAGGAGCAAATGAATAAGGAATGGAGCTTAGGCTTAATATAACGGTTTCGCAAAAAGGGGAACCAACTAGAATCCAACTAGATAAACCAACATATCTTGCATGACCGACTAAATTTTATGCTGAAACGTTCCTACGAGAATATCAGCCAGGTTTTAGGCGTGATCGTTTAACTACTTACCAAATCTTTACAATACGATTCTCAAAAAAGCAAAAGAGTTTAATATAGATATTTACCTTGTTGTTGTCGATTTTAAAGCGGCATATGACAGTGTCATAATACAAGTATTTACAACGCTATGAACGACACAGGAATTTAAAAAATATCTCATATGCATGATAAAAGTGACAATGACCATTATGCTATCAGCAGTGAAAATTCAGAACGACTCGTCAATCCCGTTTGAAATACATAGGGAGTTAAGGTAGGCAGACGCGCTGGCGTGTCATTTTTTGAACATAGCCCTAGAAAAAGTAGTATGAGACGCTAATTTCGATAGCAATTAATATATTAGTCCGAATTATAGCATATACTGTCAACATAGACATTATAACAATAACCAGGGCGAGAACCACGGAAATCCTAACCGAGCTAGTAGTAGCAGTATAACAAATGGGATTACATATAAATTAATATAAAACCAAATTCATGCCGACTAACACAAACACAAGAGCTGGAAATGTTGATGCAGATCATTGTCAAATACCAAAAGTTCGAAGTGGTTAAAGAGTTCACATATCTAAAAACATCGGTTAATCCCAATAATAAAAGACCAGCAGAAATTAAAAGGCGAGTGGTAATTGCAAACTCATGTTATCATGAGCTATCAAAGTACTTAGCTAATAAACGTCTGTCTCAAAAACTCGTATAAAACTGTATAAAACACTGATAGTCCCCATTCTCATATACGAATCAGAGATATGGACCCTAACCAAAACAAATGAATCATCTCTATCGATTTTTGAAAGGAAAGTACAACGCAAGATATTCGGAACGATCTGTGAGAACGGAATATGGACGCATAGATATAATTTTGAACTGCAGAATATCTACAAGAATAAGTTTGGTGGAAAAGTTTTAAGAATTTCAAATCAAATGTTTTAAGAATTTTAAATTATAAGAATCAAAATTACCGAATATAATAAAATTAAAATAATCAAGAAAAACCCATCAGTTGATAACATATGCCAAAACCCAACATCCCTCCACCCCCATCCCTGCCGTCCTCCACAGCACTCTACTCTTTCAGTCCCCTTCTCTGAGGTCTCTATCTCTCATAGCATTTCTGACGTATCTTTTCCATCTTGTAGCAGGCCTTCCTCTCCGTCTTCTTCTCGGCAGGTCCCAGTTTAATATTCTTTTCGGCCACCTATGCTCTGACATTCTTTGTACATGCCCGTACCACTGCAGGGCTCTGTTTTCCAACTTTTTTGTAATTGAGCATTCTACTTCCATTCTGTTCCATATTTCTGTTTGTGATTTGTAGACATCTTCTCATAAAGTCCAGTTCAACTGTTCTTATATTATTTCGTATTGCTGTTGTCATTGGCCATACTTCCGTTCCATATAGGGTAATATTCATCACTATGCTTTGAAAAATCCTCTTTTTGTTTTCTTTGGTCAGAGTGTTGTTCCATATCACTCCATGAAGTGCTCTTGTAGCTTGTTTTCCCCGTTCTATTTTCATTTCTATATCTTTCATACAAGTACTATCTCGGCTAATCATTGACCCTAAATACTTAAAAGTCTTACAACTCTTAATAGTCTGTTCTTCTAAACTTAAGTTCAAATCTGCAACCTCGGGTCCAATACATAAGTATTCGGTCTTGCACATATTTATTTTGAGTCCTCAAAGTTCATATTCTTCCTTTAATTTCCTTATCATATATTCCATATCCTCCCTGTCTTATGCAAAAATGACTTGATCATCTGCGAAAAGTAGTGAATGTAATATATTCTCTTGTACTGGTATACCCATTGTTCCGCATTTTCTATACCATTTTTTCAAAGCCTGATCTATATATATATGTTAAAAAGTGTAGGTGAGAGACCACATCCCTGTTTGAGGCCTTTTGTTGCGGTGATTGGTTTTGTTATTTCATTACCTAACTTTATTTGCACTTGTGTTTCTTTATACAGTCTTCGTGTTATATTTACTAATTTCTCTCTAACGCGCATTCTACTCATTGCTTCCCATAGTTGTTTCCTGGGCACGCTATCGTATGCTTTCTCTAAGTCGATAAAGGTCATATGTGTTTCAATGTTTTTTTCTTTGTTCTTTTCAATCACCTGTCTCATAATGAATATATTATCTAAACATGATCTGGCTTTTCGGAATCCGGCTTGTTCTTTGCTATAATGGTCCATGTGTTGTTCTAGTTTTTCTTTACTTATAACTGATGAAAAGATTCTTGCTATTGAAGGCATTACACTGATCCCTCTGTAGTTATTTGGTGACCTTTTGTCACCTTTTTTGAAAATGGAGGACATGTATGATAAATTCCACTCATCGGGAATCTTCTCTCCTGCTTCGATTTTATTGAACAACATTCGTATAAAGGATACTATCCTTGCGTCTCCATATTTCAGCAGTTCCATTTTTATGTTCCCTGGTCCTGGAGCTTTATTGTTTTTGGATTTCTTTAGTGCTTTATTTATATCTTCCTCTGTGATTTCTGCTTCCTCAGTTATTATTGTCACAGGGTCGTATGAGATATACTCCGGCCTATTCTCCTGCAATAATTTTGTGTAATGCTTTGTCCACTCTTTTGATGTAATTATCTGTATGGTATTTTTATTTCGTTTATTACTTCTGATGTTTTTTATTTTTTTCCATGCTTACGTTGATCTGTTATACCCTATCGTGTTGTCTATGTCTCTGCACATTCTCTCCCAGTATTCGTTTTTCTCAAGCTTTATTCTTTGTTTAAATTGTTGTCTGAGGGTAACATATTCTCCCCGTGTTCTGTCATTTAGCCATTTATGAAATGCACTTTTTTTTCTTTTAATCATCTCTTTTAAGTCGTCACTGTATTTCTCCAAATATGTATTCTTATGTTGTTCAATACCCAGCACTTCGTTTGCCGCTTTATTTATTTTCTCCTTTAGGTGTTGATACATTTCTGTTGGGGTCCATTCTTCGTTCATCTGTAGCATATTCTGTAGCCTATTCTGATATAGTGTTCGAGTACTAAATTGTTGTAGAAGTTCTACTTTATACCTCGTATTTGCGATTTTTTGCATCTCATCATCCTTCTGGATATTGTCTTTTTGTCGTCTTCCCGTGTATATGAATTTTCCTAGCACTAATCGGTGGTTACTTGCACATTCTGCTTGTCTGTATACTTTTACATCTTGTATTATTGTTTTGCTGGCTTTTCTTACTATTATTAAATCAATAATTGATCTTTGGTTTCTACTAGGTTCTTCCCATGTGTATCTATGTATGTATGGAATCTTGTGCTGGAACCTTGTGTTGGTTATGACTAAATCGTATTCTCGACATATTTTGATTAGCCGACTTCCATTGTCGTTTCTAATTTCGTCTTCTCCGAATCGTCCCACTATATCTTCATCATCCTTTCCTATGTGGCTGTTAAAATCTCCAATTAGTAGAATATATTATTTTTTCTTTGTCCTGTCTAATACATCTTTTAATGCGTTGAAAAAATCTTCCTTTTCCCTTATGGTCGCATTGTCATTCATTGCGTATACTCCAACAATTATTGTTGGTTGTCCAAATATGTTCATCCTAATTTCCATTATTCGTTCATTTATTTGCTGGTAATCTTGTATGTATTTTCTCCATTTATTTTTTATTAATATTGATACTCCTTTTGCGGCTCTTTCATGTTTGCAAACTCCACTCCATATCTGTGTATATTTCCCTATAATTTTCTCCCCTTGACCTTTTTTTTGTTTTGCTTAAGACTATTATACCTGTGCCTAGTCTTTCGATTTCTGGGATTATTTTATTTTGTTTAGATGCAATTCCTTGTATATTCCACGTTCCTATTCTTATAGTCCTTTTTCTTCGCCTAAGTCGTATATCCTTGTTTCCGTCCAAAATCCGAGGCTGTGTTGGATTGGTTTTTGCATAATGACTTTTTCCGAGTGTCGGGTAGCAGGCCCGGCGCCTCAACCCCTTATTCTTCGGAGGACCATCTTCCTATTCGTTAATCAAAAATCATTTTCATATTTAATCTAGGGTCGTTATCGGTAAATCCATCCAGGGTACTGGGAGAGAAAAGGTAGGTTTGGATATGGACTGAGGGTAGGACAATGGTTTCCTCTGTATGGTATTAGGAGATAAACTAAGGCTCGCGTGGGCAGGGGCGCATCCCTGAAGTAGATCTGTCACCTATCGGGATCATAGATGAGTATCTACCCGCTACCGCATCTCTCTCTAACCCGCTATCTTTCTCTAACCCCGATATTACATTCTCATTTGAGATCACGCATACTCTGTCTCTTTTCTGTTATTCATTTAGCAACTTTCTAAAGGACTTATACCATCTTTGCTTTAGTTCAACATCGATTCTTAATACTCTTCCATCCGCATTCTTAATCTGCCACACCTGGATCAAGTCCTTTGATGATTTTTCTCTTACTTTAGGAATGCTGTATAACCTTTTCATCCCTCGGGCGTTTCTAACTCTTTATATAGCTGTGCAGATAATCTTTCTTTAGCAGTAGCTACAGTGCGCTTTGCTTTCCTCTTTCTCTCTTTTAGACCTGCATACCTTTTTCTAGCCTCTTTCGCCTCTCCAACCTTCTGTGCACTTCATCATTCCACCACTAAGTTTCTTTTTCTTTAGCAGACCTTTTACCAGATTTTTATAGCATTTTCTCTTACACACGCACCACAACTTTACTGTTGGTTTCTCAGCAGTCATTTACCGTCAGGCGTACCCATTTTTGCTCGAGCTCTACCAACATTCTACTCTAAAAGACTCTTGCCAAATCCTTATCATTTAACTTCCACCACTTTACTTTCTGGTGTCTTACTTTCTTTCCTTTCTGCCTCACATTTATCCTCGTATCCACTATTACCAGTCGGTATTGACTAGCTACACTCTTTCCTACTACAGTTGGTAACCTCTTTTAGTTGACTTCTACACAGCACAAAATCTATCTGACTTGCCCTTCCCCTGCTACTACAGGTAATGTACTGGTCTTCAGTCTTCATAAAGAACGTATTAATGACAACCAAATCCCATGCCACTACAAAGTCAATAACACCATTTCTTCATCATTTTTTATTTCCATCTCTTCCTTTTTCTGTTTTTCGCACCCTGCCTGTATTCAGTTGGACACCCATTATTCTATCACTTCTTCTGGTTACCCTTATAAGATGTTCCTTCCACTAGTTGTTCAAAATAATTCCTGCTTCATTTCTACCATGACTGTTCGAACTACTATATATTAACTTGCATCCATCTCCAAGATTTCTCGACTTATTACCTTTCCGACGAGTTTCCTGCAGACAAAGTACACTAATCTTTCTTCTCTGCATGAAATCGGCGAGCTCTCTTCCTTTACCTGTCACGCTTTCGACGTTGAGAGTTGCATTTCTCAGGACTAGCTTATTTAGCCCTAGCTCAGTTTTTACAGGGGTCAAGCGAGGCAGCAACTGCGCTTCGCTTTCTGGGAACGCCCTAGCCTCTAAACTTTCTATATTCCTTTCTTTAAGTTTTAGCAAGGTTTTTACTGCCGGATACCTGCATCCAATGCCTGGATGATCGGCACTGATAGTTAACGAGCTACTTAATTCACCCAGCAACTACCAGAGGCTGAGTTAAATTTGGCTATAATAAAACACACAAATATTTTTAAATAAGTTATATTTTTAAAAAATGTAAGTCAACAAGGAGTTAAGATGGAATAATTAATAATTTTTCATTTACAGATTATTATTAGTAAAATGCATTCGTGGCAGCAACCAGTGCAAAGCTTGATACCTCTACTACTTATTCTTTTTATGGGTTCATTTAGTGACCGGCACAAATGGAGGAAACCCTTTTTTATTCTTCCTATAATAGGTGATATTTTAGGTAGCTTTGGAGGCATTTTATGTGTTCTAAATATGAGAACTTGGCCCTTAGAAGTGCAAGGAGTATTGGAAAAAATAGTACCATCCGTATTTGGTTCACAAAGTTTACTTACTATGGCTATCACGGCTTATATTGCCGATGTAAGTACTGTTGACAATAGAACTCTTAAAATAGGAATAACATCTACAGTAATTAGCTTAAGCGTACTTTTAGCGAACTTAGTGTCTGGAAAACTCTTTACAAAATTAGGATATCTAGGAGTTTTGAGTATTTCAACATCGATAATGTTCTTTTCTTTATTTTATGGAATGTTTTGGGTAAAAGAAACATCGAAAACAAAAATCGAGTACAATTTAAATTTAATGTTTGACATATTTAATCCTAACCATATAATCGAAACTTTCAAGGTAATATGGAAAAGGCCAGCAAATGCTTCCCATTTATATGCCTTGTTACTTTTAGTGACTCTACATAAAGCTGCGTACGATGGTGAGTAACTACGTTATTTAATATTACAAAACGTTATGAATATATTTTGGAAGTTGTAAAATATTTAATCTCTCAATATTGTTCTAAAATTGTCTTCTTGTACTATATTAGCCTTTTATCAATTATTATAGAGTTGGAAATAAACTGCAATAGCAAAACAAACTCTTTATTTTATGTGTTGACTTCTGCATATAAGCTTCTTTTAAATAATAAAACAAAACATCGTTTAGAGCTCTAAATACACTGCGCTCCAAAATTAACGCATAATTTTAAAATTCTTATTTTGAGTTGTAATGAAAAAAATTTTGTTTGTTCTTTTCTGCTTTATGGTTGTTTTAGAACATCTTAAATAAAACTATTCTTTTTTTACAAAAAATGTATTGAAATTAACAATATAACATCCTAACATAAATCATAACATCTAAACGAACTGATCTAAACAAACTAACATCATAAATTAATGAAGAAAAAGTTTTTAAAGTTGAAGAAAATACTACTACCGTGTACTAGTATCGAGTATTGCCTCCTCTGGCATTTATTACTGCTTGACAACGATCTCTCATACTGAGAATAATCGTTCTGATTTCTTCTTGATCAATTTGATCCCAAATTTCAACCAACCGCAAAAACAGTTCATCTAATGTGTTTGGTGCATTAGGTAGTTGTCGTAGTCGTCTGCCTATGATGTCCCAAACATGTTCTATTGGGTTAAGGTCAGGACTTCTCGCAGGCCAATCCATGGCAGGAATTCCAACCTCCTGACGATACTGCTGCACAATTCTTGCCGTGTGTGGCCTGGCATTATCTTGCATAAGCATGAAATTATCCCCAATAAATGGTACAAATGGCACGACATGCTCTTCTAAAATGTCTGTTATATACCTCTGCGATGTAAGCCGACCGTGATTTATTTTAACTAATTCCGTACGAGCCTCTAAATTAATCCCACCCCATACCATTACCGAGCCGCCGCCATACTGTACAGTCCCTACGGTGTTACACTGTGCGTAGCGTTCCCCAGGCCTTCTATACACTCGGTTTCTCCTGTCATCAGAAAAAAGACAGTACCTGGATTCATCGGTGAACAATATTCTTCCCCAATCGTCATTATTCCAATCAACATGTTCACGAGCAAAATTCAATCTTTGCCTTCTATGGTCTCTGGTCAATAATGGGCCAATTGGTGCCCTTCCAGGGTGTAGGTCGTTTTCGGCAAGTCTTCTTCTAATTGTATTTTGGCTGATTCTAAAGTTATAACGATCCAAAAATTCATTTTGTAGAGAAGTACTGGAAACAAACCTTTGTCTCAGTGTACGAAGTGTCAAAAACCGGTCTTGATTAGGAGTTGTAACCCTTTTACGGCCTTGACCGGGTCTTCTCGAGTTACTTCCAGTAACAGAAAAACGTGTTAACACTCTTGAAATTGTTGACTGGGTGACGTTAAAACGTTCAGCGAGTTCTACTTGAGTGTATCCTTCTTCGCGAAGAGTAACGATTCTAAAACAGTCACTTTCTGACAAATTTCGATTTTCTTGCTGCGGGTGGTTCATTTCAAAGAAAAAACACTTAATAAACTTGAAAAACCCCTTTAAACGTTCAGCACAACGAAATCCAACCCAACTAAATTCGAAATAAAATGAAGCACAATTAGCATGTTTTTAATTTTTTGCAAAAAAATGATAAAAACATCAGCGTTTTTTACCGTTCTTTCGATAAATTTTACAATATACCGGGGGTAACGATAATATATTAGCACAAAAATCGAAACATTAAAATTATTTAATTTACCAGGGTTTTTAAAATTATGCGTTAATTTTGGGGTGCAGTGTATTTTGGGGAGTATTTTACGCTCGAATTTTTTTCATTCGTTGAAATGCGGACCTAGCATATTCTATACGAGCACGTATTTCGACCTCGTGGTCAAGATCGTTTGTTATCCAGCAACCAAGATACTGGAATCTTTGTACTGGTTCTATATGTTTGTTATATATACGAATATTAATGTCGACATTTGGTGCACGTGTAACAGCCATTACTTTTGTTTTATTTGTGTTTATATTTAGTCCCAAGCTATCTCCCTCTCTGGTTATGACATTCAAAAGTCGTTGTAAACCCTCAGCACTGTCCACAATAATAACGGTGTCGTTTGTTGTTTACGTATTCTCCGTTGATTTTTATTCCTTCTTCAATATTTTCGAGGCAATATTTCAGCGGCAATATGCCGATGATATTGTTCTCATAACAGACAACTTAGGAGAAGCCAGAGTTATGCTACAACAACTACAGCAAGTAACCCAGAAAGTCGGTTTAAAAATAAACTATGGAAAAACAAAAATGATGACCAATCTCGTCCCCAATGAGCTAATAGAAATCGAAAAGTCGCCCATAGAACTTGTGGAAAAATATGTGTATTTGGGTCACGAAATAAGGTTAACGCGAGATAACCAAACATGCGAGCTACTCAGAAGAATAAGTCTGGGTTGGGCTGCATTCGGAAAAATGAGAGACGTATTTAAAACAAATATACCGATCCATTTAAAAGAAAAGCTTTTAACCAGTGCGTTCTACCAGTCCAATATGTTGCAAAAATGAAAGACGACTGTTGGACAAAAAAATTGCTTGAGTGGAGACCACGAGCTGACAAGCGAAAGACTAGAAAGACCCCCAACGCGATGGACCGACTACCTCAAAATAATCGTGACCAATTGGATAGCAGATGCGCAGAACAGAAGCAGATGGAAAAGTCTAGAGGAGGCCTATGTTTAACAATGGACAACTCAGGGCTGATTGATGAATGATGATGATGAATATTTTCGAGGGCATTTTGAAAGATCTTTTCGGAATATATATTAAATAACAGTGGAGAAAGTACACAGCCCTGACGAACTCATTTTTTATTGGCAATTCTGCTGTCAGACGATTGTCTATTTTGATAGATGCCATTTGATCTCAATATAGTTTTTTAATAAGTGCTACAGTGTTATGGTCTATACCATGTTGTGTTAGGGTTACCATGGGGCCATACCTCACAGATGTATAAAGTAATACTTTTTACTATAGTCTCATATATCTTCTTTTTATTTTCTTTGTTGATGGATTGGTCCCATAAAATGCTGTTTAACATTTTATATGAGATCTTTTTGTTCTACTCCAATGCAGAGGTATTCAGTTTTCTTTTTATTTACTTCTAGACCCATATATCGTACTCTTCAATTAATTTTCGTGCCGTATAGTTTAAATCGTCATAATCTTGAGCCATTATTATTTGATCGTCTGCAAAGTTGAGCGTATATACCATAGTGTTGGTTAGCGGTATCCCAATTGTCCTGCATTTTTGTTTTCATCTTTTCAAAGCAGTTTCGAGGTATATTTTAAATAAAGTGGGGGACATACAACATTCTTTCTTTAATCCTTTTGATGTTATAAATCCTGTTGTTATTTGTGTCCCTGTTTTTATTTTTGTTATTGATTGGACTCATAGATCCGGTTACAGCTATTCCTCGGTAATTTTCACAATTATTTTTATCACCCTTTTTATGTATAGTACTGAGGTATGATATCTTCCATTCCGTAGGGATTTCGCTTGTGTTTATGCATTCTTGAAATAGTTGTTGAAGACATTCGTACAATTTGTTCGTTCCGTACTTATATAATTCTCCGGGTATATCCCCTGATCCGAGTGCTTTGTTCCTTTTCAGCTGTTTACATACATTTTTAATTTCCTCTCTTGTTAATCATATTAGCGAGCCGACTATTGCAATTCTATCTTGGTTTTGATTTCTATGTTCTTGAAATTTGACTCTATTCTCTACCAAAAGTTCTTTGAAATACGCAGTCTTCAGGTTTTATGCTCTGTATTACTTCTTTACTTGGAACACATTAAAAGAGGCGAAAGATATGAACTGCTTCGAATAATTATGCAAGGGAAAATAGCAGGAAAAAGGTCCATATGAAGAAGACGAAACTCCTGGCTAAAGAATCTACGGGAATGGTATAGCTGTTGCAACAACGAATTGCTTCGGTCAGCAGTTTCGAAAATACGTATAGCCCTGATGATCGCCAACCTTCGGAACGAAGATGGCACTTGAAGAAGAAGAAGATTACTTCTTTATTCTTTTCTTTTCTCAATTTTTTATAACTTTCCAGCTTTCTGTGCTTCTCGTTCCTCCTAGATAAGTATTTATTCGTTGGCAGTTTCTTTTCCAAGACTCGTTCTTCTTCTTAGAGGTTTTCCTTCGTAATTCTGCTTGTTTTTCTTTATATTTTATTTTGTCATGTAATGATTTGGATCTTAAATATTGTTGGTATAGTTGTCTTTTACATTTTATTTCTTCCTCTATTTCGTTATCCCACCAGTATGGTTTGTTTACCTTGGGTTTTATGTAGTATCCCATTGCTTCAAATACTGCTTCGTGTAAACAGTTTTGTATAAGTTCATATTTTTGAATAAATCTTGGGTACTTTCTTCATCTAGGCTTCTGATGTATCTTCGTTCTGTATCTTTTCTGTCTTGTTTATGTCTATATTGTTTCTCTGTTGTCTTCGGATTGGAAAGTGTATTTTTGAACGTAATAAATAGTGATCGCTACCGCATGTTGCGCTTCTCTGAACTCTTACATCTTGTACTCTCAGTCGGGTTTTTTGTTTTGTTACAATATAATCAATATAATCGATTATTGATTTTATGTTTCGTGTTTCCTGAATCCATGTATAGCTGTGTATCAGTTTATGTGGAAAGTATCCATTTAAGATTCTGAGTTGATTCTGGTAGCATAAATCTATGAATCTTTCACCATTGTTGTTCGTGGTGTCTTCTACTATTTCATCCGCATCTTTTCTTCCTACTCTACTGTTAATATCCCCCATTAATATTATTTCCCGCGATTGACTTATTTTCGATATTTCTTCGTGAAGCTGTTCAAAAAATGCGTCTTTTACGTTGGCTAGTGCGTCGTTATTTATTGCGTATACGCCCATAATTGTTAGTTTATATCCGTGAAGACACATATTTACTTATTAATCTTTCACTTATGGCTTCCCAGGTTGTTATGAACTTTCTTAGTCTTCTGTGAATCATTAAAGAGTGACACATTCTTTTTAAGTCATTTTTATACATTACTTTTGATACTCCACTATAGAAATTTTCATATTTTCCTAGATTTTCAGAGCCGGTTCCCTTCTTTTTTGTTTCGGTAATGACTGCTATGTCTATTTTTAGTTCTGTTAATTCATGTTAGACATGGAGTCTTTTTGATATACCTTAAACGTTCCATGTAACAAAAAATCGTGTCCTTTTTCGAAGCTTATGTCTACTTTGTTGTGCCGTCCTATTCCGAGGCGTGTGATTGGGTTTTTAACATTTTTATGTTTTTATGCCTTTTTCCAACCAATATTAAATAGAAGGTAAGCCAGGATATCCAGTTATCTGAATTCATCATTTATCAAAAAGGTTCTAAAATTCTCTCCCTGTATCCTAATGCCGGGTCCAGACCAAGCAGACAAAACGAAAACACAATTCTGAAACAAAAACACGATAAACCGGCGACAAAATTTGTCGTCAAAAGACAAAACAAAATTGAGACAAACTGTCCACACCAGAACAACAAAATATAAAAACAAAATTCAGTTGGTGACGGTGTTGTTGTGATTAGTGTTGGTTAACCATGTGGCGTTTTAATCAAGAAAAAAATGAAACTGAAGATTTATTGCTAGCCGCAAGTTGTTTTTTTTTGCTCTCATCATCATCCTAGGTTGCTAAACGAAAACCCAAACGTTTTTGGATTAGGCCAAGCCTAAAAATGCGACATAACCAAACCATTTTGAACTGAAAAGTTTCCCAGCCCCAGATTTTTTAAGTTTCTTGTAGTTTCGTCTTTCTCTAGCATACTGGTTGTTAACATTCTTTATTTTCTTTTCAACATCATTTAGTGGCACATTTAGCGATAAAGAAATTTCCTTTAATGCATCGGCTTTCTTGTAGCGATTTTTATAATCTTTATTTTTAGGGTCCCATAATATCGGATGCTCCTTGTAAAGTTCTATTAACTTGCATGTATTTTGTGTATTCCACTTTTTGTCCCCCGACATGTTTAGAAAAATACACTAGTATTTATTTAATCACTACACAACAGAAAAATACACTTGATTTTGATAAAAATTGTACATTCTATTTCTCCTACTGCTTAACTCGTTTTGGCACGCACACGCGTCCACACTGCATCGACAACTTGTCGTCAAAAACACAGACAAAACACAGACCTTTTGATCTTTACCGACCTGAGACGGGACCTGAAAAAGTTTTCAAATCTGCAAACAAAACAAAATTGTTTCAGAAATATCTCAACAAATGTTTTCGATTTGTCGCCACTTTGTCGCGAAACATGAATGTTTTTGTTTTGTCTGCTTGGTCTGGACCCGGCATAACGTTGGCTTTTAAGTTAGACATGATCACTCTCGTTGAATCTTCTCTTCTAACGAGAGATCACTCTCGTTAATTTTTTGACTGGTACATCAAACGCACTCATTGATTGATATACTGTTCTTTTAACACTGCCCTATGCGGCATTGAATAGATGGGTTTCAATATTAAATTCTAATATTTTCTCGAGGATCTGTCTTATTGAATGAATCTTAGTTTATTTTTCTAGAGTGAATCCGGTCTGGTATTTCCCAATATGCCCACTGTGTAAACTTGTAGCGTTTCGTAGAGAATATTTGCAAGTATGTTGTAGGCAGTTGTTAACAGGGTTATACTTCTGGAGTTGTCACACTGGAGCTGATCGTCTTTTTTATGTAACAGGTATATCACGTCTTGAGACTATTCGCAGGGCATGTTCTCATTTTGCTAGACAGAAAGTAAAAGTTTATGCAGTGCATGATAATTTATTATTTTTAAGCTTTTTAATGGCTTGGGCAACCTCTTCAATGATAGGTGATCTTTCGTTTGGGTTGAATAGATTCCAATTATTTCGATCTGCTAGGATGTTACATGCTTCTTCGATTTAATGGCCATTAAATTTTTCAAATAAATTATCACTGATTATTCTTTTAATGTGAAATTCCTCGCACCGCACTGGACACCAGACACCGCTTCAACTGATAGGAAATTCAAACGGACTAAAAACGCATTTGTGGAAAAATCAACTAAATACTGCCCTAGTCACTATATTATATGCAGTTAATTAATATTATCTTAATATAAATTACTCATCTTCTTATCGTTTTTCTTTATTAAATTCGTTTACCTCGCCCTCCAAATTGTTTATCTTTACGCTTTAAAGGTTGATTTAAACCACCAGTCACAGGATAATCAGGTCACAGTCAAATCCCAGTCAAGTCAATGGGCAACCCATTCATACACACATATTCCAGTCTACTTCAGGTCAACTAACTCTACAAGTTGAACATTAAGATGACTAAGAGAAGAAACCTACAAAATAGCATTATTTTCGGAAGAAGAAGAATAAAGGCTTCATCAAGAGTGGTTACATAACATATTTTTATCGAGTAGAGAAGAAGGGGAATTTGCAAAATTGTACTAACATTGGACGACCAGACAAAATTCGTACAGCACTTTCACATATTGCATTGCGATTTCTTTAATTATTGTCACAGCCATTTGATAATTATTTTGTTTGTATACCGCTTTAAATGCTGAAGTTACAAAATCTCTTATTAAAATTCAAAGAAAGCTTTAGCTATAAAACCTTTTTAAATCATAACAATCTTTCCACTTGTCGGCAATAATTTTTATATTTTATCGCCATCACTTCAATTTATTTTCTTTATTTTAACGCGTAAGTGGTGTAATAAAAATTGATGAGGTTCTTACAGTTGACTAAGAATCTGAGCGCTGAACGGTCGGTATCCGTGGCGTAGTATTTTTTAATTTTGTGTATGTATAGATTGATGCTTATAAGTGATAATTTTTGTTACATCATTTTTTAAAAGCACGCGATATGTTTTGTTGGGAACTGGCAAATATAGATTTTCAATAATTTTGAAGTTTAATTTTGTAATATACGAACCGTGTATTTTATACGCAAATTCGGGTAGAATTGCGTTGGTACACATTTGACATATTTGGCGACCGTGACAGGACTGTTTCCATAAAATTAATCGTGGTTGTATACGAGGTGTAACAAAATTGAATTGACGATCACCGGACAAACTTTATCGCGTTTCGCCTGTAACTTTCGGTAAACGTGTGTGGTTTTGACCAAGTTTGCAGAGAAAAATGGATCAAAAGAAGAAACATCGCAAAGTGCTCCGTAGCACCTTCACGAGGACGGCGAATGAAATGGATAAGCTTTTGTCGGCGCCGGAGGGTGAGATACGATCAATTAAAGTTTCCTTGGATCTATTACGCCAAAAAATTGAAGACCTAAGGAAAAGTGATGAAGAAATCTACGGTCTATTACTAAGTGAAGACGCTAGTGAAGAAGACCTTTTAGCAGAAATTGAGTGTAGTGACAACTATAGCAAGAAGTTTTTGGATCTCAGTATGCAGTTCGAAGACCGTATGCAGTCAATAGTGACAGGTGCAGTGGAAGGTGAGGTAGCTTCTAGGATATCTGATGATAGGAGTAGTTTAGACAGCAGACGCGGTAAGCGAAAATTTAAATTACCTACATTAGAGTTCAAAAAATTCGACGGGAATATTAAAAACTGGTTGCCTTTTTGGTCACAATTTCAAAAAGTTCATCATGATCCTGACATAGATCCGAACGACAAGGTCGAATATTTGATTCAAGCTACTATACCGGGTAGTAGAGCTAGGCAACTAGTGGATAGTTTTCCCGCCACTGGAAGTAATTATGATGCTATGATTGACTGTCTTATTTCGCGTTTCGGTCGGGATGACTTGCAGATCGAAGTTTATGTACGGGAATTACTTAAATTAGTAATAAATAATACTGCGTCTGGCAATAAATTAGATCTATCCTTGTTATACGACAAATTAGAGACTCAGTTGAGGGTTCTGGAAACACTCGGTATTAAGTCGGATAAATACGCGGCTATGTTATTTCCTTTAGTTGAATCCTGTCTACCTTCAGATTTATTAAGAGTTTGGCAACGATTGCCAGAAAGTATCGGATCACAAGCGTCACTTAATTCTGCCGGCATCGCAAGCATCGAAAATCGACTTCAGAGTTTAATGTTGTTCTTGAAAAAGGAAGTTGACAATGAGCAGCACCTTTCTTTAGCAGTCGAGAATTTCCATTTGCATGCTGCTAAAACCGAAGATTTTAAATCTACAGGCCCAAAAACAAGGAGACACGAGGAAAACAAGCACAAGTCTCCTTCCGCGATGGGTTTAGTTAATTCTCACACTATCTATAAATGTGTTTTTTGTCAGAATTCGCATGAAAGCAGCCACTGTTTTAAAGCACAGAAATTAACTTATGACCAAAGGAAAAATATTTTGACAGAAAAAGGCGCGTGTTTTCGTTGTTTGAAAATTGGACATCAGTCTCGAAAATGTCGCAGTCAATTAAGTTGTTTAATTTGCTCTAAATCGCATGTACCTTTAATGTGCACTGAACTTTCAAGACACCGGGTAAAGCAGGATACAGAAGAGCAGAAAGAAAACGATGGCATTGCCGTGCCAAGAATTGAACAGACGCTCGCTAATAGTGCTAATACGAATGTTTTTTTGCAAACTCTGCGTATTGAAATAAACTATTTAGACAAGTCGCGAGTTGTACGTGCTCTTATAGATACCGGATCGCAAAAAACGTACATTTTGAAATCTACAGCTAAACTTTTGGGTTATCCTAGTAAACGACAGATTAATCTAGTACATGGATTGTTTGGAGGAAACCAATTAGCGCAAAAACATGATTGCTATGATGTTAGAGTGTTTCATAACAATTATAGTTATACATTTGAGGCACTAGATCAAAACGTTATATGTAGCGACGTCTCTTCCATATTTAATGGTCCCTGGATAGAAGAACTTGGTATGTTTAATATAAAACTATCGGACTTGGGTGATGCGTCTCCTATAGAGATTTTAATAGGTGCTGATATTGCTGGAAAACTCTATACTGGGAGGAGGCACATATTGGAAAGTGGATTGGTAGCTGTAGAAACATTATTAGGTTGGACTTTAATGGGCAAGATACCTTTAGGTCAACGGGACAATAATACCACATCGGTTGTATCACTTTTTGTTAAAAATGCTTCAGTTAGTAATCTTTGGGAGCTAGACGTTTTGGGCATTGGTGATCCAACTGAAAGGAAGTCAAGTGAAGAAACTGCGCTAGCAGCCAGGAAACTTTTCTTTGAAACAGTGTCATCGGATTCTAGTGGACGATATGAAGTGAGACTCCCATGGCTGGAAGGACATCCAGCATTGCCGAGCAACTACCAAATTGCAAAAAGGAGACTCGAGAGCACATTTAAGAAAATAACGAAAGACGGATATCTTGAAGCCTACGACCAAATATTTAAGGATTGGTTGGACGAAGGTATAATTGAAGAAATATCCGAGGAGCAGCCTAGCCAAGAATGTCATTATTTACCCCATAGACCGATAATTAAGCCAAATAGCTTATCTACAAAAATCAGACCGGTCTTTGATGCTTCGGCCAAAGAAAAACACAGACCTTCTTTAAATCAGTGTCTTGAAAAGGGGGTTAACCTGATTGAATTGATTCCAGCTATTTTGTTGAGATTTAGACAAAAGGAAATTGGTGTAATCTCCGATATTCGGAAAGCATTTTTGCAAATTGGCCTGCATAAAGCTGACAGGGATTTTCTTCGCTTTCTATGGATAGATAAAACTGGAAAAGAAAGGATTTACCGTCACTGTCGAGTTGTATTTGGAATAAGTAGTAGTCCATTTTTATTGGCAGCTACGCTGGACTATCATTTATCGCAGATGTTAGAAAAATGCTCTTCGGCACGGCTTAATGTTTCAGAAGACACAATTACAAATTTATCCAATAGTTTTTACGTTGATAATTGTGTTACCAGTGTAAGAAATGAGCAGGAACTGAGAACTTTTATAGAAGAGTCAAACATAATAATGAGTGAAGGCAAGTTTGACCTCAGAGGGTGGGAGTATACTGGCCAAATACAGGATGAAAACCTTGCAGCTTCAACTCAGGTGTTGGGAATAAAGTGGAATAAGAGTGACGACACTCTATTTCTGAATAAAGACAATAGATTATCGGGAATGAACGCTTTTAAGGATGAGCATGGACTAATTCGCTTACAGTCGCGTATTAGTAATAGAAATGACCTAGAGTATTTTCGGTTTCCTATAGTTTTACCGGCAAAACATTTTTTAGTGAATAGGTTGTTATTCCGGGAACATGTTAAGTCGTGTCATATTGGAACTCAAGGACTCACGAGTATCGTGCGCGAACGATATTGGATTTTAGGTGGTCGACGGGCGATAAAATCAGCCATCATTAAGTGTGTCGTCTGCAAAAGGCATAATGCGAAGCCATTCGGGGCAAGTGCTCCGCCGTTACCAGTAGATCGCGTCCGGGACGCGGTAGCATTCGAAACGACGGGCGTAGATTTTGCGGGACCGCTTTACCTAGCCACCGGAGGAAAAGCATGGATATGTCTTTTTACGTGTGCCGTATATCGTACTGTACATGTCGAACTTTGCACCTCCTTGTCAGTCGCCTGCTTCATGCAGGTTCTAAGACGTTTTATTGCCAGACGTGGTCGTCCGAAGACTATATACAGTGATAATGGAACTAACTTTGTCGGAACTGAGAACGCGTTTTCTCGAGTAGACTTTCAAAAAATAGCTGAGAACAGTATTAATGAGCGTATCTACCCCATGGAGTGCCCAGCAGATTTTTCTCAGACACTAGGCAATGACCGAACGGACAACACAAAAGAGACCGAAGACAGAGGATCTCGTTTAAGTTTATTTGAAGGCACGGAAGTGAGTGCCTCCGAAAAACGACGCGGAAACGGGAGTGTCTGAAAGCAGAGTACTCGAAACGAAAAAAAAATTGTTACGCGAAGTGGGCGCAGCGTCAAAACTCCTGTGCGATACGCTAACGAGTAGATTTAGATTTTTGCTTAATTATATTTCGAATTTTGTCTGTTATGGTTTTATGTTATTTGCTGTAGTTTTGTTTACTTTTGTGCCAATATTAATATTGTGAGCCATGTTTACTTTTGTAAAATGCCTCAGGTGGGAGGATGTCACAGCCATTTGATAATTATTTTGTTTGTATACCGCTTTGAATGCTGAAGTTACAAAATCTTTTATTAAAATTCAAAGAAAGCTTTAGCTATAAAACCTTTTTAAATCATAACAATCTTTCCACTTGTCGGCAATAATTTTTATATTTTATCGCCATCACTTCAATTTATTTTGTTTATTTTAACGCGTAAGTGGTGTAATAAAAATTGATGAGGTTCTTACAGTTGACTAAGAATCTGAGCGCTGAACGGTCGGTATCCGTGGCGTAGTATTTTTTTAATTTTGTGTATGTATAGATTGATGCTTATAAGTGATAATTTTGTTACATCATTTTTTAAAAGCACGCGATATGTTTTGTTGGGAACTGGCAAATATAGATTTTCAATAATTTTGAAGTTTAATTTTGTAATATACGAACCGTGTATTTTATACGCAAATTCGGGTAGAATTGCGTTGGTACACACTTGACAATTATAGTTACAGACGATATAACGAGGATGGACAGTCACTATAAAAGAGCAGTAACTCCAACCAGAAAGGTTGAAGTAGTGGAAAGGTTTTGAGTTAAGAAAATAAAATTATACGCATGATTAAACATTTTGTATTGTAAAAAAATATTTACATAGCAGGCAAAAAAAGTAGGAACCTGTAGTTTGAGCTGGTTGGAGAATACTAGGATGTATTGTGAATGGCGCATTGTTAAGTTGGCTGTTATCAGTTCATTGTGAATATGTTGACTTGGAATGTTGGTGAACGTTTGCAACAGATGAAGAGTATGCAATTTAGTTAGATTGTTGTTAATTCAAATTAAACTTCTCTTCAGTTCGCTGTTTACACCAAAAAATCTCTGTTGTGTTTAGTCAAAAGTTTATTTCCTGTTCCTGTCCTGTTCTTACAAAAAGTGTTCATCATCATATCTGCCCTAGCACTTTTAACAGTTTCATTTCTACGTCCTGTTTCCTCGTACGTTTGGGATTTAATGTGTACCACATTGGGATGACAATTGAAGAGCGGGGTGTTCCGTTGGAGTTTTCTAAAAGGAGTCCCTTGCTTGAAACATGAACTTGTAACTAATTAAACTTTTTTTTTTATTTCCAACGATTTTTTTTAATTCCTAGTTTTCATTGCTATTCATTTTTATTTAGACTACTTATACTATACTAAATATATACATATTAATAAATATTAATAAACATAATAATAGTTACCTTGTTTCAATATTTTCCCAATTTCTTCCCATGTTTTTAATTTCACTGGAAATCGGAGTACAACGGATGTGATGAATCGTAGAGTAGTTTTTTTTTACGAACGCTCTCAATTAATTGTTCATCCTCCATTGAAAATCTGAATGAAAGCGACGAAGTAAGTGAGGAAAATGTTTTACAACTGAAAACAGGTGGCTGACAGACTGTGTCACATTCACACCACCCCGGCAGTCAGTTCCAGGTTCCAGGTACAGTCTTGATCGCTGGTGGAGCGCCCGGATGGGCAGTGATCTTGACTGTATTGTGACTATACTGTATAATGAGTAGAAATTACCTTATACGAAAACCACAGAAGCAATCTTGACTGTACCAGCTCTGACATATGATCTGATCGACCCGTGACTGTTGATTTAAATCAACTTTACGTCTTCTTATTTGCTTAAACTATACTTGTATAGGTTTCCCTTGCATTATTTTTGAATTTATTTTTTACAATTTTACAGTATTCCTGTATTTATCAAAACCTTTTTTTAAATATCTCTGTATAAGTATCTCTGTAGATATTAAATTTGTTATTTTTTACTCCCCGGTATTTATACACCCTAATATATTTAATATTGTGTAATAAGTGCATTGTTTACCATTAAAGAAATAACTTTGAGTTCCATATCAGATATTGATAACCCAATATAGTTCACGATTTTTTTAATAATACAAAACTTTTAGGTGATAACAATCTTCTGTATCTTTATGTTCAAAATGTATTTCAGTGGACAGTAGTGGATTATTCATATTTCCTCACAGCACATTCAACAGTCACATTAATCGGTAAGTATGTAATGCATGAAAAAGAATCAATTACAATTTTTTATAATTCTCCAATTTTAACACATTATGTACCGCATTTACATATATACTTAAACTATACAGAGTGGCCCAAAAGTCTGGAAACGGCTAATTATCTCGTAAATTACTAGACATAATTATACAAAATTTGAGATACGCCTATTTTGGGATACGGAGATTCCATATTTGGTATTTGCAATGTTGCCAGATTTTCAGTTTCTCTTATATTACTAGTAACTTTGGTTTTTCAAATGCATCACCCTGTATATTCAGTCATTATTGGAATCTCCTATTAAATACGAGTTCAACCATATGTAACACTTATGATTTTATGTAGTCTGGAAGGTCTTAAATACATAAAACAGAAGTCTGGCAACGCCTAAATTGTTTCAATACATTTTTTAATACTAACTATTTTCAAATACATTAAAACGTAACAATTGATAGTTTAGAATATTTTTTAACATAATAGTTACGTTATTAAGTGTTCAAAATGTGCTCCATTTGTGAGTTGACAGCACTCTAATCGATGGTAGAATGCGTCTACCACATTTCTCCATGATTGTCTAGAAATTATTCGAGATTCATCGATAATTCATTGCCTTAGCTATGCAAGACTTGCTGGTTAAGTTTTGTAAACTGAATTTTTCAAGTATCTCTAATAAAAATAATCTTTAGGATTGAGATCGGGTGAACGTGGAGGCCATTCAATTCTACCTTGTCTACCAATTTATCGTCCGGGAAATATCTCATCTAAATAACGCCGAACATTTACACCAACTATCTGACGTTAAATTTCTTTCGATAAAAAATGGCCCAATTAAATAAGTACCTACTATAACTGACCATACATTTAATTTTTGTGGTCTTTGAGTATGGTTTTCACGCATTCAGTGTGAATTTCACACGAGTTCAGCTATTCAATACGAGTTCAACCATATGTTCACTTGATTTTATGTAGTCTGAAAGATCTTAAATACATAAAACAGTGCAAAATATGTAGATTTTAATAAATTTAAATATTTAAATGGAGAATGCTGTGATTTTGACATTTGTTCACCATTTAAATTATGAACTAAAATTGACAGTAGTTGTGGTTCAAAAAGTTCTGCAATTTAAATTGCTTCTCTAAAATGCCGTTCTCTAAACCGTTCTCCTATTCATAAGACGACGGTACAAAAAACTGTAAGGCGATTTGAGGAATCTGGAGAAGTAAAAGATAGATACCGATCAGGTTGACCGAAACGAGTTATCAATGACAACAAAACTTCAGATATAAGCAAAGTTTTGTTGAAGATCCACATACATCCCCAGGCAGGGTTGCACAAGTACATGATGTAGGTCATTCTTCAGTCTTACGTTTATTACGTAAAAATAAATTTAAATCATACAAAATTAACTTATTGCAAGAATTAAGTGAAGATGACTTTGGTCGTAGATTAGAGTTTACTGAGGTAATGATGGATAAAATTGAAAATTATTAAAATTTCGTTAACAGAATATGTTTTTCCGATGAAGCAACTTTTACACTGTGTGGAAGTGTAAATCGACACAATTTAAGGTACTGGTGTGACGTAAATTCACACTGAAGACTGAATGCGTGAAAACCATACTCAAAGACCACAAAAATTAAATGTATGGTCAGATATAGTAGTTACTTATTCAATTGGGTCATTTTTTGTCGAAAGAAATTTAACGTCAGATAGTTGGTGTAAATGTTCGGCGATATTTAGATGAGATATTTCCTGGACGATAAATTGGTAGACAAGGTAGAATTGAATGGCCTCCACGTTCACCCGATTTCAATCCTAAAGATTATTTTTATTAGGGATACTTGAAAAATTCAGTTTACAAAACTTAACCAGCAAGTCTTGCAGAGCTAAGGCAACGAATTATCAATGAATCTCGAATAATTTCTAGACAATCATGGAGAAATGTGGTAGACGCCTTCTACCATCGATTAGGGTGCTGTCAACTCACAAATTGAGCACATTTTGAACACTTAATAACGTAACTACTATGTTAAAAAATGTTCTAAACTATCAATTGTTACGTTTTAATGTATTTGAAAATAGTTAGTATTAAAAAATTTATTGAAACAATTTAGGCGTTGCCAGACTTCGGTTTTATGTATTTATGACCTTCCAGATTACATAAAATCATAAGTGTTACATATGGTTGAACTCGTATTGAATAGGAGATTCCAATAATGACTGAATATACAGGGTGATGTATTTGAAAAACCAAAGTTACTAATAATATAAGAAAAACGGCAAATCTGGCAACATTGTAAATATCAAATATGGAATCTCCGTATCCCAAAATAGGTGTACCTCAAATTTTGTACAATTATGATTAGCATTTTACGAGATAATTAGCCGTTTCCAGACTTTTGGGCCACTCTGTATGCCTCTCCGCTATCTACTATTTAACACTCTTTATTTTCCAGTAATCTTTTTTTATGATTTTATGATAATCTTATATTTGTATCCCGAATACTTACAGATATATCTAGAATAAAGTACGTGCCTCGTAGTTGCGAATATTACCGCAAAATATATTAAAATGACCAAGGTTTTCAATAGTTCTAAAATGACAATGGAAAACAATTAGGTATGTGAATTTTCACAGAACGGTTTAATCGTACCTTTAAGAGGCTACAATTCCACTATGGGATATAAAGCCATGTGTATTATTATCTTTGATAATAAAAAAAGATTACTTTCATAGTCCAAGACTATTAAGTATACAGTGCATTCTAAAAGTACTGAGAATTTGAGCCAACGTATTGAACTTTGTGCACCTTATATTATGTATTTAAGAGAACTATCATTACTTTTTTTGGTTTTTAGGTAATCTATTGGGACTTTGTTTATTTGTCAAGATTTTACGCACCGGTGATCTTCTTATTTTGCTTATCACAACGTTTACAAGAATTATATCAAACATTATATTGGGATGTGCAAAATCTTCTTTTGTCCTCTACATAAGTAAGTAATTAAGTATTTATTTATTTCTGTTGTCTATATCTTATTAAAAAATAGGGATAATTCGATCAGGTGTAAAGAATAAGCATTTTCTTTTTGCGTTTTGGTTAGTGTATCTGATTTTTGAAGGGGCCTGATAGTGATATCCATTTGTGATGGTAAATTGTTTATCTATGCAAAATTAAATACCAATAATTAAATACCCAAGTGGTATACGTATATATGGTAGACAATTCTGGTTTTAACTGATGTTCATTAAAATTAACGTTGTATTTCTTCACAAAATTTATAATGTCTGATTTTAACCATTTAGCGGAAGGTTGTTTATTCATGATTCCACTATGGTAGGGTGCGTTGTCCATGACAATCAAAGAGGGGTGTTCTAAATTAGGAAGTAATGATGTACTTATCCACCGTAACAATCTGCAGTCAAAGATTTTGAACAAAATAACAAACGGCGTTTGAAATAAAACCTTTTGCCGAACCGGCATGAACTACAATAAATATTTTTCCATCATAATCACCTGATTTACGTACACTTCTGCTGTTGTCATCCTGCCGCTACATAATTTGATTTACCCTAGAAAAAATCCACGTTTCGTCTAAAAATACAACTTATCATAACTATATACTTTTTCTGTTTTCCATGTATTTACGTAAGAAACACGCCCGTGCTGCGATATAATTTTTTTCGATTAAAGCTCTTCGATTATCTTTTTTTTCTTAATTAGAGCCCAAATCTTTTAATATTTTACTCAAGGATATTTCACATGTAGGATGTCGAAACAATTTCTTTAGTCTGCAGCTCGTTGATCAATGCTTCACAAATTACATGTTTCTCTAAAAAGATATTTACTTTAATATACTATTATAACATGTTAAGTCTTTCTCGTAATTCTCAATAGAAAGTTGGTTTACTTAATATCGTGGTACATATTATATATTGTATTTCCAATTGTCATTTTATTACCCTCAGGTAAAGCAGTAGTTTGCGTTTTTAAACGAGATCTGCTTTTTCCTGGAGAAGATAAAACAGGATTTTTTCTTTTCTTTTTTGTATATTGTATGCTGTTTGTTGTCGACCAAATAAAAATTTTAAATCCAATTATAAACATTTTGTTATGGTAATAAACTTGGCAAATAAATAATATATGTGCTTGTCATCATTCAAGCTTTACAATGTGTGTACAATAGTGCACATTTGAAAATTGTACTTTTTGTACCTCTTGAACAGATGACAACGGTTCTTATGGTCCCCCATTCCTTTTTTCTAATTCAAAGTACTCGATTAAATTTAAAACGAGTTCTTGTGCTTGTGAGGTAAGACTTTATCCAGACATAATCTAAAATATTGCAATAAAATATTTCTTATTGTCATTTCTTTCACTTTTGCGGAAACCTAAACAAAACCATTCCTTAACTGTGTGAATGAGGTTAACTTTGTATATAAATTAATGACAAAATAAAATACATTAAAATAAAATTTCAAACTTTTGTGTAATATAAAAAACTTCTTAATGTAAAAAGAGGCCAAAAAAACAGCAAAAAATCCAACAAACTGACAGCCAAAAGTAAACAAACCAGAAACGTCACAAATTGTACCTAAACCATGAAAACGTCCCCAAGAGTCCTTTTTGTATCTATTTCTGCTCGATTTACAGAGTCTAGAATTTTACACATTATTTTTATATTGTGAGTATTAATGTGAGTTATAATGTGAGTATTAATGAGTATTAAGTAAAGACATGTGTCTTTACTTAATAACAGGCAGTAGCTGGTTCGTCTTTTGTTTCATGCGTAAGAAACAATGATGCTAGATAAAAAGTATGTGTTTGATCTCGCCAGGTATTAATGACGCACAGAATCTTGGACCCAACTGTACCTTAGTCATTCACCACGTTGATTTCTTTCGAGAACTTACTTTACTTTATCGTGTCCGGACATGTCATTCATAAAATTTCGGCCCAGTATCGGGCTACGTCGGTTCCATCTTTGTTGGCGAGCCACAAATCTTCAAGGGTACATCGATGAGGACAGTTTCTGCATGTAAGAAGATGTTCCATATTCTGTGTTTCTCCACAGTCACAGTTCACATCATCTTGGTCTAGTTTTCCACATTTTGCCATGTTTGATTTTACTGTAGCGACCCCCGTTCTTATCCTATTCATAGTTTTCCACGTTTTAAAGTCTAGGGTCTGGCCGGTCCATTGAACCTGGTGAAGTAGAAAATACTCAGGCGGTTCATCCTGCACTGTTCCAAGGAAGCTTTTCCTAGATTTTAGTCGCTTTCGTGGTGTTCGAGCTTTGTATATGGCATGCCGCTCGTCCGCGATCTGTTTAATTTTCTCTATGTGCTCTGCAGCGCATCTGCGTGTTGAGGGTTCTGCAAAACCTGCTGCTCTATATAGATTTGAAAGTGGCGTTGGTTTCATGCACCCCGTTACTATCCTGCATGTCTCATTTAGCGCAGTATCAACTTGTTTGGTGTGGGCAGATCTGCTCCAAACGGGGCACGCATATTCAGCAGTTGAGAAACGGTGCCTGTGCCGTTGTTCTTAAAACGCCAGGGCGTGCGCTTCATTTACTTTCCGTTAGTTTTCTGAGTATGCTGTTCCTAGTTGTTACTTTCCCTCTCGTTTGTATGCAATGTTTTCTGTAGATGAGGGACCGGTCCAGAGTTACACCAAGATATATATTGAGATTGGGTCTCGGAGAATTCTGCAGGTAGTACGCTGTCATTGTTTTTAAGGCAGTTTCGAGTTTCTCCTCCACTTCTTCAAAACTATTTCCTTGAGCACATATTGCAAGATCGTCAGCATAGAGGAAGTGCTTGGTTTCGGTCGGAGTAGATTGGTCGTTTGTATATATATTGAAGAGTATTGGTGCTAAAACACTTCCCTGTGGGAGACCGTTTTTTTGAACTCTCCACCTACTTACTTTACCCTCCAGCATAACGAAAAACCGTCCATTTTGCAGTAAGGAATATACGACCTTTCCCAGATGGTGGTCATTGAGAGTGTCGTATAATTTGCGGAGCAATGTTTTGTACCTTACTGTGTCATAGGCCGTTGTCAGATCTACAAAAGCAGCCCCTGTTATAAGTTTTTCTTCAAAGCCCTCTTCAATGTGTTCTGTTAATTCGAGGAATTGACCGGTGCAAGATTTGCCAGGTCTGGATGTTCAGACCGTCGTGGAGTTCTTTTAATGTAAAAGGAGTTCCTAGGTGGTTTGTCTTCGAATCCAATCTTCTCCTAGTGTTTGGGTCCTTAATTAGTAGTTCTTCCAATCGTAAGGAGTTGAGCAGCGACTTGGTTTGCTGTAACCTTGCAAGGTGGTTTATGTTCTTTTGCGTCACCGCTGAGTTTTTTTACAAGATTCCATGCTATTTTGCTACTATGTGTCATGTCCATTTTTTCTAGGGTCTCAATCTACTTTTCCTGTCTGGCTTGACTTAGCTGTTGGAGTAGTAGTTTCTTGGCTAAAAGGGTCAGTGAAATAGAGGGTGTCATATGTTCTCATTAGTACTTTGGACTCGCTGGGCATCCCGGGAATATATTGTTGTCTACATCCCCTAGGGATAGTTTTTCTAGACACATTTTTGAGTACCTCTACAAATTTTTGGTAGTTCTCTACTTTTGGATCAAGGCGTAGTAGTTCAGAATCTACCATATCTGCATACTTTTGCCAGTTTGCCTTTTTGAACTTAAATCTTCTTCTGAATGGAATAGCTTGTGGTCTGACAATTGGAAAGATATTTATACCAATTGGTCTATGCTGAGTTTTTGGTATGGGCCATATACTACTTTGGTACATCGGTCTTCGAGGTTGTTACTTGAAAAACAGATATCCGGGTTATATCCTCTTTTCCAAACTTTACTCTGAAAAGATGGTGGAAGTTTAGGATCATGGATTAACGTGAGGCCACTTGTTTCGGCCTATGCTTCTACTGCGTCTCCATTTGCGTCCAAATCTGCATAGCCCCAGAGTAAATTGTGACTGTTAAAGTCTTCCAGTACAAGCTGATTGGGTTGTGATTGAAAATTAGTTGGGGGTGAAAATATAAAAGGCTGGTTTGGGGGCTCACTGGTTATTATCTCTATACCGTGTACATTTGTTGTTCCCACATATGAGACTATGGTTTAAGTTCTCACAAATACCGCGCTCCCATGCTTATTGTGTGGTATCTCCGCAATCAGTTTCATACCAGAGACTTTCGGTCTCGCTGCAGTTAGGTCTCAGTGGGTTTCCTGGATGCACAATACCTCACATTTTGTGTTCTTATAGAATTCTGATAAGATGTCTTGTTTGGCTGTGGTGATCCCGTCGATATTTATGCTCGCTACTGTCAGTGTTGGCTCTGAGAAGAACCGTTGTGGCTTGATCTTTGCCATCTGATTTGGTTTGGTCCGGTGTTGGAAGGATTAGCCGTCTACTAGTAGACGTTTCCAGGGGACGCCGTCAATAGTGTTTACTTTGCAGTTGATGTGGCACTTTTGATCTCGTGGAGGCTCCTTCCTTGTCCCCTTCCTCTTTAGAGAAGTATATGTGTGCTGACGTGCTGAGTTAATTCCGTATCTAATCATATTTCGGTGTTTCCTATATTAGCGTTAAAGTCTTCAATAACTTTTAAAATTTCGTTATGTGGTATATAGGAGATAACCTTTAGTTGTTCATATTCCGTTTGAAATTCAACATCTGAGTGGCCTATAGTTAGCGTGTGTTCTTAAACAAAATTTAGTTAAGAAGGCCTAGAACGAAAGTTGCCTGTCACTATACATCTTCCATAGATTTATAATTAAAAAATATATATTTTTAATTAGAATATAACCATTTTATTATACAAAAAAATAGCGATTTTACAATTAACATGTAAAACTAGCAAAGAAAATTACGCTCCTATATGCGGTTCTTTCCTATTTTATTATCTAATCTGTGTGACTAAAACAGTAGTAGTAACGATATACATTAATTTATATTAAAAGTTGAATATTTTATATATTACATGTTATAGTAATTTGACAACTAAAGATACCGTAGAATAATAATAAACAAAAACTTTATTAGGTACTATCTCCATATTTGACATTCATACCATACATAGTTATTTGTTCAAGTTTATAGCTATTCTTGACAAATAAGAAAATTTTGATGAAGATGAATTCATTGTAGAATACATTGAAATTAGTTTTATAATGACAATTAAGTCATAGATATATGATTCGTCATGCACTATTCCTTCATCTCTATCTGGAATCAGCTTCCCTAATTACATTTTTTCATAATTTTCAAAAGATATTTTTCTCCTAGTTATCTTCTTCTTATGGTGCCCTATCCAATTAGTGGATGTTGGCGACAATTCTGGAATACTCCTCTCGATCTTGTGTGGCTCTAAAAAGTGCATGGGCATCGAGATTTGTCCAATCCCTTATGTTTTTAAGCCATGAGTATTTCTTTCTTCCGATGCCTCGTTTTCCTTCTATCTTCCCTTCCATAATAAGCTTTAAGAACTGGTACTTGGAATTTCGAAATATATGACCCAGATAAGCAGTTTTTCTTCTTTTTATTATTGGCAGCAATTCTCGTTCTCTGCCCATTCTATTTAATACTTCGACATTTGTTGTGTGATCTGTCCAGGGAATTTTAAGTAGTCTTCTAAATACACACATTTCAAAGGCCTCTAATCGGTTCATCACATTGGCCTTTATGGTCCAGGTTTCTACACCATATAGCAGTATGGAGTAAATGTAACATTTTACAAAGCGATATCAAAGCATTAAGTTGAGGCTGCTGTTGCTTAGCAAGGTTCTCATATTAGTAAATGCTGTTCTGGCTTGCTCAATCCTGCTACGTATCTCTATGTCTGGATCTAGATCTTCAGTTATCCAACTACCGAGATATCTGAACTTGGAGACCTTTTGGATGCTCCTAGTTATACACATACATTATACGTCGAAATACGTCAGTAAAGATTTATACGATAAGGATTGACTATAAGATAAGATAAGGATGGAGAAGGCAAGATCAGCTTTCGTCAAAATGAAAAAAATCTTAACAGCGACGATATAAAATTGGAAATAAAAGTTCGTTTACTAAAATGCTACCTATTCTCCGTTCTTTTATATGGCGTGGAGTCATGGACCTTAACTGAAGCATCACTGAAGAGACTCGAAGCATTTGAGATGTGGTGCTAAAGACGCATGTTGAGGATTTCCTGGATAGACAGAGTTACCAACGAAGAAGTACTACATAGAATGGCTAAAGAGCGCGAACTAGTCGTAACCATAAAACGTCGCAAACTGGAATACCTGGGCCATATAATGCGCAATGAACAACTATATGACCTACTTCGGACCATACTTCAAGGTAAAGTGTATGGGAAAAGAGGTCCAGGACGAAGAAGAATATCCTGGCTGCATAACTGCGAAATGGTTTAACTTAACAACTACCGGACTTTTCAGGGCAGCAGTCAACAAAGTAAGAATAGCCATATTAGTGTCCAACATCCGTAACGGATAGGCACCATAAGAAGAAGAAAGGACTATGAAAAAAAATAATAATAAGATATAACATAATGGTAGCAGATTTGACCAAGAAACATTGGCGTGGATAAGAATGCTTTTATCACGATGATTAATTACATTGCCAATTATTTAAGCTCAAAAATCATAATCACAACGGGATGCCGTTTTATTAAGATCAAAATTAACAATTCGACAAATAAAATTAACAATAGCTCCATATAAATAGCTCCAACAAACAGATCGTTGGTCGAAAAACTATTATCATTCTCGAAGATTTTACTGCTGAATTGTAAGTGAGGAAAATTACTGCTGCAACTGCACTGAAAACAGCTATGACATTGTAAACATTATTATAAACGGTCACACAAAAGATCAAATTGATTTTATTCGTGTTCAAAACCAATTCCATACATCCCACAAATCAGCTGAAATCTTCCGGTTTTAGCTGTCTTATATATTGGCTACAAGATGTGTAGTTTGCAATAACTGCCACAACATACTGGATAGAATATAACAAAATAAAAAAAACACAAAAAGAACTACCATCAATAAACGGTGACTTTTAAAAACACTTTGGAGGAAAGCAAACATCCATGTTTACAAATATTAATACATTTACAGAAAAGAACAATTATAGACACAAACAATTAATGGCCTTATGAGAAATGGTTAAAGTAACTCAACCAAAACGAACGGAAAACAAGAGACCTTTGATATCATAAGATATTTTGAAATTAATATAACAAAGAAAAGTATACTACAAAGGACTGAAAAAAAGAAGGGACTAGAATCTTTCAGACGGCTTTCATTTCATATCCAGAGAAATTTTAGACAAGATCATATCAGGGACAGAAACAATATTTGTTCTAAAATATAACAACAGTATGCTAATTCGCTATAAATCATAGTTGTTAAAAAAACTAAGAATATTACACTTGAATTCGAAGCAAAAAAAATGATAGTATATCACAAAAAGAACTCATTAGTAACAGATATAGACGAAGAAGTGGAAGTGTGGCGTAAGTATTATAAACAATTATACTCAAAAGATATCTATGAAAGGTAACCGAGTATAATGTTAGAAAGATTAAAAGAAATACAAACTCAAAAGGCATGTATTACTTTTGCCAACCCGTATGGAAATTTATGAAATAGCCTGAATGACCTCTACAGACATTGAGTTACATAAGAAAAGTTTCATCCTAAATGCGACAATTACATAATAACACTGCATATACTTTTAGATCTGTTCAACAAAGTATATACAACAGGAGTAATACTCGAAGATTGGTTGCTGTCCACGTTTGTAATACTACCAAAGTCAGTACATGCGACAGAATGCTCCCAGTACAGAACAATTTCCTTAATAAGCCACACACTTAAATTATTTCTCAAAATAATACATGGAAGACTATACAAAAAAAATAGAAAAGATATAGATGACACCCAGTTTGGATTCAGAGGAGGACTAGGAACGAGAGAGGCGCTGTTTGCTTTTACCGTTCTCGCACAAAGACGACTAGATATAAACCAGGATCTCTATGTCTGCTTTATTAATTATCAAAAGGCTTTTGATAGAGTACGACGTCAAAAACTCGTAAAAGTGTTAAAAGAAGATTCGCAGACGACACCGCTGTTTTGCAGACAGTCTAGAAGCACTGCAACGTTTAGTAAATAGATTACTTTAAGTCAGTATAAAATATGGACTACAAATGAACGTTAAGAAAACCAAGTGCATGATTATTTCTAAGCAACATACAATAGGAAGGCTAGATATCGATGGAAAACAAGTAGAAAGAGTGAATAACTACAAATATCTTGAAACCTGGGTAAATGAAAACAATGACCAAGGTAGAGAAATAAGGACTCGCATTGAAATTGCAAGACAAGCATTTATAAAAATGAAAACAATGTTTGTTAATCGAAATCTTCCTCTGGAACTGAGGATAAGAGCCTTAAGATGCTACGTGTTGTCGACTTTGTTGGATGGAATGGAAAGCTGAACACTAAAAGGGGATAATATAAAGAAGTTTACCATTTAAGATGTGGTGCTATAGAAGGATTTTGAAAATATCATGGACCCAACGAGTTTCAAATGCAGAAGTATTAAGAAGCCTACAAAAGGATTTAGAAAGGTCCTTAGACGGCTGAGCCAAACAACACAACTGGTCAAGATAATAAAGAAATGCAAGCTGGAATACTTCGGTCACATTATGAGACACCCTGAAAAATATGATCTTTTACATCTGATCATTCAGGGAAAGATCCAAGGTAATCGTGGTCCTGGTAGACGAAGAACATCATGGCTGAAAAATCTAAGGCAATGGTATGGAAAATCAACTACATCGTTATTTAAAGCTGCTGTCAATAAAGTCACGATAGCGAATATGGTAGCCAACATGATATCCAACGATCGATAACGGTCATGGAACTAGACGAAGAAGACAAAAGGATTGCGAGGTCATAAAGCACATCAAAACAATAAAGCTGGAATATTTAGATCACATTATCAGAGGTGCGAAATATGAGATATTAAGGCTTATAATACAAGGTAAAATCAAGAGTAAAAGATCCATAGGAAGACGAAGAATTTCTTGGCTAAGAAACCTAAGAGAGTGGTATAGTTGCAGCTTAGTAGATCTTTTCAGAGCAGCCGCCAATAAGGTACGGATAGCTGTAATGATAGTCAGCCTCCGATAGGAGATGGAACTACAAGAAGAAGACATAATAGAAGTAAAGAGAAGCGAGTGTTTTAATCTATAAATGTTGAAAAATCGCGAGTATACAACATCTCCATGTATATTGGTTCCATATATTAGGCAACTTTAATGTCCAATGGTATCTACTCTGACTAATTTAGCAGGGTATCCCGAAATATCTAATAAATAGCAAATCGAAGTAATTGTAAGATTAGAAATGATGTGTTCATCGAGCGGTAAAGTCAGAAAAGCTACAAGAAAGAGGGGCAATTATATTAATTTTAATCTACGAGCGAATACATAATGGGACTGATTTTAGATGAGCTAGAAGAAACATTTCAATAGATGGAGTTAAAGTATCTAATTTAGGATTTGCCTATGACACACTATTTACCGTCTAAAGTGGAGAAGAACGTATGTTATCACTTAACAAATCTATCATCAGAGTCAATGAGTAGATATATGGATTAAGAATCAATATATAACTACAAGAAAAAGGTATCTTATTATTATGGATAACCAGCCAACAACAACAATAAGATGAGCATTCAAAATATTGCAGATAAAGTATAAAGTAGTTGATAACTTTGTATACCTAAACAGTACTTTCAATAAAAAAGGGAAATGTAAATATGTGATTCTACAACATATTCAGATGAATAAATCACCATGTAAAATATTTAAACCCCACAAAAAAAATGGAAAAAGCGAATATAATAAAAATACTAAAATCAGTATTCTACGAACACATTTAAGATGTGGTTTTGAAAAAGAAAGCTTCGACAGTCTTTGTTCTTAAATCTTTTTTGAGTAGTAGTCACTCCGACTTTTTCCCAGCTCTCAGAGTGAAGTTGTTTCTGATCTTGTCCCTTCTCGTCTTACCCAACATCCACCGTAACATTTTCATTTCAGCTACCTCCATCTTCTTTTCCTGGATCTTCTTTACAGGCCACACTTCACCGCCGTACACCAAAGCAGGTCTCATCACACTCTTGTATATCTTTCCATCTGCATCCTGTAGGTAATTTCTCGATCTAGTGTCACAATTTCCATTATATAGGAGGCAAATTATTTAAATTATCCTACTCGTCCTAGCTTTGCTCCAAGCAATTCTACTTCCCCAACTTCTTCCTCCCAACCACATATACTCTGTTTTCAACTTGCTAACCTTAAGTCCTCCCTCTTCAATATCCCTTCACAGAGACTCCAACTTCTACTCCAACATTTCTTTGTTCTCCTCTACTAACACAATATCATCAGCAAAGAGCATTAACCAAGGATCCTTCTCCCTTACTTCCTATGTCAGTACATCCCTAACAAGATTAAACAGGTAAGGACTCGGTGAAGAGCCTTGATGCAAACCAACCGTCACTGAAAAACTTTCGGTCAATCCTACAGCAGTCCTTACTTTGGTGTACGCTCTCTCATACATATCCTTTACGAGCTCTCTTTTCTTCTCGCTGTATTTCTCTATCTCAACGCAAACAAGGCATTCGTTACCCTCCTTCCTGGCATAAACCCAAACTGTTCTTCTTCTGTCGATGTCTCTCTCCTTAACCGTTGCTCTACAGTTCTCTCCCAAATTTTCATTGTGCGACATTAACTTTATCTCTCTATAGTTCTTACGGTTCTGAATGTCCTCTTTATTTTTATACAATGATACCATCACACTATCCAGCATCATAACTATCAACCAAAATATACTGAGATATTTTGGGCATATAACTAGAAGTAAAGAAGGCATGGAGCTAATGATAGTTGAAGGTAACGTAGCGGGTAAAAGATCCAGAGAAAGATCTCCAGTACGATGGTCGGACCAAATAAAGGAGATAACTGGTTACTCATTCTCCTCTGCAACACAACACGCTCAGGAGGGAGATAATGGGATAGAAATAGTCAAACAAATTACATGACGCAACTACATCCTTACGAAGGAGAAAAGATTGAGGAGGACCATCACTCTCTCTCTCTCTCTCTCTCTCTCTCTCTCTCTCTCTCTCTATGTATTTTGCATACTTTCTTCATCATATATTATTACGTTTGGAATGTCCTACGATTAATTTTCGCAAGAGACTACTGGTTCGAAAAAATACAAAATTAAATTTCTATTACAAAAAAATCCTCAATACAAGGGCCGTCATAAATAGAAGAGACATCTGCACAAATTGTTGGTTGATCTAAGGCATCAAATAAATAAGCGTAGGTTCCTTCACACGCAGTTACCTCGTACAATTTATGTCGTTGTTCAGAAGTGCTTCTACCGCCAAATAATACAAATGTACAATATTTTCCTTTCCCTTAGCAGAAAAACCAATTTCTTGTGCGGTACTTTGTAAAATATATGTCCTCTGCGATCCAGTGTCAATAAGTGCCGTTACTTGTTTAGTACCATGTGCACTTCTTATGTTTATTCGCATAGTTTGTAAAAAAACCCGTGTATTATTCAAACTAGCAAGCGTCTGATCTTCAGTTATATTTTCTTCCAAACGGGTAGTACTTGAGGTCGATGTATCAATTTTATTAACAGGCAAATTAGGGCACATCAAAACAGCATGTGATTTACAACATAATATACAATTCAAACGTCCTCTACACTTTTTAGAAGAATGTCCTACTTTCAGACACCGAAAACAAGCTTTCGTTTCTGACAATGTTCGACGTTTCTGCTCCATTGTAAATTTTTGTGCTTTAAAACAATTTGTACTATCATGCTGCCCTTCACAAAATACACACCTGTAAACCTCATAATTTACTAACCCAGCAGCGGTCGCTATGGGCTGATCAGTTCTTTGCTTAGGTAATTTTACATTTTTCTTGGCAACGAGGTTATTAAATTCATATTTATTTTCAGTCGGTAAACCAAAACCTTGTTTCTAAAGTTGCAACTTCTGCAGTTTCTGTGTTATTTTCCATGGACACGGAAACATAAGGCCTTAAAAACTGCGAAGATCTATGCCATAGTCGAATCATATCTTCTAGCAAACATGACTCAATAAGAGGATACAATATCGCCGCATACTTATCAGCAGTTATGCCTAAGATCTCAAGTGAACGAAGTTGGCTTTCAATCATATCATAAAGAGCAGAAATATTACAAAAACTACTAGAAACTCGACTCAAAATTAACTTTAAGAGCTCTCTAATAAACTTTCTGGAGACCTCTGCAAACTACTGCAAACTGAATAATTTTTGAGTAATTGTCGGCTACTGCAGGAAAACTCTCTACTAATCGTCTGGCCTTACTAGACTCTACAGTGGGTTGTCTCAAATAAGCTATCTTATCAGTCAAATCAATTGATGTATCGTCATGCACTACTTTGAACTGTGACCAAAAAGGAAGCCAATCTTTCAAGTCTCCATTAAATTTCTACGATTGAATTATCGAGATTGAAGAAGGTGAAGTTTCAAATTTGGTCGCACTTACCGTATTTATAGACTGTATTTTCTGCCAGGGTCGAATGTCCACCGGTTCAGCTAACAAACTGTCCAAACCGTAGCAACTTTCATAAATGCACTACGAAGAACCGTTCTGCGTTTTTTATCTGATTCCATTTTTCGTTTAAAAAAAAGCGTCGTGTGGCTGAGCCTCACGACAAAAACAAAATTATTCACCGGAAAAAGAGTTTGCACTAATATAAGCGAAAATAACTAACTTTTAAGCACACCCGTATATAAGTCCTGTCACGATCGCCAAATATTACGTTTGGAATATCCTAAGTACGATTAATTTTCGCAAGAGACTCCTGGTTCAAAAAAATACAAAATTAAATTTCTATTACAAAAAAATTACTTTCGTATTAAAATACACAAATGTGACTTTAAAAGTTATATTTAATTCAGTTTACTTCGGCCGGTGGTACAAATTCGACTAACTAACCCTAACTATTGAATATATTCATATATATATATATATATATATATATTATATATATATATATATATATATATATATATATATATAAGTATATATATATATATATATATAATATATATATATATATATATATATATATATATATAAGTATATATATATATACATATATATATATATATATATATATATATATATATATACATATATATATATATATATATATATATATATATATATATTCGATACCCCACATTCTCAGACGAAAGTCATTAAAATTAATTGCTATCACACAAGCCCTTAGCCGGAGAGACGATACGCTGATTACAACGGGATTTTTAAAATAAACGTTAAATATTTACTCGCGCATATATCCGACTTATCATTTGCTACAAAATATCAACCCCTTTCTCTTCCCTTCCAAACCTCCACAGGTATTCCATCTGGTCCTGCTGCGTTACCGTTCTTCGTTCTATATATCGCCTCGACAACTTCATCTCTCGCTATAACTATTTGTTCATATAATAGGTATAAAAGAAAATTGTATCCGATTAAATTTTAGGCAATGTTACTGGAATAGTAACCAAACTATATAGGACAGCAAAGAGAGCTTACGCTACAAAAATAGTATCACCAGAGGATATTGGAAAGACTCAATCGCTTTTGAGTATCACTGAAGCAATAGCTCCAGCCGTGGCTGTTCCTTTATATAATGTAATATATGTAAATACAATTCAAGTTTTCCCAGGAACGACAATATTTTTCAGTGTTTACATTTATAGTATTTGTTCCTGTCTTATCATGTAAGTATAAAATTTCTGTAAAATTGGTAAGTAAAATTGAAATAGTATAACAAACTCAGAAGTCAGACATAAAAATTCAAACGTTTCTAAGTATCAAATTAAAGTTTGTTTATATTCTTTTTTTTTTCTTCTTCTTTTCTCTCTTTCGAGGACAACCCGAAGTCCTACTCGTCCTACTAGTAATTTATCTCGAGCGATTCTCACGACTTTTCTTCCACGCTCTTAAATTATTAACTCTTTTTTAATACTAAGTTATTAATATATTCAAAGCAGTCTCACACGAAACAGTTAAACTCAATAAGCCAATATTTAAAATCGTCGAAATAGATGAAAGCCAGCATGGCCGTGAGATTTTGCTATTGCCTCCTTACTACCCAGGCTTAAATCCAATTAAGTAAATATGGACATCTCTCAAATAATAGGTGGCATAAAAAATACCTCTTTCATATTAGAAATGTTCGACAGTTGCGTGATAACTTTTTTGATGACTTTGGTGCTGAAGAGTGCCGATAGAGAACGGTTTCAGGAAATTATAAATATGGCGGCCAACGTCTGAATACGGACACGGCATCTAAAGAAGAAGGGGATGAAGAATGGAAAAAACGTTTTCACGCAGTAAATGGTAAAATAAGTTTCTGGAAGCACAAACTTATACCAATAACAGATAATGTTATAATTAATTTAGGTAATGATTCTGAATCCGAAAGTGAAGACGAAATCGATGATAGAGAAATTGAATTTAAAAATTTTGTATATATAAATTTAAAATCGTATTTACTAATTAGATTAGTGATTTATTTAAACCTTTATAAATTTTGTTTTTTTTTTTTCGTAATTGAAACTTTCGAAATTATTAGTTACTTTTATATAAAAAAAATTATAAATCTAACTGTTAAAACATAAACTGTAATTAGAGAAAAATATTAGTTTTAAATCACATTATAAATATATTTCCTAAAAGAGATTATCTTGTTTTGGTATCTATAACTGATTCAATGAATGTAAATATTTAATAATAATGAGATTGGATGTTTGATCCAAAGCACCACTCGCATAAAAGGGTTATATTTTTTTTTCAAATACTTTCTCCATCTTATACAGACCCTTCATTTGCGCAGCTTGATGATCTCCCACTGGCCATGTCTCATTCTGTGTACTGTATCTGCATCATCATCATTCTGGCTTTACAACGATGCGTGAGTCCTAGCCTTCTCAAGAATTTCTCTCCAGTCGTCCCTATACATCGCCTTCCTTCGGTACGCAAGTATTCTCATATTTCTCATTACTGGAACCATGTTATCAATGTTATCAAAGAACCTTGTTCTGGGTCTTCCTCTTCTTCTCTGACCAATGGGTCTATCAAGGAGCGCTTTTCTAACTGAATCATTTTGTTCCATCCGCACTACATAGTACTCTATCCACCTCAGAAGTAATATGTTTTACGAAATATAGTTCCTGGTATATTCTATAAAGTTCAAAGTTGTATCGTCTTTTAGTACTTTTCTTTCAAAATATCCTAACATGTTTTCATTACGTTTTTTTAGAGTCCAGGTCTCTGAACCATATGTTAGGACAGGGCGTGTTATTAGTTTTGTAACATTTTACTTTTGTATTTCTCGATATAATTGAGGATTTAAGGAGATTGAGCCCAAAATAGCATCTGTTGGCCGTGCAAATTCTGCGGTTTATCTCTGCGGTCCGGTCGTATTATTTTCAGTATTAATGAGCGGTCCAAGGTCTAAAAATTCGTTCACTGTTTCGATTACGTCCTTTTCTATAACAAGTGGTCGTAGGATTTTTGGTTGCTTGCTTATTTTTATATACTTCATTTAATTGGTGTTTATTATTAAATCCATTTTTGTAGCTGTTTCTTTTAGTGCCACATACGCCTCTCGTACAGCGTTTTCCATTCTCAGAGCAATATTGATATCATCAGCATAGGCAAGGATTTGCACTGATTTGTGACATACGTATTACTTTTTTCAGAGCCAGATTGAACAGTATATAGGAGACAAGGTCTCCCTTGTGTAGCCCGTTATTTGTTTTAAAAGGCACATACAGTTACCCCCTGGATTCGTACTCTACCTATCTTATTGGCTTGTAATCTCACTACTAGGTTTCAGTCCTTACATTCCTGCCATAAACACTGTTTACATAAGTGTATATATGTGCGCATATGTATATAATATTCTTATATTTAATTTTAGCAAATAGTGTTATCTGTTGTGACTTTACCAGTTATTAAATAGTACGAGATTTTGTACACAAGTTTTGGAATTCTCACATATACATTGAAATCTCCTCCTACTATAAGGTGACCCAAAATTCACGAAAGATTTGAATTTGCCGGTATTTGTTCAGTACAGTGTTAACAACAACAAAAAAAAAACAGTTTGACAGCTGACAGTTTAGGGTTAGTAAAAATGAAGCGTTACACGAGAGAGAGAACAACGAGTTTTCATTGTTGAACAATATTTTAAAAACAATGAAAGTTTGGCGGTCACAGTTCTAAAATTTCGTAGAAAAGAAAATAAGGTCGGAATATTAATTTAATTTCGTTAACTTGATCAATTGGTAACGCTAACTGGTCGTTCAAAAACAAGCAGCTCAAATGTCAATATCGAAGCAGTAAGTGAGTGTTGGTGAAGGTCCAGGAATATCAATTCGGCGTCGTGGAAAAGAATAAAAATTTCAAGAAGCTCTCTACAGCGTATACTCACTAAAGATCTGCATCTCCATGCATACAAAGTTCAATTGACACAAGAACTGAAGCCTTATGACCATGCACAGCTGAGAGAGTTCGTTGAATGGATTATTGAATATCAATAAGTAGATGCTGATTTTTTGAGCAAAATCATGCTAAGCGATGAAGCACATCTTCACCTTGCTGGCTTTGTTAATCGTCAAAATTGCCCCATTTGGGGTTCTGAGAACCCAGATGAAACTGTCAAAAAAAATGCACCACAACGTGTCAATGGGGCTCGATATCGCAACATTATAAGAGAGTTCATGATTCTTAAATTAGACATTGATGTGAACGATATGTGGTTTCAAGAAGACGGTGCCACTTGCCGTACAGCCGTGAAACAATTGAATTACTTCAAGAGATATTTCCTGGACGTATAATCTCTCGTTTGGGTGATCGGAATTGGCCTCCTAGATCGTGTGACTTAACTACATTAGATTTATTTTTGTGGAGTTATTTAAAGTCAAAGGTATATGCCAATAAGCCTACAACCACTCATGCATTGAAGGAGTAAATTCAACGCTGCAACAACGAAATTCGGTCACATTTATGCCAAATAATCATGGAAATATTCGACAAAAGAGTGCGTATGTACCAGCAAAGCCGTGGAGGCCATTTGCCTGATGTGCTTGTTCCATACATAACACTGTCGTATGTACTTTATGATTCAATAAAAAAATACAATTTAAAGAAAAAAAACAATGTTTTCTATTATATTCAAAGTTCTCGTAAATGTTGGGACACTTTATATTACACTTACTTCAATTTCAGTTTCTTTAACCGATAGTACTAGCGCGGAAATCTAAGAGGAGTTTCTTTTTGCTTCCAAAATATTTTACTCAGAAGACACCATCATTCAGTACAGTTTTATTATAATGGAGGTCTTTCAGTAATATGGCCTGAAAAGATTTTCTGGCATTTAGTGCCTAAATGACTTTTCTATCAGCATCATGTTCACTTATATTTTCCCGTAGCGGCAATGATCCCAACTTTAAGGACAAAGGAATACTGTTTATGGTTTTATTAACTTATAGTGAACTTTTTCTGGTTTTATAGAAAATTATTCCTTTCTGATATTCTACTCTCCTTAACTTCAGCCTTTCTCAAATATCTGCTCTATATATTGCCTTTGTGTTTTGTCAGTTGTTCTGAATCAGTATTGCCATTGTTGGTGCATCGGGTAAGAGATCATATGTCGTATGCCGAGATTTAGATCAGTTTAAATTCAGACCATCTTTATACGATCAGATATTTTTTAACCATATTACAAATGAAAAGGTACTAAGAGGAGTTAATACCCAAAGAGAGCTACTAACCATAATTAAAAACCGAAAAGTCTCATCCTTAGTCAATATTATAAGGGATGGCATATATGTATAATCACTTGTATGTCATCAAGGCCGCAAAACGAAACTCATTGTTCAGAGACATAAGAAACTGGTCTATCATACCTGATGTTAGTATACATTAATAAGGAGAGTAGAAGGATCCCTGCGCATTATCCAACCAGCATCAATGCCTACACGTCGTATAGCGAACGGCACCAGAAGAACACTGTTTTTGGATTTCGATAGCCTCCCTGAACATCCGTGGAAATTCTTCACGGCACATGTGTTTCTTCTAATAAAACTAGGTGGTTATTAATATAAACGTATTAAAATAAAATATAAAAAGCGCACTATATAAAAGATTTTATTTGTTTTAGATGGATGTATTACAAGAAAAATGACACGAATATTAAAGAAAAAGAAAATTTGGATGAACAAGGACGATATAATCAAATTGATAGTGAAAATTACATGTGATTCAGTTTATGCTATTTTTTTTCTAATAAACACAACTGTAAAAACGTATACCATTTCCTCTAAAAACATTTTAAAACTTGTAATGTGTTATTGTCTTGGGCATTCTAATTGGTTTCAATTTTCTGAAAGCAGTGTCGTCAATCTCATTGGTAACAAGTAGAGTTAAAAACTTCTGATGTTGAACCGGCAGAAGTTGAATGTTATTTTGAACAGACCAGCGAATAATTTCCACACATCTGCGTAAGTCTTTTTGATGTACTGAAAAAAATCTATATTTGTAAAATGTCAAATTATTTACTTTTTAATAACTAAAACTATACAATATGAGCTAAAGAAAAAGAATAAAAAAGATGTCTAAAATGTAATGGTTCGTTATTTGAACAACTAACAGTAAGTAACAAACAGTGCGTTGGTCACAGTGTGCCGTGAAATATGAAAATAAAAAATTCTTAAGTTAAAAGTCTAAAGTCATTATAGAAATCTAAAATATAGTCTTTTTGTGAATTGTTCTAGGGGAATAAAAGTAAGTGGAAATTGAAATTCGAAGATGAAATTAATCATCTTTTTATGTGTTCGATATTAACTCAATAATAATAGTAAAAAATGATGACGTTACCACCATTCTCGCGAAATACTTTTAATATAACGTGCTCTGCAACACACAGTACTGAACTTACAGAAATTTGACTATTTTAGAGGATTTTGAAAATATGAATTTTCATGTTATTGAAGAGCATTTGGAAATAAACAGTTCAAGTTTAAACAAAAAAAGGCAACCTTTTAAGGTTTTTTTTTATATTTATTAACAAAATTTCTTTTGGATATTATTAAATAGTTTGAATAGATTAAAAAAATTTTGGCGAATAATTTCTATTTACTGCTGTAGGTGGCATCTTGCAAAAAGTGTATTTTTTACTGTAGGACACTTAGTGTTTACTGAAAAAAAATTTCGGAAAGCTAAAAATGGATTCTATTCTTAAGACTCAAAACTAGAAAATAGACCTTTAGAATACACCATTCGTTATGCTTTTATATGAATATTTCTAAAAGAAATTTAAAAATCGCCTTATTTTTTGGTTGATTTACATATACATATACTCCAGTCGTCAGAGACGAAAATGACACTGAACCTCTAAGAATCCTAGGAACAAGCTGAATTTTGCCGAGAATGTCAAAAAAGATGCAAAAACGTTTACAACTTTTAACCCCAAGCTTTCCCCTAAAAGTCCCCTCATAGAGGGGAAAAACGGAAAAAATCGAAATCGATTTACCAAAAATTTGTACGCCATAGAAAAAAAATGTTTCAAATAAAAAATGTAGCTAAGATAATTTTGACCAAAAATGTGTAAATAATGTAAATTATGCGCGCGAAATCAATGTTCAATAAAATTTGTATCAACTCGACGATAAAAATTCGATATATTTTTATCCGAGTGTTCTATCGACAAAAATCAAGATGCGTTTTAAAGGTAAAGAGTGCAGCTTTTGTATTCAATTTTTGTATTTTGCCGCAAATAAACTTGGTTTTTATAAGGGTGTTTAACAAATAAACGAGGCGCGATTTTGTCATTTTTGTTATTCTCATGAGATCAATACAATGTATCACTTTCATTGACCTTTTATACATTACTAGAGCCTAGTCTTGACCTAGAATCTATAGCATGAAATGTTAGTTTTAGGTTTTAGCAACCAATGTATGGCATTTGTTAATTAATTGTGAAAAAATTGTCTTCCACTTGATACGGGCTTGTAAGCAAGGATAAATATTCCTTGGACCACCTAGTCCAAAAATGCAGCACCATTGACTGCAGTCGTTGATTCCTTGAGAGTCGGTTTTCAGTCACATCAAGTAGCTGGCTATCAGGTGGTGCCATCAGGTTGTCTCCAATCAGAAAGTGTGCGGGTGTAAGAGGAGATAGATCATTGGGATCATGTGAAAGAGGACAAAGAGGACGAGAATTATGGCAGGCCTCTATCTGACACAATACTATATCAAATTCTTCAAAAGTTAGTGAAACGTTGCCCATTTCCCCTTTTTTAAATGTTATTTTGAGGATTAAATTCCAGACTCCAAAGACCCCCAAAATGGGGAAATTTGGGAGGTATAAACTTCCACTGAACACCATTTTGTGACAAACCATTTGAAATGCTATTCGCGTGAGAAGAAACAAATGTGTTTAATTCCTTGTTAGCTCTTACGAATGTAGTCGCGTTATCAGAATGTATTTCATTGCATTTACCACGTCTCGAAGAGAAACGACGTAGACATGCTAGGAAGCATTCAATTATGAGTTCGCTGACTACCTCTAAGTGTATAGTCTTCGTGGCGAAGCACACGAAAAGTAAAACGTAAGCTTTAGTTGTTTTGAAATTTCTCTCCTTTCGATCACGTAGTAAGAATGGACCAGCATAGTCTAATTCAGTTATCGAAAAAGGCCAAGAGGGAGTGACACGAAAAGCAGGAAGATTTCCCATGAGGTGTGACTCATGTCTGGGATTTACCTTAAAACATTGTATGCATTCGCGAAACACATGTTTTACCAGGTTGCGTCCCCCTAGAGGCCAAAATCTCTCTCTCAAAGCTGATAAGAGAGCTTGTGGTCCGGTATGTAATAGGCTTGTGTAGTTCATGAGCGAACTAGTTCAAAGATCCGGCTCCAAACCCTGAACTAAATGAACTAGTTCGTCAGAGCTGGCTTAAACCGTTCACTCGCTCCGCTGACTGAGCCGTTTATTTCTCGGAGTCGAAACTTCGCGTTTCGTTTGTTCATCGGTCAGGAGCGGTTCAGTTCAAATCTTCCGAGTTCAGACGCGACGAACGAAATAAGTGAGCTGGGAAGCTGAGCAGGTAGCAGGTAGGAAGGAAGAACATGAAAAGAACTAACCATCTAGGAACTAATATGTGGATATGTGGACGATTAGTAGAAGTGGGTGAGCGCTGAAACTGCTGAGAAATCATTTAGTTGAGATTATAATTTCAAGTCTATGGTGCGTTTTATTTTTATTATATAGATGATTTAGTTTACTTTACCGTGCGGGTGTTATCAAAAATAAACTTATGTACAAAAGATAAAATAATCTTACAATTTGCTCATGTGTAAATAAATCTCTCATGCTTAGTAACTCTTTGAGTTAATGAACTAGTGAACTAAAAGAGCGACCTAGTTCACTTCTCACATTTGAACTAAACTGAGCGCTCTTTATGATGAACTATTATGCCCAAGCCTAGTATGTAAAAGTCTAATGTGTTCAGAACGTGCTATAATGGTTGTAAGGTGACATTTTGAAGGGAGAATAATTGGGTGTCTTCTACCAAAATCAAAATTGGAATGTTGTAGTCGACCTCCAACAGGTATTAACTTGTGTGTAGTGTCGAAGAAAGGATGTGCCGAGATAATAGTTTGCTTCTTCTGTTAAGAGGTTTAGAAGAAGATAACTGGTGATAATCTTCAGATAAATGGTACTGCTGCATAGTGCGAATCAAAAAGAAAAGCGCTTGATTCTGTTCAACGACACTTAGAGGACCCAGTTATCTAGAAGAGCTCTCAGGAATTCTAAGATCGCTTCTATACCTAAAAACATAAGCGAATATACGCTGTAATTTCAAAAATTAAGAATATTTATTAATTAGCTCAATAATGGGCGTCGAATTGGGAAACCGAACAGAATGGCGACGAAATCTTAGAGCAGGCCAGGATCCACAGAGGATTGCCGCGCCAAAGATGATTATGATGACTCTCATTCAATATTGATTTTGGCTGTTTAACTTAATTTCATCTGGAAACCCATTCGCGATGTTTGTTCATGTATTAACATTACTAAACTATATTTTTTATGCAGTAAACAGGTAGGCGGACCACAGTCGGGATCTTGTATGATAAAAGAAAAATATGACAAAATAAATTCAGCAACTATTTGAAGTACTACACAAAATCAATCAAATGAGGCGGCATATTAATGTAAACAAAAAATTTAATAAAAATTATAAACTAGGTATACTAACTTACCACCTTTGATTAATCTGATATACTTACTTTGATAATCAAGAAGTGCCAACAATACTCCACTGTACTGCATCTTCATTTCATATTTGAGTAATACTTCTAACAATCTGTAAATTACATCAACCTTATGATTGTGCAAAGATACAGAAACAACGTAAGTTATTCTATTTATCACAGTTTTACGTAACTCCTCATATTTATTTAATAAATTTAAAGCTGTTTGTTGATCTGAATACCATTCACTTAAGAAACATATCTGCCATATACAGCTTAACGGAAAATAATCGTTATACTCATTGGCTAAATTTTCTGCAAAACTTACTAAATTCACTAGTACAGCTTCACTTCTATTTTCTATTATGTCTACTATTAAATTCTTTAACATTAATCTTATTCTACGTCTCAGTATCACATTATCTTTGTATACTTCTTTGAATAGATTTAAAGCTTCCTGAACATTTCCCTTAATCCACATAGCTTCAGCGATATAGTGTTTAAAATATGAATGAGTTTCTAGGATATGAACATTGGTTTCTTTATATAAAAATTGTATCTTTTTTATCGTCGCAATATCTCCACTTTGTGAACATACTAAAATAAATCAAAAAGTTTATAAAATTATTAACAACAATGGCAATTTAGGTTTACAGCATTTTATCGCGATTTAAAGCTTATTAGCTATTATCAAACAGGCACAAGTATGTGTACAAACTCAAACCCAGAGACTGACAAGGCCTATCTGCCAGTGTTCCCATTTAAGTGGCAGGATACAAAAAGTGCGATCTACTCTGACTGCCATGAATCACAAAAATTTAATGACTATTGCTTTAATATGATCTACTTTGACTGCTATGAATCACAAAAATTTAATAACTATTGCTTTAATACGATAGCATGTAAGTGGGACAATATGTAGATAGGTCTTTGTCAGTTTTTGGATTTGTTGTTTGAGTTTGTACACTTGAGCATGTATGATGATAGCCAATAAGCTTCAAATCGCGATAACAGGCTATTGTTTACGAATTCAAATATAAGACCCACAAGGTGTCTGTCTCCTGAGGCATCCTTAGGATATCAAGGATATCAACAAGTAGCCGAGACAGAAGACTGAGACAGGTGACAGATAGGTGAGACATAAGCATCAAGTGAACTGTGGCCTCTTAAAATGAGTACGCGATCGAGACAAGTTGTACATACGTGAAACGTGTGTCTACACTTCAGTATATCAGATGTAGAAAAAGGGTATGTAACTGCTTTGAAACTGTAATTTAAAAGGCTACTGGGAGAAGAAAATTATAATATATTTCTCGTATTACATATTTCAAATGAAAAAATTGAGGTGTATAAATTCTATATTTAAAATGAGGCGCGAAGAATGATTTTATATTTTCTAGGACGATCTTTACAGGATTCTACTTAAGGATCAAATAGTTCCTAATTCCATTAGCAATTCCTCTTCCACGCCATTAAATTTTATTTCAGAGGTTATTATTTTTAATAAGATATCATGTACAAATGCTTAAACAGAAATGTCGCGCAGCGACCGAAGATACCACCAAAGAATATAGACGCTTCTATATTCTAAGCGTCTATATTCTTTGATACCACAATCAGTCTCGCCTATATGTCGCCTGTCTCTGTCTCCTGCCTTGGTCGCTTGTTGCGGAGTGGTACCTTTACATACATCTAGGCTACAAAAAGGTTACCTGGAAGTTTTATTTTACATATATATTTTGTTTTGTTACTTGATAGAAAAAAAATGTCTTCTGATAATTTAATTTTATCCCCCTCATTTATATTAACTCAAGAATACCAAAAGACACTCAATCATGACAGTAAAATTCTCTCATTAGTAATTTTATTGCAAATCGCGATCTATGATTGGTTAGCTATGATGCAATAGACTTGGCTCGTTACTGGACCGAGAACCTTAATTAAAACGTAAATGATGTATCCTCGATATCTATTTTAAAATAACACACATATAAAATCAGGGTTTGGTGTTAATATTGAGAGCAAAATAAATATAAGACTAAATATAATACTTACCATGTCAAGATAGTATCATGAGGTTTTTTTCTCATGATTTACTATGAGATCACTAACAGTAGAATGTTATTGTCATCATTGCATGTGGTTGTTGTGGCAAGTTGTCCCAAGATTGCAACTCAATACTATTGATAATGCCATTTTAAAGTCATCTACTTTAAAATGTCTAATATATGTCTAAATTGTCAATATGAGTAAGTCATATAAAAATAAAATTGTTAGAAGAATTTTTCACCAAGTAACAAAAAAAACACAAAATCTGTATAATTTATTTATGTTTTGGATTTTGAGAATGATTTCTGAAATGGAAATTGAAATGTCAAATAAACTTATTTTAAAGTGAAATTGTGGCTTATTCCCAATTAAAATAGTAAATTTAATTAAAATGCTACATGAAAATAGATTCAGAATAATAATAATGTATAAAAGAAAGATAAAATTATAGTATGCAACTTTCTGTAGCACTTTCAAACCAGGTGGGTGCCTTGCAAATACAAGTCAAGTGATCCAATAAGAATTCTAGACTATTTTTGTATCATAGACCTAAGCACAACAAGCAGAATACGAGAAAAATATTGTTAGGATTTGGTTGCCATTTGTTCGGTCTGCAGTTTTTGCTATATAGTAGTTGGAGCTCAATATTTTACCCCAAAAACTAAAGTGTAAGGTTGCAATTCGTTGTACTCACTCATACATGCATAATGAAGATATCAAGAGTAGAAAATTGTATACTGCATCTGTATAGTTTGGGCCAATTGTGGGATAAAACATTCTTATATTATAACAGAATCAGCAGATATTGATACAGTGCCTGAATCGTAAAAATTGTCTTGAGGGCGCATGTCACATATAAGCTATTAACACAAAACACTGGGTGCCATATTTGAGCTATGTGTGCTGACCTTTAATTATGTTACCTGCTACCAAGTTTTAATTTGCAAAAACACCATATTGAATTGATCTTGTCACCAATGAATCAATCAAATGGCGAAATCAGGGGCAAATTAAAACATTTTTTTATGAGAGGTGTAGTTGCATTATTTTTGGGTAAAAGTTCAAAAAAAAATTTAGCCTAAATTTTCAGACTGCTGGCTGGTGAACTGGCAAACCAATCCAGACTTGAGAACAATAAAAGAGGAATCTCTAAAAAAACTTTTATTATTAAAACCACAAACCTAAATCGTAATTGGTACTCAAAAATATTATCTTGTCTAAATTATTGGATAATAACCTGGTATATCACTCTTCCACAGCCTAGCTCAAGCAAGAAAGCAACCTTTCTGGAATAGCAGAACTATAGTTGAAGCCACAGTTAGAATGCAGTGTTGAATGATTTCAACACTGAATTACTTGAATAAGTAATGACTTTATAATAACCTTTATTTCCCAACGAATGTGTTTATAATGGAAGCTACTAAAAATTGATAAATATAGATAAGCCATTGAGAATGAGTTTTTGATATATTTTACTTTTTTTATAGTATTTTTCTTTATGTTATTATTTAGTTCAACAATGTAACTCTCTTATTTATACAATGATGATTGAATCATATGTTAGTTGAAACAATAATGATAGTATTTTATATAACCACAGGCAATTGTTGTGTGTGCATATATTCCAGTGATATGATTCTTAAATCTGTAGATCACTGATATTTTAAAGTAGATCACTAATATTTTTTCACAAGTCTAAAGCATCCACACTTGGTTGAATCTTCCATTATAAGTATAAGTTCAATGACAAAACATAACAGTCTCATATAAAGCCAAACCTGTCAAAAGGTTAAAGCATCATACAACCTACCTACGGTTGAAATCTCAAATATGCATAATACTGCAACCATGTATGATTAGTTAGATATAAATAAGATATGATTGAATGCTCAAATTGATGAGTTTTGCAAATAAAAGACAGATATCAAGCAGGGTTCTTTATTAAATCTTGCCCAAGTATGTTTGCTCTCAGAGCATATTCTGAGACATTCCATCACAAAACGTTAAACTATTCAGCACATCCAAGTATGTCATAAACATTCACATACAATTATATAAATAACAGACACCAGATAGTTTTAAATAATTATTATAGAAGCTACACTATGGAAAATGTCAAGAGACAGATATAAATAGGAGACATAAAATAGTTAGATATAAACATAATATGTTCATATCTAACTATATATGTCTCCTATTTATTATACGTATATATAATATATGTATATTATATGATGTATATTATATAACTTTATCTCTATTGCCCAAATTCATTATTTCACTTATGCTGTTATTTCACTAACACACATAACAGTACACAGAACTAGATGCTTCAGAAACTAAATCATAAACTATACTAAAGAAAATTATAAAATATAAAGAATATTTAAAGTGTTCATTTAGTACACCAAAAAATAACTTCAATATTAATGATAAATCAAAAATGATATTATAAAACGGTATAGGAAATTTATAACATATTTCCACCTGAGGCCTAGTTGCAGTTACCAATACACTACAGATATTATTGTATTATGAAAAACATCAAGAAAGTCTGAGGCAATACCTACTAAGTTTCAGGCCTGTAAAATTCATTTAAGTATCAACTAACTTAGCACATAATATGTAGTAAAATTCGTTTGTATCAACTAACTTACCAGATAATGTGTAGAGTAAATTTGACAAAGCCGGACACAATCCATGAGTTATACATTGGTTTATCAATTCTAAAACTGAGGAGGCATCATTTTTTTCAATGGCTTCTTGAAATAATTCGTTTATTTTTGTTATGTCTAAACATGAATATTCTTTGCTAATATGATTATCAATATATTTAAGACCATATGACACATTTTGAATGGGTTTTTTGGAGCTCCATTTGTCCACTTTTTTCTGCATTAGTTGTGTTGTAAAATCATCTATAGTATCTAATTCTAAAGATAACATTTTCCAATCATTATTATTTCTGATATTCAATATCAGATTTGTATAAACATTTCTACCCAAAACTCTATAGGCTGTTCTATTCACATAAAAACAAAAAGCCATAACACCGTTTTATAAATTTGCATTTACAGCTTACATATTTATGAATAAGCTGCAAATCTATATTCATTCGTTTTATAAAACAAAAAGAATCATTAGCTGCGCTCCTTACAGCTCAAAAAAATTTGAATATACTACAAAAATACAAAATAATCTATTTTTGTTCATTTTATTCTTATGTCAAAAGGGACGTCAAATTTAAGGTTAACGTAACGATTCAACCTCTTCTTTTTTATTAAATATCTAGACGAACATCGTAAAAAAGAAGAACTACATCGAAGAACTTGGTTATGTTTTGATGTTGATGTAAATAAAAAATATTAGAAATATTTAAAATGTAATTAAAATGAACTCACAAATTCTTATTTGTATTTTCATTCATTTATTTTTCATAAAAAATGTGTTTTGTGAAAATCCACCGTTTGAAATAGACTGCAGTGCATTGCGAATGGGGCAATACCTTTGTCCAGACCCTTCCTATTTAGATGAAATGGTTGATCCAAAAACACAACAACTTAAAGGGTGTACTAAAGAAAATAAAGCTAAAGGTAACTTACATATCTAATTTAGGAACAGTTGTAATATTGTATGTAAGGTCATTTTAATTAATTTTTCATTAGGTCCAAACTTCAGTTCACGTCTCCCTTTTGTAATCAGTTTTTATCTATTATATCTTATTCACTGTTTTCCATCTTCAATCTGTTCTTCCTCAACTTGTTCTTTACTTCACATTATCTGTACTTGTTCCCTTCTTGATAACTCCACTTTTTCTTTTTCTATACTTAAACATGTTGCTGTAATATAATTGCATTTCTTTAATATATGTATCTTGCCTTTATTTCAGTCTTCTATTTTAAGTCTGTTAATAATAATATGCCTCTCCAGTTTAGTTTTTTTTTAATCAGATTGATTCCTGTTCTAATCTATTAGTAATTTGCTCAGGATTTATTTATTTTTTTTATTTAAAACAGTTTAGAGTATTTAGAGTAACAAAAATAAATATTTTTCAGTAAGATGTATTACTGCCAATGGATTAATATGCACTGAAAGTGGTAATAATACATTTTATAAGGAAATGCCATGCAAATGGACGTAAGTATTGAGTTGTATTTTTAAACTGTAGCAGATATATACTGTATACTTATTACTATCACTGACACAGGAAACTCCAATACCGTATTTACACTTATAGAAAGATGATCTCCTAAAATGAACAAATGAATTTGGTAGGTTTTCAAACTGACACAAGTCTAGTTTATACTACCTACTGCTATTTGTTTATTCCTAGTACTTCTAAATGATGATCATTTTGGTTTTATTCCTGTAAATTGCAGTTTTAGTGGCATCATAGGTTTAGCTAATAACCCAGAATTCTTGTATCAGAAGAAGCCATAGCTTCTTGTAGTTTTCAGCTACTATATAAAAAACACTTTAAATCAGGAGCTTCCAATACCAGTAGTGTTATATTGTGACTGAGTGGGAAAAACTAAAATTAAAACTTATAAACTACATGTGAAGATTTTTTTACTTTAAGTTACAATAATTATTATTGGCTATGAGAACATGTACTTGGTTGTATAATAACTTTTAGTCACTTTATTGTTTAGAGAATGAAGTAGACAGAGAGGTAGGCCAAAACTTATGAAAGGGTGGTGTAGACAAAGGTAATAAACTGGCAATATTTGGCAATGGATAGTGCTGACTGGAGAAATAAACTCAAGAAGATTGCAGTTTTAATATAGGGCTGTAGTAACATTGATGATAGTGTAAAATAATTGAAATATTCAGAATTAATTTAAACTGCTTATATTCATACATTCAAGAAGAATTATAAATTAAAAAAACTGTAAACTATATTTGAAACGAAATATTTACAATATTTCATACAGTTGAAGTTAACTATGCGATTACAACATTATTTCTTGTTATTGTGCAGTTTTAAAATTCTAATCCTAAGCTATAATGTCAGGCACATTTGGTAGATGCAATAGATCATGCATTTTTAAGGAAGCATCTTCCACTGATGACTTTGGTTTTCCTTACGAATATTGCAAGTTGGTATTGTTTAGAAATTGTTCCAATGTAAATGCTACATAAATCAGAGCAATAGTGATGCCAAGTAAAGTAATACCATATGTGTGCAAGGATTTTACTACCAAAATTAAGAATTTGGTTAGGTTCAGCACAAGTAGATGTTTTGGAGAGTGGAGTTGCATGCATAAAGGACACTACTAAACAAGCCATGGACATGATAGAACAAATAAAGTCTCTTCGAAGTGAGCTGGACTTATTGAATGGTTCTTTTAGGCAAGCTGTAATGAACTTCAATCTGAAATATCCAATTTGAAAGATATAAGAGTGCCTCAAACAACTGGTCCCTTGGAATTTAGTGAAATTATCGAGAATGAACATTATGATTTGTAATAGTCATAGTCATATCTGGATCTGTCTTATCTGGATTAATGAACTCAGGCATTGATATTGTTAAAGCTGAACGAATTGGAAAAAAGAACAAAAATGGATACAGTTCATACATAATTATCCTTCATAACCATCAGAACTATCTGTCAATACTCAGAAACAGAAGAAATGTTGACAAGTCATTAACCTTTCAGCGCGCGTGCCTACATAAATTTTATGACAATTTAACAAAATAGTGTATGCCACTGTTATTCTAAATTTAGTTGCTGCCTAACACTTATCTATTCTTGAAATGACCCCTTAGGTACAATGTGGCAGGTAAATTTGGTTGGTTGGATACTGAATTTAGTTGTTGTTAGATATTTGAATGAAGAGGAACAGTCATCATAAATTTTATAGCACGCGAGTTTTGGAGTAATTATTTTTATTTATGTAAGTATTATGATCTTAAACAATTTTATTTTATTAATAAAACAATTTTATTAATAATAATAATAATATTGATATTGAATTTTGTTTTTTTTTTCAGATAAACCAAGAAAATGTCTAAACATCCTTTGTCAACAGAGGAGATTGCTTATTTAGCTGAGCATTTATGGGATGAAAACGAAAACGAGTCAGATCACGCTGTGTCTAGTGATAGTGATTTGTCTGAGGAGTATATAGAAGAAGAAGATGTAGACAGTTGCTTTGAAGAGGGATTATCCAATGATGAATCCGTAACAGCTTCATTTTCTGACTATTATGTAGCAAAAGATAAAACTACCAAATGGTACAAAATGAAAATGGCAACTTCATCGAAGATAAAAAAAATTAACATTGTAAAAGAGCAGCCTGGTGTCACTCATAGAGCCCGAAATATCAATAATGAGCAAGAAGCCTTTTTGAAAATAATAGACATTGACATGATCGACAATATTATATGCTGCACTAATAAATATATTGCTGAAATAAGAACACATCAAGTATATTCTAGAGAACGAGACTGCAAGGATATAAACAGAAACGAGTTTATGGCGTATTTAGGGTTGCTGATTTTGATTGGGATAAAAAAATCGCATTTTGCAAATGTCAGAGAAATTTGGGCAATCGACGGAACAGGAATTGAGATAACAAGGGCTGTTATGAGTTACAAACGATTTTTGTTTATAACAAATTGCTTGAGATTTGATGATCGCACAACCAGATTTGAGCGCCGCAAAATTGACAAATTGGCTGCAATTCGTGACTTTTTTGATGCATTTGTGACCAATATTCAAACATCCTTTAAACTTGGTGCATACGTTACAATAGACGAAATGCTTCACCCTTTTCGAGGTCGTTGCAGTTGGGTGCAATACATGCCAAGCAAACCAGCAAAATACGGCATCAAAATGTACGCTTTATGTGATACAAAGACATGCTATACTTCAAATTTAGAAATATATTGCGGCAAACAGCCCGATGGTCCGTACGTTACATCCAACTCACCAAATGACATTGTAAAGAGACTTGTTTCTTAGATAGAAAATAGCAATCGAAATCTTACTACCGACAACTACTATACTGGTATTCCACTTGCTAATTATTTACTGCAAAAAAATATCACGTTAGTTGGAACTTTGAAAAAAAAATAAGGCAGAAATTCCTGCAGAATTTTTACCTAACAAGGAAAAAGTTACTAAAAGTTGTCTTTTTGGATTCCAAAAAGACATGATGCTTGTGTCTTTTGTGCCTCGCAAAAACAAAACTGTAATTCTGCTTTTAACTTTACACGATAACGACGAAATACATCCAGACACTCAAAAACCACAAGTAATTATGGACTATAATGCAACTAAGGGGGGTGTTGATACAGTGGACAAAATGTGTGCAACATATTCAGCTTCTCGCATTTCCAGGAGATGGCCTTGTGTTATATTTTACAGTTTATTGAACATAAGTAGAATAAATGCGCAAGTTTTATATGGATTTTCGTGTCCTGATAATTGCCCAAAAGATCGAAGAATTTTTTTGAAAAATTTGTCGCTGAGTCTAATGAAAGAGCACCTTGTTTCAAGAGTTCAGCTAACCAATTTACCCTCAGATGTCGGCGCATTTCTAAAAGTTAGATATGGACAAACTGTAAATGAACACGAGGAAACAGTTTGTCTTTCAAAACGTGGAGTTTGTCGTTCTTGTAACGCGGAAAGAAAAAGGACAACGGCATCCATGAAATGCGTTAAATGCAATTCTTTTACTTGCAAAAAACATTCACTTACTACAATTCTGTGTAACTCCTGTAATACAAACAATCAGGATGATAGTTTTTAACTGTATATTGATTTATTTGTTTACCTAGACTAAAAAGTAAAAGTGTAATTTCTGTTTTAATTTGTAAATTTTGCAAATAAATATGTTTATTTATTATTATTTGTAATATATTTATGTTTTTATAATTTACATTCAAGAAATATCAGATAACTCACATTTATTCAAAATACATAAAAAAATATGACACGCGCGCTATGATGTAAAAAATATGGGCGCGAGCGCTGAACGGTTAAAGACTTTTATCGATTCAGATATCTCCCCATACCAGAGAACTGCATTAAACACTATTAAGGATGAACTTAAGGAAAGAGAGAGAAAAGGCGAACACAACTTATTTATCAAATACTTAAATGGTACTACTAAAATAAATGTCAAAAAACTAACACAGTCTTCACCTCAACTGGGGGTTTATTTTAAAAGTGTAGGAGGTCTAAGAACTAAGCTCAACAGTTTATTTATGAATATATTGAACTGATCGCTCCAGAGAAACAAGTTCATTCTCAAGAGGTGGTGGAGTCCTTATTGCAGTTCATACGAGCTTAAGCAGTAGATCTGTAACAGTTAACTAGACAATCTAACAACTTTTTGTCTTGGTGACTGAAGGTGCAAATCAGTTTATTATAGGAACAGCATATTTTTCACCAAAGTCTGTATTTGACAAATATTCCATATTTTGTGAAACCTTAGTACAAAAAGCTAAACATTATCCTTCTGCACACTATTATCTGGCTGCTGATTTCAATTTACCAAACTTATATGGTTTTCAAATGTTATATGCAACAACAATTCCAGATTCGAGATATAGGCAACTAATACATAATATATATGAAAATGCAACTATGATAGTACAACTAGACGAAAATACAAATCCCATCCCCATTAAGAGAGGAGTGAGACAGGGAGAAGTAATTTCGCCAAAGCTTTTCAACCTAGCCCAGAAGACGTCTTCAAAACTACAAATTGGTCAACCTATGGCATTAACGTTAATGGGAACAAGTTAAACCACCTCAGATTCGCTGACGACATAGTGATTATAGCGAGCACATTCAAGGAACTGCAAATTATGTTGGGGGAACTAGCAGCCAGCTCCCGGTCAAATCCTGAGACTTGACAAAAAGAACTAAAGTGCGGAAATTACTAGAAGAGCAAGACTAGCATGGGCAGGATTTGGAAAACTTAATTTAGATACTTAAGAACCGCAAAATACCCCAATACTTGAGGAGCAAAGTGTTCAACCAATGCATCCTTCCTATCATGACATATGGATGTCAAACCTGGACCCTAACCAAGGCAAACATGAATAAACTAGCCACAACAAAAAGAACAATGGAAAGAGCAATGTTAGGTATACAACTATCAGATAAAAAGAGGAACGACTGGGTAAGATCCAAAACAAAAGTCGAGGACATAACAACAAAAATTGACAAACTTAAATGGAGCTTTGCGGGCCACACTGCTAGACAGAAAGACAAAGAGGAAGACCACAGATGAGATGGGTTGATGACATTAAAAGAATAGCCGGAACAAATTGGAAATATGTTGCCCAGGATAGAGACCGATCGAAGGAGTTGGGAGAGGCCTATGTCCAAACATGGACGACAGAAGGCTAAGAAGAAGAAGACAACAATTCCTTTACCAGCTGCCACAGTATCTGAAGTTGAAACTCTGCAGGTTGTGACTGGTATGGGTGCATACCACAATTTGTTTCAGTCCAGCACTATTGTGAATGCAACTGGTATTCAGGCCAAATGAATCTCTTTTGAGGGAGGGTATGCACCACCCACTCTTGGAATAGAGTGGGTGGTGGGTGAGTGAGACAAAGATAATCACAAGGTGCTCTAATGATAGTGCTTTGGTTAGTGATTGTTTCTATAGGAACTTTAAAGCAGCTGACTATGTGAAAATAACTGATTTTTATATAGAATAATTACTAGAATTATTTATCCCTCTAAAAAGGTTTTCAAAATGTAAGTTCCCTTCTTGGTTTTCTTCAGAGCTGAAGAACCTGATAGTTGAGAAAAAGAAATATCACAAATAATGTCTCTTCTAAATCACTTGTGGATTATCTGAGGATATTTTTCTCAGCTAAGGACCAACTGTAAATTGTTAAAAGCTGAAGGCTACAGATATCATATTTATTTAACAGAGTTATCATTTGGAAATAATTTAAAGAGATTTTGGTCATTTGTGAATTTACAGAGGGGAAAGCCCTTCTTGTCCGCTGTGCTGAGGTAGGGTGGTGTTAAATCCAGCCACGGACCAGATATTGAAAATCTTTTTTCAGAATATTTTTTACAGTCTATTCCACTCAAATATGTGTCAAACCCAGTGACTCACTTTCACTTGGTTTTACTAACTTGACTGGTTTCAACATAACTATATCTGGTATTTATTTAAAATTATCAGAACCGGATGCGAATAAGGGTCCTGGTCCTGATGGATTGCCTCTCACTCCCAGCTTTTTCAAGAACTCTTGTTTTACATTATCCAGACCTTTTTCACATTTTTAATCTATCCTTAAATAAGGGTGAATTTCCAGAATGCTGGAAAAATAGTTTTTTAACACCTATTTTTAAAGCAGGAGATAATTAATTGGTGAATAATTACAGGCCCATTAGTATAATTAGTGTAATACCAAAGATATTTGAATGTTTTTTATATAACTATCTTAAAGCTTCACTTGAAAAACAGCTAGTAGACGAACGTTGGATTTTCGGATCCACTTCGTGGATGGTTGAGAACATACTGATTGACTGAGTTCAGATGGTGCATATCAGTGATTTTGTTTCCAGTGAGATTAAGGTTCATTCAGTGAGTACCCCAGGGTTCTCATTTGGTGCCCCTGTGCCCCTGTTATTTAACATATTCATCAATGATATACACCACTGCTTCCAGCACAGTTCACCTCTTCTTTTTGCGGATGATCTAAATTTCTACACAATTATCAATAATACAGAAGATTGTGTTAATCTTCAACACAATCTTGATCGGTTGAATTAGTGGTCAACTGGCCCTGAACGCAGCCAAGTATTACGCTGTTTCTTTTGGACGATCGAGAGACCCAATGGAATATAATTATAATACTTATATAGAACATTCTTGTTGACTGGGTTACCGAAATTCGTAATCTGGGAATTAATTTAGACTTTATACTTTTATTTGAATCGCAATTTATGTAAATAATAAAATTACGAATGCTTGGCTTTATAAAAAGATGCACTAGAGACTTTCAGAATAATGAAGCAATGAAATTACTATATTGTTCTTTAGTTAGACCTCATCTAGAGTATTGTTCTTGTGTATGGTTTCCATCTTATAATATTTACATATCAAAAATTGAGACAGGTTAACACAAGTCTTGCAATATGTAGCATATGAACAGGGTATATTTTCAATTAAATCAAGTAAATTATGATCAAATTGAAACCCAACTTGGTATTATCTCATTGTATGACCGACGATTAATTAAAGATTTTTCACAAAACCAACTATGCATATAATAATTTTTTATCTCGAGCACTAAAATGGGCAAATATTCACCCAGATCTAGAATTTTTTGTCTGGATTTATTTGTGGCCTGAGCCATGTGTTTATTTGAGTGGCTGTGGAATAGGTAGTCATCATTTTGATATGTAAAACTAAATTACGTGATTAAGTTTGTGATGTTCATATTTTATTTTGTTTTATTGTGTTTTTAATTAGCACACATATACCTACATTGAAATTTTTTTAGATAGCTATACATTGAACATTTCTGTTAAATAAGTATATTGGAATATAACTATTGTAAACATTGTTAATCTTATTGGGCAGCATCCCATTGAAAATAAATAAATAAATATTCTGACTTACGCCAATTTATCTTTTATTATTTTAATTAGAATTTTCATAATTTTTAGGAATGGGTATTCCTTTGAAACTACTCTACTGCTATCCATATTCCTGGGTATGTTTGGAATAGACAGATTTTATTTGGGATATCCAGCTATAGGACTTGCCAAATTTTGTACCTTAGGTTTTATGTTTCTAGGGCAGTTAGTAGACATAATATTGATTTCAACCCAAACCGTTACACCTGCAGATGGATCCTATTATGTAATGCCATATTATGGACCAAGGGTTGAGGTTGTTAAAAGTGATAATAATACATTTAGATTGGGACAAGATGATTGGTGATATTATTTACTGTTACACAGACTGTTATTTTACTTTTGTAAGATATTGATCGAATATTTTACTAGATAGTTGTACATAACCACTTTAAAGATTAATTGTTTAATAAATTATTAAATAGATAATCTAATATTATTTATTAAACAATGAAATGTAAATACATTTGTGCTCTAAAATTAATAAAAAATAAACATAAATGAATAACACATTATAAGCTACACGTTTTGTCATGTCGGTCAGATAGCCAAGCGGGCTGGGCGGCCGGATTCTCACTTGCTTCACTGCTAGTGGTTCAGCGGATATGAGTTCGATCCCCAGCTCGGTGTACAGAAAACAAAAAGGCTAACGCAGCAGTTTAAAATTCTAAAATGAATCTGCGGCTTAGACTAGAATATGCTGGTGTCTGATCGGCCTATGGTGGAGCAGTACGGCAAGAGATAAGGGCTTGCGGCTCGGTGATACTCCTCCATAGATCCCTATCGGAAGGGCGTGTGCCGCCTAAATACCGGATATATATATATATATATATATATATATATATATATATATATATATATATATATACATATATCGGAGAAAAGGAGTACAACCGTCAATCCAATATAAATTAAGGATCACTCAGACAAGTGGTGGGTTCTTATATATATTATATATATATATATATATATATATATATATATATATATATAATTATATATATATATCGGTCAAAAGGTGGAGAAAAAAGACAAAGTTGATGGCTACTTTATTTATTTATTGAAGACGTATCGCTTTCGTATTCAGAAAGCATCATGTTCATCTAAATAGAACAATATGAAAAAAAACCACACAAGCATGGAAAAGGTGTTACATGTGTTACCTTAAAAAGATATGTAGCAGTCAAAGATATTATAAATGTAAAGAAGCTCAAGTAAATGGACATTATACGATAATATTGTATATAGTCGGACAATTTTCAATTAAAGGTGACTAATGTACAAATTGAACTAAACGGTAGCGGCAACCATGAAAAATTTCATTAGTAAATTCTTACCGGGGTCATTTTTATTGTGTATGCTTTGCCCATGTAAATATGTAAATTTGTAACCCATGTAAGATAAATTTGCCCCTGTAACAATATAAATTGGTGCGATTCACGAGTGTATAGTGAGACACGTTCATAGAATAGTTTGGAACATCGGTAAAATTATCAATATTTTGCTGGTCTATATATATTTACGTTTTTAGAAAGAATGTTAATTAGACAAATATGATATCTTAGTTTATTGAAGTTGATGAAATATGATATCTTCCAGATTTTATTCATTTGTGCATAGGCGTAGTGTATTATTGAAAATATATTTATTGAATATATTTTATTATTAACTGTTAAGGTGTGGATTTGGAAAATAAATAGTCGTACTTTACTACTATTATAAAAGGCTTTATTTCCTATAACATACATACTAATTAACTAACCTAACTTAAGCCACCATACTTCTTACTACCACCTACAACTACATGATACTCATTGACATTACTATTATTGTCTGTCATGTCAACCCATGACACTATGGGTGCGTTCCGCTTACTCTTACACCAATATATCTGTGTATACAATATAAATGTATTACATTCTCAACACGCCTCCTTACATTTACATTGTATTTACATTAATTCAAATTTAACATACTTCGAAATTTTTCAAATTTATCTTGGCCCAAGGACTTCGTAAAAATATCTGCAATATTATCATCAGAATCTACTTTAACCACATTTATAACATTTGCTTTAACATAATCATTTACATAATGATAATGAATTTCAACATGCTTAGAATTTTTTGTAAAATTGCCATAATTAGCTATACTAATTGTACCAGTGTTATCTTCATAAACATCAATTGGCTTTATTATTTCAATATCAAATATTTTCAACAATTCTTTTACAAATATCAATTCACTTACTGCTTCTGACAATGCTACATACTCTGCAAAAGTTGAAGCTTTTGTAACGCTTTTTTGTTTTCTAGATTTCCAATAAATTACATTACCAAACAATCTTATTACAAAACCAGTTGTAGACTTTCTATCTAAATGATCACCTGCCCAATCGGCATCCACATAACAATCAATAATACTTACTTTTTCATTTCTGTTATAAAACAATTTTAAATCTTTAGTTAAGCATAAATATTTCAAAATTCGTACAGCATATTTAAAGTGCGTTTCATTATAGCAATTTTGAAATCTACTCAGATAATTTACGCTGAAACTTATATCAGGCCTTGTTGCCGAACTTATGTATAATAGTGCACCAATTAAATTTTTATATTTAATATTTCTTTCACAATGATCAGATTTATCAATTTTTAAATTTACTTCCATAGGTGTATTATACAGTTTACCTTTTTCTAAATTATATTTTTTCCTTAATAATTCAATATATTTATTTTGATCCAATCTCATTTCATGTTTACTAGAATCATAATCAACAGTAATACCAAGATATTCTTTAATTTCACCAATATCTTTCATTTTAAATTTTTCTGATAATAAAATTTTAATCCTTTTAATTTCATTTAAATTTCTACCACAAATCAATAAATCATCGACATAAATTAATAAGTAAATAATATCATTTCCAATTTTATAAACGTACAAACAAGGATCAATATTACTTCTTTCAAAACCTAAATTTATCAAAAATGTATCTAGGCACTCATACCATGCCCTTGGACTTTCTTTTAGACCATATAAAGCTTTAACTAATTTACAAACTTTACTTGTTCCATCTTCATAACCCTTAGGTTGTTTAATATAAACTTCAGAAATTACTTTACCATTTAAAAAGGCTGTTTCAACATCCATTTGTTCAATTACTAGGCCCATTTGACAACAATATGACAATAAAATCTTTAATGTTTGCATTTTAGCCACAGGTGAATAAATATCATCAATTTCATCAGTTTGTTGAAAACCTCGTACAACCAATCTAGCTTTATAAGTATTATCAGACTTTTTAGTATAAACCCATTTAACATCCAGAATATTTTTGTTTGTATCATTTTTAACCAATTTCCAAGTTTTACTTTTATTTAAACTATCAATTTCTTTGTCCATAGCTGTTTTCCAATACTTACTTTCATTAGAATTTATCGCCTCCTCAAATGTATGTGGTATATCAGTTCTACACATATTTACAAAAATACTACTATTATATACATAGTAGTCATCAAATTTCTTTGGAGGATTTTTGGCTCTGTGAGATCTAGGTAACTCAGGTTCATTTTTATTCACACTATCATCCATACTTTCATTTGTACTTTCAAAAGTTTCATCTATTGAGTCATTTTCAGAGCTTTCATCAATTTTATCAGGGTAACACTCTTCATTATTATCATTATCTGATTCGTTAAAGTCTAAACCTATACACTTAACGTTTTCTTCAACAATATCCACGTGTCTAGCAACAATGACTCTGCCATTTAATAATACACGATAACCAACATTACTATAACCAATTAAAATTCCCATATCAGCTTTCTTATCCCATTTAGAGATTCTCTTCTGTTCTGGTCTTCGTACAAAAACTTTACTTCCATACAAACGCAAATTAGAAACATCAGGTTTCTGTCCAAAAAATATTTCATATGGAGTTTTCTTTTCAATTGTATCAGATAAAGTACGATTTTTCAAATAAACCGCAGCACAAACTATTTCAGGCCAATATTTTTTATGAATATCTGCTTCAGCCAACAAACATCTTGACATATCCATTATAGTTCGATTAAACCGTTCTGCAGTCCCATTCAATTCATGTACATATGTAGGACAATTATCAATTACTATACCCCTTTCTTTTGCAAATCTGTAGACTTTACTGTTCAAATATTCTTTCCCATTATCACATCTTAAAATCTTTATTTTCTTTCCAGTCAAATTTTCACTTTCATTCGTATATTCATTCAAACAATCACATACTTCTGCTTTTGATTTTATAGCATATACTTTAGAAATCTTACTATAATCATCAATGAAAGAAACAAAATAATTTTCACCTTTAAACCCAGTAGTTCGAAAAGGCCCACAAACATCAGTATGTACAATCTCTAAAATATCTTTAGCTTTTTTTCTACTGTTTACAAACGGAATATTATGCATTTTACTTTCAATACAAATCTTACATTTCATAAATTCAGATTCAAACTCATTAGGAATTCCATTCAACAGCTGATCTTTAGATAAAATATTCAAATATTTAAAATTTACATGACCTAATAAACGATGCCATTTTTCCTTTTGATTCATATTATTCATATCTTTATTTGCAACATTTACATGCAATTCAACTGATTTTAATTTACTTTTCATAATATATAAGCCATTATTTTTTAAAGCAACTGCTGTTATATTACCAAGTTTATCAAAAACTTTTGAAATATTACCTAGAGAAATAATCTTATTATTTTCTGTTATTTTGCTATAACTTATCAAATTTGATTTCATATCTTTAACATAGAAAACATTTTGCATATCTACTAAACTCTTTTTACCAAAAGCATCAAAGTAACTTAAAACATTTCCAATTTTAGTAGCTTTTACAACCCTATTATCTCCTAAATAAACATTAATGGGATCTTTAAGTAATTTACATTTATCAAATAATTTTTCATCATTAATAATGTGGTCTGTACAACCACTATCTAAAAGCCATTTTATTTCAATACAATTATTTACATTACCTATTTCAGTATTTTGTGCAATAACTGACATATCCTTACCAAGAGCTACTGTTGTAAGCCAAGAAGCACTGTTTCGCTCTTCGTTCTTCTGTCCTTGTCGGTTGAACCGCTGTGCACTTGTTCCATGCGTTCCGCGCTGTCCACGTGAGTGGCCACGTCCTCTGACGTAGCTTCCTCTTCCGGCTTCTTGTCGACCTCGCGTTTCTCTCCACCAGCCTCTACTGCTTGTCGTTTGTCCGCCATTACCCGACGCTTGATTGGCGCCATTTTTGCAATCTCGCTTGAAATGACCAACTTCGCCACACTGGAAGCATGATCGATCCTGTCGACCTTTATTTACCACAAATGTACTGGATTTTCTTCCAAAATCATTGTTTTGATTTTTTAATTCGGACATCATAACCTTAGTTTTTACGTAGTCTGCAGTTTGATCATCTTCTTTTAATGTATCTATTAAATCACCAATATAACTGTACGACTCTGGCAACGTGTTTAACATATAGTTCAATTTTTCCTTTTCAGACACACTAGCACCCGCGCTTTTTAACTCGTTTATAGCTTTTTCGAAGTCACTAAAAAATGTTGCACAGTCTCCATAGTTGTTCAATTTTAATCTTTCCAAGTTATTTCTACATACTATCTGCAATGCCGTTGATTCTTTCAAATATAAATTATCAAATTTCTTTATCATCTCATACGCCGTAGTTTTTTCGTCGATGTACTCCATCTGTCGATCCGATATTGCACCGCATATATAATTCATTGCTTTTACATCATCGTCATCCCAATTTGTATCATCATTTTCATTTTTCGGTCTGGTTACCACAACATCACACTTCTTCATTTTCAAAAATAGCATAAGACGTTTTTTCCACATTTTATAATTCTCCCCATCGAATATAGGTATTCTAAAATCACTACTACCTGCCATCATGTGTCACACTTTTTTTTTCAAACTGCACCAAACTTTTTCTGTTGTAAAAGGTACGACTTTCCAACCACGGACCTCTGCTACCATGTTAAGGTGTGGATTTGGAAAATAAATAGTCGTACTTTACTACTATTATAAAAGGCTTTATTTCCTATAACATACATACTAATTAACTAACCTAACTTAAGCCACCATACTTCTTACTACCACCTACAACTACATGATGCTCATTGACATTACTATTATTGTCTGTCATGTCAACCCATGACACTATGGGTGCGTTCCGCTTACTCTTACACCAATATATCTGTGTATACAATATAAATGTATTACATTCTCAACATTAACTTTAAAATAGTTTTGAGGTAAGTAAAGTAAATTTGATTCCAATTTATTCTTTATATAGCATTAAACCGTTAACGGCCGCTCAATATACAAAGAGAAATTAGACAATTAATTTATTAGATTGGATTAAAAACACAACTTAGGAATAAATTACAACCAAAAAGATTTTTTTTTCATTTTTAAGAAAAACAGTACAATTTTTAATGAATGAACATATTGTATCTTAAACGTAAATTAAATTTTAAGGTAAAAATTTTCGAAATATTCGGGGTGTAGATGCATTCTACACTTTTTACATAAATAAATAGTATTACTTTTGTACATCCTACATTTTTGCACTAAGTATCGTTTTTTTTTATAACGTGGCCAATATTGTCGAATCTGGTTTCATCTGGTAAAGCAAATTTAGATTAACGCCCATGTACTGACACAGATGTAGCAGTTTCTTCACTATTGTAAATTAAAATTTTAAATCTATGTCGGCTCATGCTTTCTCTCATAATATGCACTTCCTTATCCTCATCCTTTGACCAATGCATATCAACTTGAAGCAGAGTGTAAATCAGATAATATACATATGCTAATAATTTTTTTAAATCTATGTTATTTATTTCAAAACTGTGACGGTTATTCTCAATTACTTTTTTATCAAAAAGAGTGAAAAAACTTCAATATATGACTTGCCTACATGGTTGCCTTTTATATTGTCTAAATATCAATCAGACTGATGTTGAATTACTACTGAGCACGAAAGAATATCCGTTAGTACAACTTGAGATAAATTTGGATTTACTATTTTTGCCTGGTTTTTTCTTTAGAAGTTTTATCTGTGGTTCAGAGGAATATCATATTCAGAATCGTTAGAATTCCCAATCTTGTATTTCATATGTACTTGCAATATCCGATTTTATTGATTCTTTACAAATAATATTATCATCAATCTCTTCAAGGAATACAATAATATACCAGCAAACGAATGGGAAAGATATCTGACGGAACTAATTAAAGCAAAGGAAAATAATAATCAACACAATAACGTACCTGAACTAAGAGACGAAATAGAAATCAGTTTTCACGAAGTAAAAATAGTCATAATTTCACTCAAAAATAGAAAGTCATCAAGACCAGACGGAATAACCAACGAGCTTCTAAAATACGGATGAGAAAGTTTAACCCTAGAGATGACAAAACTTATACAAAAACTAATATTGCACTGCAAGATACCAAACGCATGGAGAAAAAGCGTAATGATACCAATGGTCAATAAAGGACATAAAGGAGACCCCAACAATTATAGAGGTATAAATCTACTGAACACCGGACTTAAGCTTACCACAAAAGTCCTAAACAACAAAATCAATAAACAACTTTATCAGATGAACAACAAGTATTCAGATCCGGATTATCCTGCGTAAACGCCGTATTTGTACTAAGACAAATCACAGAAAAGGCCATCATATCTATGTTTTATAGACCTGACAAAGGCTTTCGATCGCATCCAAGTGGAAGACGTCTTACACCTACTGCATAAAAGTAACATACCAATCAATATTATACAAACCATCGAAAGCATCTACCTCCATAATCGAATACAGGTAAAGATAAATTGAAAACGAACACAGGGTATACCAGTACAAAGCGGAGTCAGACAGGGTAACTCGTTAAGCCCTCTTCTCTTTAATATATTAATAGACGAAATAATACAAGCAGTACGTAAAAGTTATGGCTACAGAATTGGGAACAAAGAAATCCAACTATTATGTTATGCAGACGACGCCGCATTAATCGCCAAGACAAAAGACGAGCTTTAAAGATTAACACATATCTTCAATACAACAGCTAAGAAATACAATATGATAATATCAGCGTAAAAATACAAAAGTATGACATTTAAATACCCACTACGGTGTAAAATCGAAATTGATGGGAAAATAATAAAGCCGGAAGCAAGGGTTAGATATCTGGAAATAGATATAACCAGTTACGGAGATGTTGAAGAAGAAGTACGACAGCAAAGCTTAAAAGCAAGTAAAGCGGCGGGTTCTCTTAATGACACAATCTGGAAGAACAAACACCTAAGTGTAAAAACATAGTGGAGCATCGCACCTCGCCAGTCACATTGCTACGCACCTCGCTGCGCACATCGCCACAAATTGCATACTCGCCATGGTAAAACATAGCGAGGCATTTCACCTTGCATGTAGTATAGACCTGAAACTGTTTAAGAGCGGTACTAAATATGTTATCCGAATCGGAAAGTGATAGCGATTCATCTAGTGTTGCTGTAAAGTGGTGGTTAACGTCCACTGGAGGAAGAAGTCGTAGGTGGAATATACATCCCGTACAGAGAGAGCGCACGAAACTGGGTGAATTTTATAAATTATATCAGCAACTTAAGCATTATCCAGATCGTTTTTATGATTATTTAAGAATGTCACAAATAACGTTTATCTACATTCTTCGACAAATAGAACCAAAAATTGAGAAAAACTACTGTAACTTTCATGTCCAGCCAATATCCGCCGAAGAAAGATTAGTAGTAACACTCAGGTAAGAAATTAAATATATTTTTATTCAAATTCATATACAAAAGTTTGTACTTCACTAGAATTATTGCCCTCAAAAGCGAGTGTCTGCTTCTGAATAGGAATTTGTGACGTATTTATAGATTGGGTAGATTCTGTAGGAAATGTAAATGATGCATTGGAATGTGAGCTGGGTTGTGGTACAACTAAAGGAGATGAGGATGCAGGTCGAAATGAAGATGTGGATGCTTGGCAATGATGAGTAGATGCAGGTCGAAATGACGATGTGGATGCTTGGGAATGATGAGTGGGTGCAGGTCGAAATGAAGATGTGGATGCTTGGGAATGAAGAGAGGATGCAGGTAGAAATGAAGATGTGGATTCTTGGGAATGATGAGTGGATGCAGTAATATGTGGATCGCAAGAAGGAAGGGGTTTTGTGCCATACAAACTGTCCCACAGTAACTGTTGCACCTTAATTCTAAATCCCAGTTTCTCCTGTGCTGGTAACTGTTTCACATGCGGAAGTAGTGAAGTAAAGAACGCTACATCTTCATCATTGCCTCTTTTTTCCATTGCCATTTGTTTCCCTTTTTTAATCTGCAACTTCTCCCTCTCTATAGTTAACAGGCCTTTACCTATTGTTTCCATGGGTAAAGTTCGTTTTCTATATCCTAGAAGCTCTTTAGTAGGGGTGGGTGTGCCTGTTGATTGTGTGGATAAAGAGGTTAGTGAAGTGTGTGAAGCCGGGGTATTCGGAGAAGATAGATTTTCATTAATGGACTCAAGGTCATCGTCTTCAGCTTCAATTTGACGATTTTGACTTTCAGACTCTTCGTTTACTTCAGTTCCATTATCCTCCAAATTGCCACTCAAGGGTCTTTGTGTAAAAATGTCTTTTAAAAATAATAAAGATTTAAAATACGGCCATTCCACTGTCTCTTCTGGTGCTGGATCTCCAGATCTGCATGCAGGCAGTCGGTCGTAATGACTTTTGAACTGCTGACGCAGTGCTTTCCAAGATTTTTTAGCTAATGGAACTGAAACAAATACATTACGTTTAGTCACGCTGACATTACTACCAAACATTAGTATTACTACAGATAAATTTTTTATTTCCATTTACAGATTCCTAGCGACAGGAAACTCTTACAAGAGCCTGGCTTTTTCTTTTCGCATGGGAGCATCTACCATAGCACGTATTGTCCCAGAAATTACCACCTTATTGTGGAACGTTTTGCAACCCCTTCATATGATTCCGCCCACAGAAGAAAAATTTCGAGAGATAGCCGAACAATTTTATAATAGATGGAAATTTCCCCACTGTCTTGGGTCAATTGATGGTAAACACATTCGACTAAAGTGTCCAACTCATTCAGGAACAATGTACTACAACTATAAGCAATATTTCTCCATTGTGCTGCAAGCCGTGAGTGATGCGAACTGTAAATTTATTTTTATTGAAGTAGGTGCATATGGTAAACAAAGTGATGGGGGAACATTTCGTAATTCTAATATGTACAAATTGATGAGCAGTGAAAAGTTGAATATTCCAACAGAAGAGTTGTTACCAAATAGTAATATTAAGGCACCTTATGTTTTTATTGGCGATGAAGCGTACCCTTTGTTAACCAATTTAATGAAGCCATTTGCCAGAAATAATTTAAATGAAGAAACTGAATTATTCAACAAAAGTCTATCTAGAGCGCGTAAAACAGTCGAATGCGCTTTTGGAATTTTAACAATGAAGTGGAGAATACTAACGAAAGCCATTGAAACACAACCCAACACTGCAGATGCAATTATTAAAGCAGTTTGTATTCTACATAATACAATAATGGACCAAGAACATGTCACTCACGCTACGACAGATAATAAAAGCTTCGACTGTGTGTTGCCCAATATTTCAGCATGTAGGAGAAATAATCCTTCAACAGCAGAGGCTACTTCGGTGAGAAATGCATTTAAACAATATTTTATTAGTAACAAAACTCTTCCGTAATTGTAATATTCAATTAAATGTATCAATAAAAATGGCATCTTGAACATATCTTAGTACGATTACATACCTATCTAATTAGAATATAAATAATAACACAGGATGAAACAAACAAATTGATTGCTTACCTGAAACACCGCAGTTATTAGCTACTGTTTTCCAATCCTTGTCTAGCACGTAGCGGTTATGATGTTCCTTGTGTCGCTGATCCCATATTGGGGGCTTTTTAAATATTTCATTAATTAATTGCTCTTTATCCATCGTGCATGAATCAAACGTTTTCTAACTGCAAATGATCCCAACCGTTTTCTAACCGCTGGCAGATAGAGAGCAAAAGATATACGACGGTAAGTTAACCTTGAAACAGCCAATCAGGTAGTGACTTTCATGCTACTGTATCCAGAAAAACAAATTATTTTGCTCTTCAAAACGTAGCGAGATGCGTAGCGATGTTCCCGGCGAGGTGCGATGCTCCGTGATGCACACTGCTATGTAAATCTATTAAATTGTTTCTTAATCGGCAATGTGCGTACTGCGTAGCAATGTGACTGGCGAGGTGCGATGCTCCACTATGTTTTTACACTAAGACAAGACACAAAAACAAGAGTCTATAAAGCAGGAATTAGACCTATATTAACATAGAAGGAAGAAGAAAATCAATGTCTTCTACATCAGAAACTTTCTAATCTAATGTCGGCGGCAAATAAACCACATTAAGTGGCATTTTCACAATCTTAGTCTTCTTCTAACAAAGCTATTAACTCTTTAGTAGTTAGTGCCATCTTCATTTCATATTTCGAGAATTTACTAAAATAAACAAATGCACTGCTATATAAACGCATTCATATGATAATAGTTTAGCTTACTTCATTTTAATTTATATGAACTTCATAATATATTTTCATATTTATATAAACAAATAAACACAAGCAAACTTTCAAATTAAGTTAAAAAAAAAACAAATATAACGTTTACAGCACACAGCAATTCTATAAATAGAGAATGATGTGTAATGATGTGTAATTAAAATTGCAGATTGTTTTTAGTCTAATGAAAAAAAATTATTTTCCAAAGTTTTCTGTTTTTTGAAGTTCTGTATTAGATACTCTCTAATAAGAATAAAATTTTATTTTATTTTGTTAGACAACTATAAGATACCTGTTAAAAGAGACATGATAATTTAATAATTAAATCGGTCTTAGATTTAATTTTTACGTAATTACTTATGTGTTTAAATAAATAATTAAAATTTTTTTAGGTACGCCTCTGCAAAATTGATAATTTCAATACGATTTCGTTGAAAAGTTATCGTTAATGGCTTCGTTAAGTACGATGTTGCCAAGTAATCACCTTCAATTAAAAATTGTTTTAGTATAGACAATCAATTAAACTAACAACAATTAGCAATTTGTTAAAACTTAGCACAGCAAAAGAACCTGTGGTATATTATACTTGTAAAAATAAAAAAAAACATTATATAGTGATTGAAGAACTAAGAATATCATAGATACACTTCCAACGAAATATTAATATTTATGATTTTATTTTAACTTTTGGTACCATTATTAAAGTGATTAATATTTAAATTTAATAATGTAAGGTATAATGAAAGTTACCACTCTAGGCTTCACGACTGCTTTTACCAGCAGCAGCCGTAAAATTTTCCACCTATTTCTACCTTGATATTCTTGAATCCAGTTTGTGGTGATGCGCTTGACATCATCCGTCCATCTAGTCGGTGGTCGTCCTCTGCTTCGATATGCCTCTGCCTTGGTCGCCATTCCAGAATCTTTCTGGTCCATCTACCATCCGTTAATCTAGCAACATGTCCGCCCCAAGCCCATTTAACCATGGCTATTTTTTCAACTGCATCTGTGACTCCTGTTTTTCTTCTTTGTAGGAGTGCAGTGGCGGCTGGTGACTCAAAAATTTGGTAATTCTGCAGTATTTTTTGGTTTTTTTTTAATTCAATATCTTTTAATCGTTGTATTTTACAACGAGGCTTTTAGTTTGATATTTTACACCATATATTTATTCATTATATATCTATTAAAAAATAATAAAGAACTTACCGATTTTCTTCTTTTCAAATTGAAGATAAATCCAATTATATCAAAAATAGCAATGGTACATTATGGCACACTTGTAATTGTTTTATAGTTTATGTTTTTAGTAGAATTTTATTGATAAATACGCGAAACTAAGGAATGCAAACGAAAAAACACTACAAACAAAATCGCCACAACAATAATTGCATTATAGGGTCTTACGAACTAACTACACACAGAGCCAAATATATTATTTTTTTTATAAATAAGCTCGATTCGTCGATTTTTTTTTTTTTAAAGCAAACTTGTCTATAACTTTTTCATTAAAGTTTGGTATTTCTTTTATAAGTGTTTTTTCTACTGACAACATGGTTAATGCTACAAGTCGGTCTTCAGTCATGGAATTTCTCAAGAATGTTTTAATCCGTTTTAAACTCGAAAAGCACCTTTCAGCTTCTGCCGTACTCATGGGCACTGTAATTAGAATTTGAAGCAGTTTTACAGTTTCTTGAAAAGGCTGTGTTAAATTATTTTCAATTAAAAATTTTAAAAAAGGTATTGCCCCATTAATGTCTCTACAGTCTCTTCTAAAATAAATAACAGATAATTCAGTCTTCAAGCGCTCCCTATCTAAATTTGGATATGACGCGCAAGTCAGGCTTAAATTATCACAATAGTTATCAAATTGCTCAGGATAAAGCAATGAAGTTGCAAGTAGGTGATTTTTAAAAGCAAATCTATCATTTGCACAATTTATGATTATATCACAAACTTCGATAGATGCTCTCCAATGATCTACTGAACTGTTATTCTTCCGTAACCTTTTAGTTGGTAATGGTTCAACGCATAAACTAGAACCTTGGTCAATGGTATCATCTATTGAATTTCTAACTGAATTCATGTATCTTTCGAAATCTGTCACCTTTTTATTGATTTCCAAAGGATCCGTTTTAGTCTTTTGAAGGGCATTATACAAAACGTCTACTTGTGGCATTATGCGATGGAAAAATGTTAACCAAAAAACAAAATTTTGATCCGCTAGTATTCTTCGAATGGAAGACGCTGAACTACAGACAGCTGCCTTATCAAACGGTTCTTCTATTTCTTCCATACATTCGATAAAAGAAGATCGATGTTCAAACACAACATTAACAGTTCGAATATTGAAGTTCCAGCGAGTTGGAGCACCATGAGGAATTTTCTTTTGGACGATTTTATCTAAAACTGCCACTCGTTGTATCGAATTTTTAAAAAAAGGTAGGGATTTCATTTAAATTTCCAAAAAAAAAGTCTAACTTAAGAGTTTTCGGAACGAGCCTTAGACATTATTAAATTTAATTGATGCGCGTATTACAAATGTACAAAATGAGCAAATGGATATTTTTCTTTGATTCTGGCTTGAACTCCTGCGTGCTGTCCACACATGACCGCTGCCCCATCATAACTCTGAGCAATTAGTTTATTATTTGAGTTTTCCAGGAATCCAAAACACTGAAAATGTTTTGCTTAAAGTATCTGCATTTAATTTTGAAGGTACCAAATATGTCCAAAATCGTTCTACCGGTGCTCCATTTCGACAATATCTAAATACTACAACCATTTGTGATTTTGCTGAAATGTCTGTAGTCTCGTCGGCCATGACAGCTAGATATGAAGATTCCCGAATTTTCTCCAAAATTTTATCCTGGCATAATTCCAACATGCAGTCCAAAATATCATTTTGAATTTCTTTAGAAATGCCCTTAAAAACCGTCGATTCTTCCAAGTGTTGTGCTAAAGTTCTATCCAATTCAGCAGTAAAATTTATGAGGCCGCGAAAAATTCCAGGATTGTCGGATGTTTGTGTCTCGTCGTGTCCCCGAAGCGCCAATTCGAAAACACTACAAAATTTTATGCAGTCTATAATTTTTGAGAGAACATACCTATTTTTTGTTACAGCTTCATTGAATTTCTGAATATTTATCCAGTATGCAGAATCTAACTGTCCTTTAATATTCACGGAGCCTAATAAAGCATATTCCATTTGATTGTGCAAATGATGCTTAGAAGTTTCGTGCTTTTTTATTTTATCACTTAAATGTACTAAGTCTGTTACACCAACTTGCGTCCATGACTTATCACCTCCAAAGAGTACACAAGGAAAACAGAAAAGAGCGTTTTTTTTTCTGTTGCAGCCACATATCCAACTATTTCTCGTATAAATATCGCAATTAAATTGTCGTTTGTAATTTTTCCCTCGGCTTGATCCTTCTTTTTCGATTTTAATATCCGGCAAAGGACGTCCTTTGCATTTTAATTATATTTTTTCGTCATAAGAATATTTAAAGAATCTCTTAACATTAATCAAATTATAAATAACATCCATCCTGAACAGCACTTTTATTCTCATATACTTAATATAAATACCGAATTACGTGCAGGACAACTTATTTTAACAGTCGTCGCGTCGCGATCACCGATTATTTAAAATTACAATAAACGTAGGTTTGTACACACTAGTTCGAACTGCGACAAATGCAGCTCAAATATTGCTTTCAGTCGTCGCCTGAAAAGTGTAGGCGGGGGGTTGAGCGGGTGTTATCGGGGATATCTTTAATAGTTCACAGCTCGGAGTAGCACCGGTCCGGTCAAATAAGTGGGACTTGCTGTCGCCATGAGATGCGACGGATGACAGATTAAAATAAAGGCGGCCATGCACGAAAACCATCTAAATGAATTTAGATTTTATAAGTAGTGATATTTTTTATTTAATTTTCAAAGTAATTTTGTTTGGATTATTTTGGTGGTTCTGCAGCTCCGCAGCACTTATATAACAACCGCCACTGTAGGAGTGTATACCAATAAATCACTATATTGTAGGGCGCTTTAAAATACTTTCCAAAAATAACAAAAAAGTCAATTTCTCCGTACTTAAAACCAGACATGTGTTTAAGCCAGTTTAACAATGAGATTTTACGAAATAACCGGAAACAATATATTTTAAAGGAAAGTCGTTAGAATATACAATTAAATCAGATCGCATTATAGTACAGTAAAAGAAAAAATAAATGTAAAATATGAAAATAAATACTACATACGTTACCAAACATTTTCCCGCTCAAAAAACGAATGTTTTTAAGAACATCTGAAAGTATAAGTATAAAGAATAGACAAGAAAATATCGATACACTAATAAAGAACTAAGTAAGAATAAAATATGGATTGACAAATAAGCGGCGGTCATATTTTGACCACAGGACATTGTTGGATGTCATCTGAAACTGTGCCCAGATTAACAACGCGTTCAATGCCATCAATTAGAAAACAATAGCGTCGAATCGATCTACTAAACTATAAAGACTATGTCAAACACAATACCGTTGGCCCTTTACCTATAAGAATTCCGTGGGGTGCGAAAAAACATGAAGAAGAACAGTGTCGAAATCTCGGCATGGTGTCGCATTTCAGAAGAAAGTCTTCGATGACAGGAATCTTCAAATTTACCGCAACGCAATGTTTGTTTGTAATTGGTCCAACCTCAGGTAAGTTTACTCCACTGTTATGAAATTTTGACACTGACTTATTTTATATTTCAGTTTTCTTTCTCTCTCTCTCGCTCTTTGGGACAGAGTTTGGAACAGACTGTAGTTCTAGAATATAATGCTTTTTGCATAAAAAAGAATGTTTACAAAAGTTATTTCAAAAATAAAAAATGGCAAATACAGTCCTCTCTCTGTAACGATAAGCAGGGGACCAGGAATTTTCATCGTTATAAGGAGTGATCTTTATACAGAGAGAGACAAAATTCGGTACTGTAATATTCGGTATTTAATATAAATCGAAACACTGTCGGAGGTAAAAATCGAAACTCGTCTAAATACCCAAGTAATATTAAAAAAATTTGGGAATTTCTGTGGATGACCCTCATGACATAGCTGAATCTTTTAGTCAACATTTTTAGAATTCCGTAAAAAATTTAATTAGTCAAACTTCACCTAACTATAATACTAAGAATATTTTTTCGCCTATACACTCCCTTTTCCTTTATCCTGTTAGTGATGAAGAAATAAAGAGTATAATTAAAAGATATCTTAAAAAAAATCCTCGGCTGGACTGGATGAGATCCCGTATTCTACGTTAGCACGTGCATCTCATAACATATATAAACAATTAACATTTACAGTAAACCTTTCATTTCAGGAAGGGATTTTTCTTCAAATTCTAAATACTGCTTTAGTTGTACCTATTCATACACACGGTGACAAATCAAAATTCTGTCATTTTGACAATGACATTCTGTTAATGTCATTTTGATCAGTTGTTATCAACAGGTCCTCGTAGACACTTCCTCTCAGGACCATTTTCATCGAGCAATAAGACAAAAGAGGGAATCTAATCGTTATAAAAAGGAGACCAAAAAAGTGGCCTCTGATGGCGGACACATCCGGAAATGCAAAGGCGCTAAATTTAAATTTTCCAACATTTGTTAACAATAGCTATAAAATATTTTTCAGACTAGAAAGTTTTAATTAAATATTAACGATAATAGTCTAAAAAGTGACATAATTGGTAAAAAACTTCAATATAAATAAAATTTCATGTGACAGTTGGGACAAACAATAACATAACCAAACTAAATTTGACTTCTTAAACAAGGAAAGAGACTGTCTATCCTTGTCTAAAGTGGCCTCTCAAGATGGCACTTCCTGTCTATCAATATGTTTACCCCTTCTACCTTTACATTCCCTCTTTTGTCTTATTGCTCGATGACCATTTTACTCATGTAGAGTCATACGCCGCCATGTTACCTATCCAACGGTAACTTAACCATCACAAATTATAAATACTAATAATGTAAAACAACTTCAAATTTTAAACATTTAAAGGGTTTTTACCCATATATTTTGGTGGCTACTAGCATGTACAACCGTTTGCACTGATGATGGATTGTTTAATCCGAAAACGTTTTGCAATGTGTTTGTGATAGCCCGTTTGGGGCATTTTTATATACCTTTTATAAAGGATTTTAACCAAATGTTTTTGTGATAAACATTCCTCCACTGAATGATGTCCTTTTCCAATAGCCAAAGTACCATATGTCGCTAGAAGATTCACATTGTGTTTATCCCTATTGGTATGAATCGATTTTTTCATTGCACATGCAGCAAACTTGGAATCAAATTGGAAATTTAAAATCATGGCTACTTCCTTATCAAATGCCAAGTATACAGTTTTTTTACATGGCATTCATTACGCTCTAAGGATTTTACTTCGGCTATAAAGTGGCTGATAACGACTATTCTTCTTCCAGAAAGAATATTTAGTTTATTATCGTACGCACTCGGTACTCGTACTACTTCAATTTCCAAAGCTTCTGTATTGGAATATAATATTGGGTTTGTCTGACCACTGAATGATGCAACGGGTTCCCTAAAAAATGTGTAGATTATAAAACTAAAGCCGACCACTCACGATACTGCGACGTCGTTCAATTTTATCGAATTCAACTAATTGACAAACATTTTGATCATCTGTGACCGTGCAACCAACAAAATCGTTACAATTTGACCACAGAGAAACTGGTTTCTATGAAGCAGTACTGCTGAATGGATATCATCGACGATTTTGTCGAACTACACTGCTGCATCGTGACCGGCTTAAAATAATCTTAAAAAGCTGCCGCAATGTTAAATAATTGTATCATCTTAAACAATCGAGCTTCGTGTCATACACGTTAATGAATTTTAAATGACAGAAAGAATACACTGTATACGACAGATCAGCATAAAAGTGGACCTAATTTGTTTACATAATTTTTTTAAATCTACTTTTTAGGTTTTTTTGGATAATTCTGAGCCCAAATTTCTAAAGTCTTTTTTTATAAACAATTTAAAAGAAAGAAAAAAGAAATATGACAATTTTTAAGGCTCAAAAACAGAAATAAGAATTATTGTTTCATAATAGCGGAAATAATATCGTACTTCGACGAACTATTGCCGCACCTTGTATATATACTGTATCCAGACATTTAGTATCTCATTATAAGAATTATTTTAATAACAGCTGTAAAACTGAATAATCCCTTGTAAATACTCTATTGTTCGATAATTATCACACCTACACAAGCTGCCAGGACCGGCTACTTTAAAAGTCTGCTTTTAATGAAATTGGTTGTTTAGTCGTTTGAGTGTTCAGTTTGTGCAAAAAATTAGTTGATTATTATAAAAGTGTTTATTTTTAAATTTAGAGTGTGTACACTTGCCAGTGAATCCACGTAAGTCAAATTTACCTTTATTGTATGAAACAATGTGGCGTCCCTGGAGTCCAGAGGATAATAGAGCAATTTCGCAAGTTCATGAACCGGAACCAAATCGACAAGGAAGTGATCTCGTTTAAGTTTTAGAACCTGAACACCGCCAACGCATCCATTTATCTACTGATACAAAACAAATTATTACCAATGTTTTTTAAACTCTTGTCTAAAAAACATGGACAGTAATAAGCCTTACATGAAACGGCAACTTTGACTAAAAATCCATTATCCACAGTCAGAAAAATTGTAAGTAATCCTATTATACCAAGATTAACAAGACGGGATAACACTATTTATCGGAAGTTCGATCGTGCAGATGAAGATCTTATTCGTAGCAAAGTGTATACATTGTATGAAGAACAAATTGTACCTACACTAGATATATTAGTTGACAGGCTTCACGTCGATAACACTGAAATTAAGTGCGAAATGTTTGCAACGTATGGGGTTTGTTTGGAAATGTTTGCAACGTATGGGGTTTAAATACAAAAAAATTATATTAACGACGGGTACTTATGGAATCCTATCTGTACGGATATGGCGAACGGAATATTTACATGAAACGTGATTTGATACTCACGATACGCCATCTAAATGTTCGGTAGATAATAGTCAATCTTGTTCAACAAAAGAGCCTTCTAATACAAGATATCATAGCAGGCAATTAAATAAAATTCCCGGTTCAAGCGATACGAAAATAACAATATAGAATTACTTATACGGCAAAGATATTTATTTTCACATAAATAATACTAAGAAGGACTTATTGGACATTTTAAAAAGTTTCACATTAAAAAAATAATACTTCTCCGCCAGAAGACTTCCGCCATATTACTGTGTATTATATAATAATAGTAGTGTAATAATATTTCGCCACATTTAAATGTCTCTGTCCTGCATCTAATTAAAAGGAAAGTACTCAACATTGATGCGAATAGTTGGAAAACTGCAGTCTCACATATCATGAAAGCTGAGAATTCATATTTTCCTACACATAATATACAAAATATTATTATCAATTTAAGAGACGACAGTGATAGTGACACAGATTTGATATAATATCTATGTGATGTAATATTTATACTCGTTTTGTGTGTGTGTGTGTGTGTGTGTGTGTGTGTGTGTGTGTGTGTGTGTGTGTGTGTGTGTGTTTTGTGTTTTTTTGGCACTGGTTTTCTCAACCAACTGGCCAGTCAAATTCATAATGATTTTTTTAGACTACAACTTATCATTAACTCAGAGGAGTAATGTGTAGTGTCTGTGTTGAGTAAATATCTTGTTACTTTAGTAAAGTCGACTTCATTGTCTTTACAAAGAGACGCTAATTGTATCCGAACGTCTGCGGTCCCTCCGGTGAGTACCGATTTACTCGTTTTAAAAGGTTCATATCAAAGGTTTATGTTAACTTGTTATGTGTAAGTTTTCCGTTTCATGTCTGAAAAAGTTGGCAAGAAATGGGAAGTTTCATTATTAATTTCATGAAAAAAAAATTATTCTTCAATAAAGGTTATGCATCACATAGGAATCATTAATCAATAATCTTATAAAATATTAAGTGGTAGATAGGAAAAATCAAAATTATTAATTAATACCAAAGAGTAAAGTGATTTTAAAATTAGATATGCAAGAAAATGTAATTTTAAAATGTTTGTAGGTATTAAAAATTATGTCCAAGTTTAGATTAATGGTCTTCTAATAATTAAATATTACATTTAAAGTAAAAAGTAAATAAAAAAAGACTTTTCCATTTGTTGATGTATTATGAATCAGGTAAATTAGAAATGAAATTAAAAATTAATGCACCTACTGGCACATCATTAAAAGACTATGAATCTAAATTTAAAATGACATTTTATTCTGTACCTAAATTTAAAAGCCCTTCACTTTTAAGCATAAATCAATATTTTTGATTTTCGCTGTATACCACTTAACATTTGATAAATTTGATTATTGATTATATAGATTTCTATGCAAAGTAGAATTTTTATGAAAAACATTTTTTTTTATGAAATTAATAATAAGGAAATTTCCCATTTGTTTCCAACTTTTTCAGACACACTTAGATACCTTACTAACAATATAAAAAAACTTCTTCCCTTACATGGAATATAAAATATGATCATATACAGCTATATGTGAATATAACTACATTAATTAATTTTCATTTTCACTTCACTATTTTATTATTTCACTGTAACATAACAAACATTGATTATTACTTTCAAAATTTGGTTATATTTAATAAAGAATCGACACAGAAAAATATAATAATTAATTAATTCTAATACTCTAGATCTAATTATCTAGATATTTATTTAAATTAAATATGTAATGTAAATGCTAAATAAAATATAAAATTCTTTAAGCCGGTCCTTTTTACTATTTACCTGAAGAGGCAAATCTCTTTATAGTTTCGCCTTTATCAGCGGGATACTTTTAAATCCTGCATAAGTCAATTTTTATAATTGTGAACCAACTTTACAATATACATATATATATATATATATATATATATATATATATATATATATATATATATATAATATATATATATATATATATATATATATATATATATACAAATATCCAGTTTTGAATTTTCAAGATATTGGTTACGTGGTAGATCAACTATTAGGCGGTGTGTAAGGAATAAACATTACCGTTTAAAAAAATGTAATCCTCTCCTACTATTCTTTTATATTAATAATACTAATATAAAATTACCATTACCTAATACATTACGCAAGGAACACTATTGTTTATAAATACTAAAACATTAACTAAAATCGCCTCAATAGGTTTTTTGTAGATATACTTATTACTTGTAGATTGTAAATTTTATGACATCGTACTTTCAAAACAAAAGTTACAGATCTACTATTCTGTAAGTTTCAGCATGGCCAGATCAAAATTCAAACCGATAGCATTCTTATTAAATTTTGTTGTAATCTGCCAAGGGTTGTGCAAAGTAATTGATATGGCAACCCTGTTTCGTTTTGTTTGAAGCGTTTCGAAGCCGAAAGTAATATAGACGCTTAAAGCTTAAGCGTCTATATTCTTTGGTAATTATCTATCGATGATAAATATTACCGATGTTTCAGATATTTCTCTGCAACAAAATGTTTAGGAAAAAATATTATTATAGTTTGATATACGTTGTTATTAAAATTTTGTCCGGTGTCTTATAGGTAGCTTTATTATAAGCCGGAACATATTATTTTTTTATATTGTGGCAAAATTGTACATTCAGAAAATTTAAAAGTATTTCTTAGTATTAAGTATATGTTTATGCTGCAAGAAAATTAACAAAATTGTATGTTTGGTTTTCCCGCTTTATACTTGGAAAAAAGTAGTTTTTTCGAAAACAAAAACATGAAGTTTTCTCAAAATTTGTCAAAATACTTTTAGTTATCACAAGCATCTTCTCAAATTTTTTCAAATTTTTTGAATGTGTAGTTTGTCTTTTGGAGGGAGCAGATCAACCTTAATAAAGGTAATTGTTACACGAACTCATGTCTGCATTGCTGGAAATATTAACAAATGGAGCTTAAATTCAATTGGAAATTAATTTGTTAAACGTGATAAAGCTAGACGAAAATATTACCAATTTAGTACAATATATTTAGCCAAATACAACACAAATAATGCATGAAATTCACGAATTATATTCATTGTTCCTCCACTTCTTAACAGCCCTTTATCAAAAATCCCAGTATACAAAAACAATTTATCATGTATTTCACACACATTATTTATACTGCAATTTCCTAGTTTTCCAAATAATGTACAAAATTCTCCAAACTTCACACTTCTAAAATAGAGCTGAATACATTCAGAACCATCACAATATGTTTCGTAGAATCCATAATTAACGTTCTCTAATTTATTTTTATGCGGCTGTTCTTTTAAATGTTGTAAGATGCCCCTATCTAATTCTATTGCATATCTAGTTATTTCATTAGATAACGAACACGTCAACATCGAATCTGTTTTTGAAAAGCAGCAGGTTCTACAATTTGTTACATTTAAACCTTTAGGACATGAACATTCTTCTAATCCAACTCTAGTACATTCTTCACTGTGACACTGACTGCCTCGGCAATATCCATTTACACCGCAAGTACAAGTCTTTTCATTTGTCTTACAAGGACATGCTTTCTGAAAATTTTTACATTCCTGAAAATAATACATTAGAGTTGAAAATAATCCAGATATAAAACTGTTCAAATAATACCCAACTATTTTACTTTATAGTAAATTTATTCTTCGTGACAATAGTGTAAACAGTACTACTCGTCTAATATAGCTTGAGACTTGGCAATTTTACTATCTAAGTAGGTTCGTATAACCTGACCTAGGTCTACAGTAAATTCAACTTCAAGTTACGGACAGAATAAACACAAGTCACCGCGTGATATTCGAGTTTACACGTGACGAACGCCTTGCTATTGGCCAAATTGTCGAACGATCGTAAGTCGCGCAGTTAGCCCTAACAGGTGCGCACTTCGTTTTTCCGCTCCGTCCTCTGTCGATTGCGAAATGGCTCAGTAATTTTTGTGCAAAGCATTTTTAAGAACATTTAATTATAGTCGATACAAACTTTTTCCCCACTTTAAAATAATTCCTGTAGGTATAATAAAGCATTTATAATAGCCATAAGATACGATATAATGTCGACCTGCACTGATATGTTTAATGGATAAAAATTATTTGATATGTAATTTAGTATGTTAAAAATTATGAAAAACAAGAGGTGCCCGATATAATTTTGTCCTGACTATAATAAATTAATAATTCAAACTCTTTGCGACACGAGATTTTATAAATTTTCTACAATGGACCCTTGGGGCATAGAAACATTCAATTGCACATGTAAAAAGTAATATGGTGAAACCTTATATCGGATCCTCTACTATAAGAGTAAATTTCGAAAATGCCCATTTTGTTATTTTAGTTGAGAAAAGTATAATAAGTCCATTTATTTAAAATGTCTGCTACGGAGTCGCCAAATGAAAATGAGCAACTGTTAACGCTAAGTCCTCCTAGGAAAAGAGCTAAGAAAAATCACATAGATATAAGAACCAAAGAAATAATGGTTAATATATACAAATGTGAATTACAAGATAATCCTTCTTTAGCGTTAACGGACATTCAACAAAGGGTTGCAGATAAAGTTGGAGTTTGTTCGAAAACTGTTTTCAATGTCATTAAAGAATATAAAAGTACCCACACATTATCTGCACCGAAAACAAACCAAAATCGTTCAAAATCAATAGATGCTGTAGATGATTTTGATAAGTCAGCTATAAGAAGAATGGTTCATCAGTATTTTTTCCGCAATGAAATTCCTACAATTGACAAAGTCCTAAGAGATGTAAATAATGATAATGACTTGCTACTCGACAAAAATGAAATTGTGCTATGGCGGAGAAATTATTTGCAAAAGATAAGAAAATATAGAGCTGAAAATAGAACCATTTATTACTTAGACGAAACATGGATAAATGCTGGACATACAAAACCAAAAGTTTGGGTGGATGCTTCTGTGACTTCTGCAAGACGTGCATTTTTGGATGGGCTGTCGACCGGCTTAAGAAATCCCTCAGGTAATTCAAATAAACTTAATTTTTTATTTATTATCTTTAATATCACTTTTAGGAAAAGGTAAAAGGTCTATAATCTGTCACATCGGAAGTGAGAATGGTTTTGGGATGCACTGTGCTTTTGAGTCAAGCAAGAGTGGAGACCACCATGAGGAGATGGATGGGAAGTCATTTGAAAATTGGCTCCAAAAGATTTTACCAACACTGGAAAAAATGCTGTAATTGTAATGGACAATGCCCCTTACCATTCCAGAAAATTGGAAAAAATTCCCATTATGGCTACAAAAAAGGCAGATATTCAAAATCGGCTTCGCTCAAAAGACATTCCCTTTGAAGGAACGATGTTAAAGGTGCAATTTTTAGAAATCGTTAAACAACATAAAGGCGAATATAATAAGTACATAGTAGATGAACTGGTAAGAAGCACAAATAGAATAGTTTTAAGGTTGCCACCGTACCACTGCGAGCTCAATCCAATCGAGCTTGTATGGACGGAAGTCAAGAATTATGTTGCAGCGCATAACGCAACATTTAAATTTGCTGACATTAATGTATTCCATGAAGATATGTCTGCTGTAACCATGGAAAAATGGAAAAACTGCCTCAAACATGTAAAAGAAGAAGTGGAGCCAAAAATGTGGGAGTTGGACAATTTAATTGAGGCACAAATTGAGCCTATCATTATCAACTTTAATGATGACAGCAGTACATCAGATTCTGAAAGTTAAGATAAAATACGGTAATTTTATAAACTTTTTTTATATACTTTATTTTGTTGTTAATAACTCTCGATCTTGTAAATCATTTTTATATTTAAAAAATTGGTGTACTATAATCTGTACCTGTCAGACGTCTACAAACTATATAAGGTTTTGTATTGCAGCTTTAATATACTAGTCCGGCCCTGAACAAACGCGTGTTTCCAGCGTGCATTTGTTTACACCGGCCGTAGCTTGAAGTTGAATTTACAGTAGTGCTAGGGTTTTCAGGTCGCACAAGTGTCCCATAACATAACTTAACGACCATCTTCGTAGCAGGAACCAACGGCTTTACGTGCCCTCCGAAGCACGATGACGACTTAGTTAAATTCTAAATGGAAACATTTTTTGGTGTTCGCACCGTGAATCGATCCGGGCCCTCCAGCTTGTTAAGCCAGTATTATAATCGCTGAGCTACGGCTCAGCGTATTCGATAGAAAACAGATGCATAAGGCGCTATTTTTTCTGATTTCGTTGGTTTACTCTGAGCAACAAGTTTGCAGAGTGTGAGCTTAGTTTATAAAGGAAGTTGTTAAATGAAAACAATTTTTCAAATTACATAGTTGTTATAGAAGAAGATAATTATGATGATATATAAGATAATTTTGATGAAAACATTTCGGTAATTATTGTATAACAATAATTTTCTTTTAAATAAAAAAATATAACTTGACTACACACGAATCTTGAAATAATTTAATTTTTAACATACCACAATAAAAACAAGATTAATGTTAAGGTTCAAAAGGTAAGACTTCTGTCACAAGTGCCTATTTTCTAGAGAATTCATGTTATTATTGCACTATCTTCCTACAAATGTATTATTATTTTATCTACAATTAAATCTAGAGGTTCTTTTTCCATAAAATAACGCTCGAAAGCGTGTTCGCAATATTTTTCCACTACTCTTGGACTATTAACACTTTAAAATTTAAAGTGTACATTTTTATCTGCTACATATCGTTTTAGAGCAGCTCACACTATAGTACATTTAAAAATGATTGATGGCACAAAGTGTATAGCAAAGGTCTAAATACAGGGTTGGTCAATGCAGAAAAATTAGAATAATTGATACCTTACCTGAATTTTCACTTGCCTTTAATATGACCACCCCGACAAACCTCAAATACAATACATCAGAAAAGGCAAATGAGCAAACCCTAAGGGATTAAGCAATAACTGAACGCCTGTGACTAAGAACATAAAATTACTTTATTATCAAAAAAATCAAATGTCAATATTACGTAGGTACCCACATTGATTTTTATAAAAATACTAAATACTTATTGGTTTAGGGCATTTCCTAGAAGAATTATTGATTAAAACAAATCTATTTCGGGTACCTACTAGCGTCGTATAAACTTAATAATTAGTAATATAAATAATATAATTACATATCTAAATAACTAAGTTGTTTTTTTTTCGATAAGGAGGCATCATCATCAGTTTCTTCATTTCCCACACTAATAATAATTGGTTCTATTGTTACATATCGAGTTTCTAGAATGTTTCTTCCTCTGCTATGACACGTCTTATAACTTTTTGCCAGTTGTCAGATGAAATTTTTATTATGAAGTCAGATAATAGTTGACAAATATCTTGAAGTTTAAATGTTGTAATCTTGAATATGTTGCCTGTGTAAGTCCATTTCAAATTAGTAAGTCTTATTCTTAATTCTTTTACCTAATTTAAATGTATTATTTCTCGCGACATACCCCTTCATTTTAGCCCAAATTAGTTCTATGGGATTAAGTTCACAGTGGTAAGGTGGTAATCGCAACACTTATAACTTCATGTTCATCTGCTATTTCATCTACACTATACTTCTTAAATTTTGGTGAATATTGTTTGCTCATGTAAATTTTTTTTTTTTTTTTGAGTAAACCTTCTGCTGGCACTCCTATTTCTTTGGTTATTAGGCAATCCAAGAGTTCCTGCTTTCTTCATTTAGAATGGTAACTGGCACTGTCCATGACTATTACAGAATTGATCGATAATAAATTTGACTGAAATAATACTCAAAAACAACAACAGTCATCTCTTCATGGTAGTCTTTCGAAGAATTTGAAATAAAAAATCCTAAACTACTTGACATTTTGTAATAAAAATGGACACGTTACTTTCTTGTTCTGAAAGCATTTTTCATAAAAAAGAAACAACAAAATCTAACGCACAAAAAAATTTTAAGGGGGGTGCAGCTCTAAATCCCCCCAAACTTTTGAGTACGTTCAAATCAAATGAATTTTGTGACATCATTAGTTTAACGCATTATTTTTAAAAAAATTTTGGCTCATGACTTTTTTCAAAAAACAGTTTTTATCGAGTTTTTTCATTAACCTTTAAAAAATTACGTGCCACTAAATAAATGGCTTAAATGAATTAACAAGTACAAAAAATGTCTATAACCTCTATAAATATGATATTACAATAAATGTTCAAAATGACATCCATTTTCTTCAACACACATTCGGTATCGTTTTAATAAGGAAAATCGAATGCGCTGAAAAATCATATTTTTCTGACGAAATTGATTTGCAGCTTCAATTATTCTAACCCTCAATTGTTGTTCATCCTCTATTGTTACAAAATACACTTTCTCTTTCATAAACCCCAAAAGCAAAAGTCCATGGTGTTAAGACCTGGATACTGCCTGCAAAGGTATTCACGGACTTCATTACTGTAATGCGGTGGAGCACCATCTTGTAGAAACCACATATTTTGCCTTATTACAATATTCACTTCTTCCAAATCATCTTGTAAATCGTTTGCCGAGAACTGCAAATAATTATCACCATTTAAATTGTTGGGAAGAAATACTGGGCCTATTAAATTGTTATCCACAATTCCTGCCCAAACATTAACTTTGAAATTCCTTTGGTGATGAGTCGTTTGTTTGGCGTGAGGATTTTCGTCGGCCCAAATGTGCCCGTTATGATGGTTTGTTATTCTATTTCTACCGAAGGTACCCTCGTCGGTAAACAAAATATTTCTAATAAAATTAACATTTCGAGTGTTCTCCATTAACAACCAATCGCAAAATCCAATCCTTTTAGGATAATCTTCCACCAATAACTCTTGAACCGTTGTTGAGTGATAGGGTTTATGCAGCTGATCCTTCAAACGCCTCCAAATCCTTACGTGAGGAACATTTAGTTGAGCAGCTATTACCCATTGTATATACCCGGTATATAAACATCAGTCTGATTGATATTTAGATAATCTAAAAGCCAACCATGGAAGCAAGTCATATATTGAAGTTTTTTCACTCTTTTTTGATAAAAAAGTAATTGAGAGCATTCTATATTTTACAAATATTTATGAATCGCAGAATAACCATCACGACTATGAAATGAATAACATAGATTTAAAAAAATTATTAGCGTATGTATATTATCTGATATGCATTGGTCAAAGGATAAGGATACAGAAGTGCACATTATAAGAGAAAGCATGAGCCGACATAGATTTATATTTATAATTTATAATCGTGAGGAAACCGCTACATCCGTGTCAAACTTAGTACATGGAGGTCAATCTAAATTTGCTTTACCAGATGAAACCGGATTCAACAATATTGGCCACATTACAAAAAGAGACGATATACAAGAATGTAGGATGTGAAAAAGTAATACTATGTATTTATGTAAAAGATGAGGAATGCATCTACACCCCGAATGTTTCAAAAAGTTTCTTCTTGTAAATGTGCCTATCTTCTAGAGATGTTGGCGACCACATTGACCCATCCTATTTTATTCACAGCAGCTCGAAATAGATCAGTTGACGTTAGACCAGTCCACTTCCTAGGATTGGCCAGACAGGATATACGCCTACGTCCAGGGCCTCTCTTACCCTTAATCTGGCCCTGTAGAATCAACTGTAGAAGTCGTTATTTATCATTACGCATGATGTGGCCGAAGTAAGCCAATTTTCTGTTTTTTATGGTGGAAATAATTTCTTTGTCTTTTCTTAGCCTCTGGAGAAGAGTTATGTTACTTATTTGATGTATATATGAAATCCTCAACATACGTCGGTAGCACCACTGAACTGTTCCGCGCTGCAGTAAACAAAGTAAAGATAGCCGTGATGATCGCCAACATCCGGAACGGATAGGCACTTTAAGAAGAAGACCACATTCAAATGCCTTCGTAGCTGTGATCCCAAGTGTCCTTTATATTGCAGCCTAAATAGCATATTTTTACACTCTTTCTAACGGTGTATCGTTAATTGTAATGTGGGTGTTTATGCCGGTGTTCTTACTAATGATCATTATTTTTGTCTTCTTGCAATTTAGTTTTAGGTCGTATTTGTTACATGCTTCTACAACGTTATCCATCATTATTTGGAGCCCCTGCGCCCTATCTGCCAGCAACACTGTATCGTCTTCATATCTAATGTTGTTTATAAGTTGGCCATTTACAGCAATCCCATCTTCTGATTCGTCCAAGGCCTCTCTAAAGATGTTTTCAGAGTATAAGTTAAATAATTCCGGTGACAATCTTCAACCCTGTCTAACTCCTTTTTCGACTGTGAAGATCTCGGACAGTTCGTTTTCTAATCGTACTGTTGCTTTTTGTTGGAGATATAAGTTTGAGATCAGTCTTATATCCTTACCATCGAGTCCTGATGCTTTGTCAAAAGCCTTATCGAAATCAATGAAACATGCATACACATCGCAGTTGACATCCCTGGCTCTCTGTATTAGAACTTGTAAACTGAAAACTGCTTCCCTCGTTCCGAGTCCTGCTCTGAATCCAAATTGAACTTCACTCAGGTGTTCTTCTAATTTGGTGTATATACGCGAGTGAATGGTAATAGTAAGGAGTACTTTAAGTACATGGCTCATCAAGCTAATTAATCTATGTTCTTCACATTTTCTAGCGTTGGCTTTTTTAGGAAATGGAATGAATTATTGATAGTAGCCAGTCTTTTGGTAAGTAACCAGTCTCGTAGATGTTGTTGAATAGCTTCGTAAGAGCTGAGATTTGATGTGCATCTAATAGCTTCTAATAACTCTAATAGCGAAAATGTTCACCTTAAAATTTAATTTATATTTAAGATACAATATGTTCTTTTATTAAAAATTGAACTGTTTTCTCCTGAAAATGAGAAAAAAAATCTTTTTTTTGGTTGTAAATTAGTCTTAATTTATGTGTTTTTATTTCAATTTAATAAATTAATTGTGAAATTTCTTTTTGTACATTGAACGGCCGTTAATGGGTTAATACTATATAAAAAATAAACTTGCCTCAAATTTACTTTACTTACCTCAAAACTATTTTAAAGTTAATAATAAAGCCTATTTAATAAATATATTCCCAACAAATAGAACACACTACGCCTATGCACATATAAAATGTTCAAAGAATAACTAAAATATCATATTGTTCTCATTATCATTCTTTCTAAGAACGTATATATATATATATATATATATATATATATATATATATATATTACCAGCAAAATATTGCTAAGTTTACCGATGTTTCAAAGTATTCAATAAACTTGTCTTACTATACACTCGTGAATCGCACCAATTTATATTGTTACGGGGACAAATTTTATGAGACTATATTACTTTTCCACTTATTTACATGGGCGAAGCATACACAATAAAAATGATCCCGGTAAGAATCTACTGCTGAAATTTTACATGGTTGCCGCTACCGTTTAGTTCAATTTGTAGGTTAGTCACCTTTAATTAGAAATTGTCCGACTATCGGATGTATTTCGATTAGGGTATTTTACTGCATAACGCATAACCATTTCCAGTACCAAAGTTAAATGCATATATCTACCATTTCCTGGAATGTGTAGGCCATTGTAATATCAAAATTTTTAATATTAATCTTATTTACACAATAAATGATAGCTTCAAATTATTGACTATTATTGATGGAACTGTTTGTAATTATCGTATCCGTAGAAACTAATTGTAATTTTATGACCAACTAGGAAAAAACTAGTTTTTCGAAAAAGTGATAGGAGGCAAAAAAGTTTTTAAAAATATTTTGTGTATATAACTAATGATGCCACAAAATTCTTTTGATTTGAAAGTACTCAAAAGTTTTGGGGGATTTAGGGCTGCACACCCAATTAAAATTTTTCTGTGCACTTAGATTTTGTTGTTTCTTTTGTATGAAAAATGCTTTCAGAACAAGAAAGTAACGTGTCCATTTTTATTACAAAATGTCAAGTAGTTTAGGAGATAATGCAAAAAAACAATTTTTATTTTGTAACTTCAAAGGGCTGTAACTTACCAAAGGTAAGTTGGATTCAATCAATTTATTTTTGTCCCAGGAATGCGTGATTTAATTTATGACATACCTTTTTGAAACACCCTGTAGAACTAACAATTCTGCATGTTATAATTACAGGACTTTACAAACACAACCTGTTAATATTAACTAAAATGATTCACAATCTGCAAAACACGTTCTGTCGCTTGGAAATATTAATCGTTTCTAAGAAAGTTGAGGTTTTATAAATTGACCGATACTGTATATCTGGTACGTTATATACGTACTTATATCATTTGCTGATTAAAATAACTACAAAATTTAAGGCAAGAATTGGAATAAATTGGTGTTTAAAAATTTTAGGTAAAACCCAAACATTTTCAGAACAATGATGAATGATTTATTTTAGAAAATCTACGTCACTGTTTTATGATTGGGTTTTATCTCACGTGCAATAAAATTTGTGCTATCAATGTGCACCTTTTACTATATTTTTCTTTTCACGAGAGATCTATTTTATGGTATTTAAACTTACTTCGGCTGCTTAGGCAACACCCTCCTGTACTTTTTTTTAATATGTAACAGGCTAATTTTGTACCGCTTCTCACTGTATGAAAACAATTACATTTGCAATTACCTCCCACGTTTGTCCCAATAAGACTTTGTCTTCAAATCTTGATTGAAATTCTATGTTACTAATTTAAAAACTCAAATCTATCACAATAACAACTCTTCCAACACAGGCAAAAAAACTGTCTGTGAGAAGCTGTCTACTGCTGATAAGAGATGGAGCTTAACATCAAAAAGATTAAGTCTCAAGTTTAATTGACGAGTAGTAAGTTTTGGATTAGATAATTCAAACTACATAAAGCGCTAAAATCGGCCACATTGCCTCGTAAGAGCTAAATTCTCCTATCCCCTCCAACACCTAGACTCCTAGACAGAAAACGAGAAAACCAAAGTCCGTTAAATTTTATTTTCCTTACGTATACCTGGTTCATTTCTTGTAATATAAACTCAATAAAAATACACTGACCTTTATAAGACAGTACATTTGTATCGGTTTTTAATAATGTGAACAATTTTTTGTGGTTGAATTAAAAATAAAAGCGTATTTCTTTAAACAGATAAAACAAAAAATATACTCTTATTGAAAAGAAAAAATAATTTCTAATAAAATAAGAAATAATTCTTTATGTTCTACAGAAATGATTTAAATATTTAACCTTCCACGGCTGAACCGTATCCCAATCTGTCATAAAACTTCTCATCTGGAATTGATAATCTCCCAGTTGAACTATATAAAGAAGGTGGCCACGATACCATAATTGAATTACAGCAGCTTATAAAAGAAATATGGACACAGAAATCCCTCCCCAATGATTGGAATATTGGAATACTTTGCACCATTCACAAAAAAGGAGATATCTTTAAATGCTCTAACCATATGCAGAAAGGATAGTAGGAAAATAACAGGCTGGTTTCAGAGTAACTAAATCGACAATTTATCAGATTGCAACGCTGAAACAAATTTTAGAAAAAAAAATTGGAATATGGCATTGATACTCATCACATATTTATAAACTACAACTACGACTCTGTGAATAGAAGGGAAATGTTCAAAGCAATGAAAGAGCTAGGAATACCAAATCAGTTGGTAAATTTAACAAAACTAACTCTTGAAAAAGTTAAATGTATAGTACGAATTAACCTGTCATTCGTTCAACAAATAACAAGCTGCGCTATGGAGACCCTCTCTCCTGTATACTGTTCAATCTGGCTCTGGAAAAAGTAATACGTATATCACAAATCACATTAATTGCTTCAATATATAATAAATCAGTGAAATTGCTTGCCTATGCTAATGATATAATATTGTTGGTAGAATGGAAAACATTGTACGAGCGGCATATGTAGCATTAAAAGAATCAGCTACAAAAATGGGTTTAATAATAAACACCAACAAAACGAAGTATATGAAAATAAGCACGCAACCACAAATCCTACGACCACTTGTTATAGAAAACGACGTCATCGAAGCAGTGAACGAATTTGTATACCTGGGAGAGCTCCTTAACACTGAAAATAATACTACCGCATAGATAAACTGCAGAATTTGCACGGCCAACAGATGCTATTTTGGGCTCAATCTCCTCCTTAAATCCACAATTATATCGAGAAATACAAAAATAAAACTCTACAAAACAATAATACGCCCAGTCCTAACATATGGTTCAGAGACCTGGACTCTAACAAAAAGTAATGAAAACATGTTAGGATATTTCGAAAGAAAAGTACTAAGGCAAATCTATCGAGTAGTGAATGACAATGGAGTGTGAAGAAGACGATACAACTTAGAACTTTATACCAAGAATATACCAGGAACCAGAAATATTAAAACATATTAAGATAGGACGTCTGAGGTGGATAAAGCATGTAATGTGGATGGAACAAAATAACCCAGCTAAAAAAACGCTCTTTGTTAGACCCATTGGTCAGAGAAGAAGAGGAAGACCCAGAACAAGGTTCCTTGATAACATCGATGAAGACATGAGAAATATAGGAATACGTGCTTGGAGGAGGAAGACGATGGATAGGGACGACTGGAGAGAAATTCTTGAGGAGGCTAGGACCCACGAATTGTTATAAAGCCAGAATGATGATGATAAGTTTCTTACTCTTAAAAATTTGTTTGAAATACTTCACTTTCTGCTGATAGATGAAAAAAGTGAAAGGTTTCCGTTTTTTGACCTTAATTTTGTTAATAACTAATAAGTCCAAAAATTCGACTACAAGAAACATATAAGTTCTTGTTATAGAGGTTCTTAGTAGGTACTCAAAACAACTGTCGTTTGCCAGGTCGGACAAGTGTCACGAAAAAAAGCTTATTTCCCTGAGTTTCAAATTTCAAGATCAATGTTTTTGGCATTAAAAAGTGTAAAATAGAGGCTTATTTAATAGCGTAAAAAAATTTAAGTGCTAAATAAAAAAAATTAAATCTTACCAAGCCAAAAGATTCAAAATTTGCATATTGACACTGCGATGTACAGCATAATCCTTGAGATGGGTGACAATTGTAGCCGTATTCTCTGTTTATTTTACATCCGTTTCGTCTTCCATGTGGTATACAGCATTTATCAAATTCCCAACAATCTCTTATTGTTCCACAATCACACTCTTCTGTTTCTTCCTTTATCTCTTAAGATTTTTTATACATCGTTAGAATATGTCACAATTTTATATAAAATATACCTACTATTTCCACAAAAAGCTTCATGATCGTCTTCGAAACATTGTCCTTTTTGTCTCATTGTAATTAGCATGTCTCTCTTGCTACAAGGTGAAAATATGAAATGTTTTCGGTTTTGGTCGAGAGGTGTTTGAGGTGACATTATATATCCTTCACATCTTTTTGTTGAATCGTGATCTGCTCCAAAGCTGTGGCCCAATTCATGACATAAACTTAAATTAAAAATAAACTGTAGTATATTTCTACCTAGAATCACATAATTCATATTAGAAAAATATTCATAGCTTACATAATTTCCAAAGGAGGCATTCGCGGCTTGCAGTTCAATATGAAAAAATCGATAAAATTTTCGAGTTGCGGCGTTTGAAAATAGCTTGAAAATAGTTTAAAAATGCGGCGAGTAAATACCAAAAAAAAACTGACGATCATCACTATAATGAGTCGTTTTAATGAACTAGGTACAAGGATGTTACATCATTATCCAACCTTCATTTATCACGTCAACTGCTGGACAGAGGCCTGCCTTAAACTCGAGTACGTACTTATTACATCTTAAGTATGTATCATGAGAAAGAAGAGTTAGAGCATATTTATTATGTTAGGTTATGTTAACCTAACCTAATTTATTTAGTTAGGAATTTTACACCTCGAGTACAGTTGTGATAATTCATTGCAAGACAGTTTCATTTAGATTTTTTTTACTTATTTTTGGTGTTTGTGCTTATAGTGTGGTTTCCTGTTATTTTATTCAGTCGAGTGTTTTTTGTGTCAAAAATGTAGTGATAAGAAAGTGGCGGAGCAAGAAATTGGACGATGATTGAAGAGAGTCGGGGATCGCTTAAAAACGTTCTTTCTTATTTTTAAAAGAATAAAAATTGAATTTATTAAAAAAAAATAAAAATATATTCACCTATATTTACTTTTATTTATATAAATCATCGTAAAGTGTGTATTCGCTCCGTGCGTGACCATGGTAGGGGTACATTGAAACGATGCCAGCGTGCGTAGCGGCGAAATATGGCAAAATTGGAATATTGGACAAAATATTTTTACGCATAAATTTTATCAAAAATGTGTGCAAATACATGTTGCGTATTTAATTGTGCTAATAATAGCAAAAACAGTGAGTGTAGTTTTTATAGGTTCCCAAAGATTACATATAAATTAGAGAAAAGAAAAAGATGAATTCGTGCTAGTAAATATCACATAATTTCATTTTTATGCAATTGAAATAGGAAAAATTTAAATAATTTACCTGGAATGATATTTCATAAGGCTTCAAGCTAACTGCAGATGACTTTAGCTTTTATATCATAACTTTTACTATTATTGTTTTTAATTATATGCTCTTTTGCGTGAAAAACTTGATTTGCCAGTACTAGATTTTTCCCTTTCTTTTCCGTTTGGAGTTAAAAAGATATATTATGATGAATTTTTAGAAACCCAGTTTTTAATACTACATTTATTTTGTACATAAAGTGAAAAAATATAGTTAAAAAACTAATTTATTAATAATTGTCAATTTCGCATGTATTTAACAATGTCAAACATATGTCATATGTTTAACCTGAAAATTGGGAGGTCCAAAATTGTCAGATGAAGGCGGTAGGTGTCGCGTCAGTCACGCACGGAGCGAATAGTATGTACATAATATGTATATATAGTATGTACTAAGTACATACCTTCAATATGTAATAGGTACGTATTTTCAGTACGTACTAGGTACGTACTTTCAGTACGTACTTAGTATGTCTTATGTACGTACTTGTGCTTACTGAAGGATCACTCAGACGAGTGGTGGGTTCTTATATCGGTCACAAGGTGGAGAAATAAAAGACAAAGTTGATAGGCTACTTTATCTATTTTGAAGACGTTTCGCTTTCGTATTCTGAAAGCATCATCAGTTCATCTAAAAAGTACAATATGAGAACCACACAATCATGGAAACGATGTTATAAATGTTACCTTAAAAAGACATGTAGCAGTCAAAGATATTACAAGTTTGTGAATAAAACTCAAGTAAATGGACATTATACGGTGATATTGTATAAACAATCAATTAACTAACAACATATAGCAACTTATAAAAAATTAGCACAGCAACTGACCATGTGGTCTAAAGTAAATGAAATATTTTATTTAATCTTAAGTAGTGAAAAAGAACCAAGAAAATCATAGATTTACTTCCAACTATTTGATAATTATTAAGCTTTGATTTTAACTTTAGGTAGCATTATTAAAGTGATGTTAATAAAAAATTATTTTAAAAATTAGTGTAAATGAAGTTACCGATCAAAGCCTTACAGCTGCTGCTGGACAAATGGCGTTAAATGAAACAAACAGAACTAAACCGTGAAAAGACAGCCAACCTTGAGGTCAAAAATTTTTTGACAGAGCAACAAAGTAGAGGTACCACCCCAAATAATTGGGCGGTCTATTTAAAAGTTTAAATGAGTTTGGATGACAACCCGCTTGTAAGAGACAAACCAATGAAAGAAATTGGTATTGTAATAGCAATTCCTCGCATTAACCAGTCTAGAACTAACAAACAGGAGAATTTCTAGCCTTCATATTTATAGCCTTTAGTGAATCCTTCGGGCTGCCTATTTGTCTGAATGGGTATTGTAGTTTGCGGTATGTCTGGAAAAGTGTTTCATATTCCATATCGCTGAGACCTACATTATGTGTAGAAGCAGACCCTTTATTTTACATTAGACAGATATACAGACCCTACATTAAAGTTGATCCGATGTTTTTGATTTTCGATCATTTAGCTGAATATATGTATATAGTGGTGTAAAGTTCTATTAAATAACTGGGTTTCTTCAAATAAAGTTTTGTAATTGTCTTGTATGATCTTGTGCTTCGCAAATTTAAGAAACTAGTATGATCAATTTTCTATGGTTTCAGGTTGTAAAATTGCAAATACTAGGATCAACGGACTTTTCATTACCAACCCATCACAAGTAAAATCCACCATCATATTGGAAATATTTTGTGGTAAGGGAGTGAAGAAGATATAGCAAATACTTTTCGTTACTACACGAAATACTTTGTAGCAATCCTTTTAATACTTTTTAGGTAACTCATCATTAGTAATACACTTTTCGAAGATAAAGTCCTTTTTGAAATTCGGTAAAAAGACATGTTTAAGAACTTTGACAAAAAAACATATTAATTTTTGTTACTTTCGCAATATCTATTGCAATATTTTTACATATTATTGTATAAGATTTATAGTAATTCAGAATAACTAATAAATAGGATAATAGTGAGACTAAATAATTTAACTAAAACTACAATACTTGTAATATTTACCACTATGACTTCTAGCTGATACTGCCAAGGTGTTTAGATATAATCCAAAAGAATTAATAAATGATCGATCACAAATACCTCCTATTGGTAAAGTTTTAGCAGGAACAGGGGAGTAACTAATACCAAGAATATTATTTTTGAAAGACTGGCCAGTAAATACTACTCCTAAACAAACATTTCGTAATAAATGAAACTGCGAAAACATCTTCACAAATAATTTGGCTAAAAATAAAATGTTTGATTTAATTAAAAAAGTAAACAATTCAATCAACTATATATATATATATATATATATATATATATATATATATATATATATATATATATATATATATATGAGAAAAGGAGTACGATTGTTAATCCGATATAAACTAAGGATCACTCGAAGAGTGGCGGGTTTTTCGGTCAAAAATTGGAGAAAAAAGACAAAGATGATGGCTACTTCATCTATTTATTAGTTCATTAGTTCATACTTCATTAGTTCATCTAAAAAGAACAATATGAAAAACCTAACATCCAATGAAAAGTTATTAAGTATGTTACCTCAAAAAGATATGTAGCAGTCAGTGATATTAACAATTGTAAAGAAGCTTACGACAATGGACATTGTATAATTATGTTGTATAAATAATAAATTGAACTAAATATAGTTAACAATTTTCATAAAATTAGCACAGCAAAAAACATGTGGTAGTTGTACATGTATGTATAAAAATTATAAGTAAAAACTTATCATATAAATATAAAAAACACAATTAGTGTGGAAAAGAACTAAAAGATCCAAGAATCCACTTCCAACAGTAAATCAATAATTAAGATTTCATTTTAACTTTAGGTAGCATTATTCTAATGATTAATTAAAAATTTAGTAATTTAAAAGTAATAATGAAGTTACCACTGAGAGCTTGTCGAGTGCTGCCTTCATTTCACCGGCAGCAGGTGATTACTCAGTCCACTGAAATATGGAGATCATTAAGAAAGATGAAAACCAATCATACAGAAGAGAAAATCCGCGTTATATTTAGATTCAAGATTGGAAAACAGAAAATTAGGATATGTATGTAGGGAAGTATGGACTGCTGTAATTGCTAGGAAAAATGGTTCCAAAAACGGCTCCAAGATCAGGTGACCTAATGACGAAAATAATAAAATATGAAGGTGACCAATTAATAGAACATTTAAGGGGATCGTAAATGTAAACAAAATGAATGTAAGGTACCAGACCAATGGATATTGAGTAAAACCATCAACAATGCAACCAAAGTGCAGTATTATCCCTTACCCACTTGCATTTTTCTGTATAGGCCAGGATCCCTACTGTAAGGACTGCCCTATAGGTCAATGTTTTATTGCCCGTATCCCGCCACTAGGAGACACGTACATTATTCGGTATACAAGTCTCATATTTATCATATTATTATCTATTCCTCTACTTCTTTCTTTCTCTCATAGTTGTCATATTATTACCTAGCTATTCCATTGCTCGTTATTTTATTGAATGGTATAAGATGCAAGGTGGATTGACTGCAAGGTTGAAAGTGAAAGTGCATACGAAATTTCTATATACCTAATAGAACATGCATAAAAAAACTTTATTAACTGGCGTTTTATACTATGCAGTAGAAGTCTATCATTGACCACACGTCTAAGAATATTGAAGTGTTACGAATGACCCACTTTCTTCTATATATGTGACACCTGGACAACAAAAATAAAATATCATAATAAATTAGAAGCGTTCGAGTTGTGGTATCACCGTCGCATGCTCAGAATCCCGTGGACAGCACACATAACATGTACTAGAGACCAGGCACAAAGAAAGAGAATTGATGAACATCATCAAAATGAGAAAGGTTCAATACTTCGATCATATAATCTTCTTCTTTAAGTTTCATCTTCTATCGAAGGTTGGAAATCATCATGGCTATGCGGACTCTGTTGACTGCCGCTCTAAAAAGTTCTGCACTACTGCATTCAAACCATTCTCTTAAGTTCTTAAGCCAGGATATTCTTCGTCTTCCCACATTTCGCTTCCCTCGAATTTTGCCCTGCATAATAAGTTGTAGTAATGCGTATTTTTGCCCTCTCATCACATGTCCTAAGTACTCAAGTTTTCGTCTTTTAATAGTGTTATGTTATGTGAACCTACCTTAATATTTGTAAACCTACCTTAACATGGGTGACAGGTGAAGGACATTGACAGCAGACAGGAGTGAAGAAGATGGCTCGTTAGATATAATCATGTATTAAGTTTAGTTGGTCTTTAATAAAAGATATTAAAAAGAAACTGGTCGTCAATCTTATTAAAAGCCCACAGAGACAACGTAACATGGTGTCAGAAGTAAAAATTCAGGTCAGATTATAGTAACGAGTATTATAATAGTCATACAAAAGTCGAAACATGGTCTAACAGCACGTGGTGATCTGGTTGGTTTTAAAAGAAATTAATTAAAAACGGTCAAAAGGTAAAGTTCAACCATGTCGGAACAAGATTCTATAGAGCAGAATCAACCTGTCGTTGTAAAAATAAAAAGTAACGTGATAGGAAATGAAATCCAACCGTTGTCAATGCAAGGAAATTTGGCACATAACTGGGGAGAATGGAGCATAAATTTCAAAATATTTTTGAGAGCCACAGGTTTAGAGGAAGAAAACGATGCGAGAAAAGTAGCTTTATTATTGCACTATATTGGTACAGATGCAAGAAATATTTACAAGTCATTTGAGTTTAACATGGATACTGTAACATTTCGAGAAGTTGTAGGGAAATTTGAAAAATACTGTAACCCGAAGAAAAATTTAACAGTAGAAAGACATTATTTTCTTACTAGAGTACAGAAAGATGGTGAAACCATTGAAGATTTCATGACTAGTCTAAAGAATTTGAGTTTAACATGTGAATTAGGAATTTTAAAAGAAAGTTTGGTGTGTGACATGTTCATTATTGGTTTAAATCCTAAATACCATTCAATTAAGCAAAAACTATTGCAAGAAGTAGATCTGAAGACAGAAAAGGTATTACAAATTGCTCAAAATATAATTACAACTCAAATGCAAGCACAACAGTTAAATAAAAATTCAGAAGCAGTGGTATACAAAGTAGAGAAGAATAAAGATGGTCCAGGTCCGAATTTTTCAAATCATTCAAGGTATAGAAATGAAGTCCCAGGTCCAAGTTGGAGAAATGATAGTCAAAGGTACAACATAGATGGTACGAACACAAACAGTCAAAGTCAGGTAACAAGTCAGAATTTTAAATCAAGATATAATGGATATGCAAATCAGAGTAAGAATAGTGAAAATAATCAAGTGGTAAGAAAAGTTTGTCAAAGATGTGGTGAAAATCATAGAAATAAATGTCCAGCATTAGTAGCTATTTGTCATTATTGTAAAAAACAAGGTCATTATGCAAAATGTTGTCAAACTAAAAGAATAAATAATATAAATTTAAGAGAAAGTACAGTACAATCATCTAATAATGAAAATGATTCATGTTTTGTTATTAAAACTATTAGTCAGAATAGTATTAATCAGAATTGGTCAATTGTAGTCAGAATCAATAAAATAAATGTAGTATGTTATTTAGATACAGGTGCACAAGCTAATGTGATGTCAATAAAAATTTTTAATGAGGTTAATGTACAAAAGTTAGAACTGGTACCTACATGTATAAATTTAAAGTCTTTTTCAAATGATGTCATACCTATAGTAGGAAAAGTAAATTTGTTATGTGAAATTGAGAATAGGTTAGAAAGTATTGAGTTCATTATTGTGAATTTGGAGTGTCAAACAATTTTGGGTCTAGATACTTGTCATAAATTAAAATTAATTAAAAGAGTTGGTCTAGTAAGTCATGAGTCTATAATAGAGAAAAATAAACAAGTTTTTGCTGGTCTAGGTTGTCTACCTAATGTATGTCACTTAGAAATTGATAAAAATATTAAACCTATAATAGAACCGCCAAGAAGAATACCTTTTTCTTTACATGATAAATTAAAAGAAGAATTAAATAGAATGTTGTCTACGGGAGTAATAGAAAAAGTCAATGAAGCAAGTGAATGGGTAAATTCAATAGTCTTAGTCGAAAAAAGTAATAAAAGTTTGAGAGTTTGTCTGGATCCCCGTAATTTAAACAAAGCTATAAAAAGATGTCATTATCCTATACCAACATTTAATGAGATTAGGTCAAAATTAGCAAAAGCAAAATATTTTTCAACACTAGATGCACAGTCAGGGTTTTGGATGATACCATTAGATTTAGAGAGTTCTAAGCTATGCACATTTAATACACCCTTTGGAAGGTTTAGATTTACAAGATTACCTTACGGTATAAGCTGCGCTCCTGAGATTTTTCATAAAGTAATGAATGAAATAGTAGGAGACATAGAAGGAGTTTGTTTATATATAGATGATATTTTAATTTATAGTGAAACTTTGGAAGGTCACAATAAAATACTAGAACTAGTACTAGAAAGGGCAAAACAATTCAATTTAAAATTCAATATGGACAAATGCAAATTTCTATTATCAGAAATAAAATATTTGGGTCATATTTTTAGTGCAGAAGGCATATGTCCAGATTCTAGTAAAGTAAGTGCAATTTGTCAAATGTCTATTCCTAACAGTGTAGCTGATATTAGAAGATTTTTGGGAATGATTAATTATTTAGGTGAGTACATAGATAATTTAGCAGAGCGTACAAAAAATTTAAGGTTGTTATTGAAAAAAAATATTAGTTTTCATTGGACAGAAGAGCATGAAAGAGAATTTGAGTCGCTTAAAGAAATGATTAGTCAAACGCCAGTACTAGCATATTTTGATAACAATTTACCTTTAACATTATCAGTTGATAGTTCACAATTTGCAGTTGGTGCAGTGATTTTACAAAACAAAAAACCTATAGCATATGCATCTAAATCTTTGTCACAGGCTCAGTCAAATTATGCACAAATAGAAAAAGAGTTATATGCAATACAGTTCGGATGTACTAGATTTAAACAATACATTTATGGTAGAAAAGTTCAAGTTGAAACAGATCATAAACCATTAGTCAGTCTTTTTAAAAAACCATTATCTGAGGTTCCAGCACGTTTGCAAAGGATGATGCTAAACTTACAGCTTTATGATTTAGAAGTTAGCTATACTCCAGGAAAATTTCTTTTCATCGCAGATACATTAAGTAGGGCACCAGTAGAAGGTCCAGATAATACTGATAGTGGAGATGAAGAGTTACGTATACATGGAAGTTTATTAGTTAACAATTTAGCTGTGTCTTCAAAGAAATTAATGGAAATACAGGCAGCAACCAAAACTGATAGAGTTTTACAGTCAATAATAAGATATTATAATGAAGGTTGGCCAAGTTCGAAAAATAAATTGGAAACGGAGGTTAAACCGTATTACAATTTCAATCATGAAATACATGTTGTGGATGGATTAGTCTTTAGAGGAAATCAAATAATAATTCCTGAGTCATTGCGTCAAGTTATATTAGAAATAATTCATGAAGGTCATTTAGGATATGAAAAATGTATTCGACAAGCACGTACGGTAGTTTTTTGGCCAGGCATGTCAGTAGATATAAAGAATAAAGTTGAACAGTGTCCAGCATGTCTTAAATATCATAGATCAAATAGTCCAGAACAACTATTACCACATGAAATACCAACTTTGCCTTGGCAGAAAATTGGTGTTGATCTTTTTTATTATAGTAAAGTCACATATATATTATTAGTAGATTATTATTCTAAATACTTTGAAATAGCGCCTTTAAATAATACTTCAGCAAAAGAGGTAATTAGTACAATGAAGTCTATATTTGCGAGACATGGAATACCATTGATCTTAATGTCTGATAATGGTCCCCCATTCTCATCAAAAGAGTTTCAGTCATTTTTAGTAGATTGGGACATTACTTATCAAAGTTCTAGTCCTTATTATCCAAAAAGTAATGGTTTGGTAGAGAGGACAGTTCAAACTGTAAAAAATATTTTTAATAAGTGTATAGAGTCAGGCTCTGATCCATATCAGGGAATGTTGCAATACAGAAATACAACGTTAGAATGTGGTTATTCTCCAGCTCAGTTATTAATGTCACGTAATTTAAGAATGAAATTACCTGTTAGTGAAAAAATACTCATACCAAAAACAATTGATAGGAACGAATATAGCAAATTTGTTAAGGAAAAAGAAAGGAAAGTAAAAGAATATCATGATAGGTCAGCTAGAAACTTACCGAATCTGTTTGTTGGAGAAAATGTATTTTATAAAAAGGTTCCATCATCACCGTGGTTACCAGCTACTGTGATAGAAATAGGTCCTTTTCCAAGATCATATGTCGTCAGAACACCTGAAGGTGTACATTATCGTAGGAACAGACAACACATATTAAAGCCTGCCAGTACAATTAGTAGACAAAATAGTGAGGTGATAGTTAAGCATGAAAATAGTACAGCAGCTAGTTCCAATTTGTATGAGGCTCCAAATATGAACAACGATACATCAATTTCAAATCAAAGTTATGACAATTTAAATGTTAACTTAAATAGGTCACATAGACTAAATGTAAGTAATCAATTTTGTACCAGGAGTGGTCGAATTGTAAATAGACCAAAAAGGTTTTCATTTTCAGAAGAGTAATGCGGCAGTGTAGTGTTGCGGGTAGATTTAGGTTGTTGGGATAGTTTAGTTTTTTTTGTAAAAAAAAAGGGGCATGTTATGTTATGTGAACCTACCTTAATATTTGTAAACCTACCTTAACATGGGTGACAGGTGAAGGACATTGACAGCAGACAGGAGTGAAGAAGATGGCTCGTTAGATATAATCATGTATTAAGTTTAGTTGGTCTTTAATAAAAGATATTAAAAAGAAACTGGTCGTCAATCTTATTAAAAGCCCACAGGGACAACGTAACAAATAGTTAATATTATTTTCGCCTCATTTCCTATCCTTCTAGTTACTTCCACGTTTGACATTCTTTGAATCCATGATATTCGTAGGATTATTCTGTAACACCAAAATTCAAAGGCGACCAACTTATTCAGATGGACTTGTTTTAGTGTCCATGCTTCCAAGCCATAAAGAAGAGTAGTAACACGTAACATCGAAGCATTCTCAGCCGTAGTTCTAAGCTTATATCCCGACAACAAAGAAACTTTTTAAATTTAATTAATGATGTACGTGCTATTTCAACACGTGTCTTAATTTCTTTGGTTTGGTCTACATCTGATGTTATCCATGTTCCTAAGTATTTATAGTTATTAACACTCTCAATTGCAGTATCTTCAATAGTCAATTGGATATTTGCATGTGCATATTTAGTCATGATCATGCATTTAGTTTTCTTTAAATTTATCTTCAGTCCGTACTCATGACACCGTTTATTAAGGCGTTGCATTACGTTCTGTAAATCATTGTTGTTATCCGCCATTATGACTGTATCGTCTGCAAAACGTAAGTTGTTCAAAACTTCTCCATTGATAGATATACCTTCTATTGAGTCTGAGAGCGCTTCTTGAAATACCGCTTCACTGTAGACAATGAAAAGTAGTGGGGACAGCACGCAACCCTGGCGGACTCCTCTCTGTATTTTGATATTTTCGGTGTACTGGCCGGTGTACAACTCTTACCTTGGCAGTTTGATTCCAATATAAATTAGATATTAATTTTCATATCACGACTGTCAATATTTTTGCTTTTTAATATATCTACAAGCTTTTTATGTTGAACCTTACCAAATGCGTTTTCAAAGTCTACAAAATATAAGTACATGTCCATGCATCTCTGAGCCAGCACATTCAAGCCAAACAAAATATCTCTTGTACTCATACCATTTCTAAAGCCAAATTGTGTGTCACTGATTTCATATCCAAGAGTTTTAACAATTCTGCTGTGAATTATTTTCAAAAATGTTTTAAGTGTGTAACTCATTAAAGCTATTATTGTGTGATCTGAGCAAGTTGTTGCACTTGGCTTTTTGGGAATTGTTACAAAGGTCGATTGCAACCATTGTCTGGGGATTGTGGCAGTCTGATATATTAGATTAAAGAGTTCAACCGTTACATCAATAACGTCTTCATCGATGAGTTTTAATAATTCGATTGGCACATCATTTGATCCAGTAACTTTATCCTCTTTTGTGTCTTTGATGGCATAGATGACTTCTTCTCTTAATATTGGTGGTCCGGTATCCGGTGGCTTGATATACGGTGATTTCTAACGATAGTTCTTCTCTTTCATCATTAAATAGTTGTTGTAAAACATTAGACAATAGACAGGTCGAACGGTCGAGGAATTGTTTAATTAAGCTGCGGAACAAGAAACATGTCATTAGTTTGTTAATACGACGATAGCCAACGCTTGGAAATAAACACGTTACATAAAAAAGAAGATAAGGGGCAAATTTATATTTAAGATTTACCATTTTTTCTTTAGGTCTCCCTCTTTATTTACTTTCATTTGTTCTTTTTAGTTCTTTTAGTCAAACTGTTGGGGATCTGTGCCGGAACCTCAGTCTCCATATCACACCAGTATTCATTTTATACAGCATGTACCTATTGAAAAAGAAATTGAAAGAGAAATGACCAAAGGATCTCTTGGATTGGCAAGTTATCACAGGACAGGACACTAAGCGTATTAAAAATTTATTTATTCTTGCAAATTTGAAGCACATTTTAAAAATAAAAAATAGTACCTTCAATCGGTGTTCCTGAGTATGGGCGAATTAAATTAGAACACGGCGTTTTATATACAATACAATATTTAACATAAAACCCTATATTGTCGGGATATCCATTTTCGTCATAGTCTGTAGAACGAAATAGTGAATTCGCCTCTTCTACAGCCATCAATACTTGGTTAACTGCAGAATCAATGTTCAAATGATGAACTATGTTTCATCATCATAAGTGGCTCAACAATCCGTTGTGGATCTTGGCCTGCTCACAAAGAAGTTGCCACACCTGTCGATTCCTGGCAACTTCCCTCTATCTTCTAACCCTTAGAATCTGTATATCTTCTTCCACATCATCAATCCATCTCATTCGTGGTCGTCCTCTGCTTCTTGTGCCCTCTGGTTTTGAAAATGTTAATCTCTTCGTGTATTCGTGATCTGACATCCTAGCAATGTGTCCAGCCCATCTCTGCACTTTAACGAATTTCACAATATCTGGATCTGTGTATAACTGATATAGTTCAAAGTTGTGTCTTCGACGCCATAGCCCATTTTCATTTACGGCCCCAAAAATCTGTCTAAGAATTTTTCTCTCAAAAATACCAAGAAGTCTTTTATCATTTTGAGATAAGGTCCACGTTTCAGCCCCATATATCAAAACCGGTCTTATTAAGGTCTTGTATATATTAAGCTTTACTGCACGTTTTATATTTTTATTTTTTAAATGTTTCTGGAGACCGTGAACAGTTCTGTTTGCTATTGCTATGCGTCTTTTTATTTCGTCGCTTGTCGTGTTTGTTGCGTTTACTAGCGATCCAAGATATGTAAATTCTTTGACTTGCTCAAAGGTATGGTTGTTAATTTGAATTCTCTGTTGGATATTTGGAGGGTTTTTAGAAACCAACATATATTTGTTTTTTTCCTCGATTACCACAAGTCCTAATTCACTTGCTGCGTCCGCAAGCCTTGTAAAACACTGCACCATGTCTCTCATACTTCTGCCTACTATAACTATATCGTCAGCGAATGCGAGAATTTGCGTCGATCTATTAAAAATAGTTCCATTCATTCTAATATTTAATTGTCTGATTGCCTTCTCCAAGGCAATATTAAAGAGCAGACACTCCAACGCGTCCCCATGTCTTAGACCATTATTAACGTCAAAGAACGTAGAGTTTTTTCCTTTAATTCTAACACAAGAGCTTACGTTTTGCATAAACAAGAGAGATTTTTTTACTTAATTATATTTTGTTGGTGAAATTTTTCCTTGGTGAATTTTCAAGTTGTGTAAGTTTTGACAAAAGGTAAGTTTTTTTTTATTAATTATGTATTCAACTGTTATATTGAGATTAAACAACTGAACCTAACCTAAAATACCCTTATAAAATTTAAACTGTGTGTTCGATGGCGTGGCCCATCTCTACCGAACCTTTGGGATAGATGGGCCACAGTGTATCGGTATAGATGGGCTAATAATAACTATTGGGTTTGTATTATTCAACAATATTTTTTAATAATATGTATTATTAATTAATTTCTATATTGTTACAGGTTACAATATGCCTTCATATTATAAGCGGAAATCTACTGTTGAAAGAGGTAAATGGAGCGAAGAAGCACTACAAAATGCAGTTGCAGCTATCAGAGAAAATCGCATGGGACTAAATCGAGCTGCATTAGCTTATGGCATACCTCGAAGTAGCATACAGAGAAGAATGAAAAATAATGATCTAAAAAAACACAATCGTCTTGGACCTTCTTCAACTCTTGGGGATGAGATCGAGATGAAATTAGTGCTGCATATTAAGAAATTGCAAAAGTATGGTTTTGCACCCACTCGTGACCATGTACGAACTGTGGCGTTTGAGTTAGCAGAAAAATTTAATGTAAGTCACAAATTCAATAAAAACAACAATAAAGCTGGTTTTGACTGGTTGCAGTCTTTTTTACGTCGCCATCCAGATATATCAGTGCGAAAAGGTGAAGGAGTTTCTTTGGACAGGGCAAAAGGATTAAACCACGAGGTAGTTACACAGTACTTCGATCTGCTGCTAAGTATTTTAACTAATAGTCAACTAATAAATAAGCCGGGGCATATTTTCAACGTAGACGAGACAGGTTTGCAGTTAAATAACAGGCCTGGACATGTACTCGCGTCTAAAGGATCCAAGAATGTCCCTGTTATTACATCAGGAGAGAAAGGAGAAACGATTTCTGTGATAAGCTGCTGCAATGCTGAGGGCGTATTTTTACCTCCGTATTCTATTTTTAAAGGAAAAAATAGAAAAGAAGAATACGCGAATGGAATGCCACCTGGAGCAATGTTTGTAATGTCCGAAAAATCGGCCTACGTAAATGCAGATATTTTTTTACATTGGCTAAAAAATCTGTTTATTCCTCGAAAGCCTCAGGGCAAAGTTTTGCTGATATTAGATGGACATACGTCCCATACAGCAGCAGTGGAAGTATTAGAATGCGCCGAAAACAACGAAATTTTAATGTTGTGCTTACCCAGTCATACCACGCATTTTCTGCAGCCGTTGGACCGAGCTTTTTTCAAATCTTTAAAGGCTAATTTTTACTCGAGATGTCAAAACTATATCAGAAATAACCCAACAAGAAAAATTACACGTTATCAGTTTGGTGAGTTGTTAGGAAATGCGTGGAAAATCTCAGCAACGGTGAAAAATGGAACCTCTGGATTTGTTGCCACAGGAATTGTACCGTTTGATCCTGATAAAATTCCAGAGCACGCTTTTTTGTCCACAAATGAGAGCTCCTCAGCTATAGTAGAAGAACAAAGTAATACAGCAATAGATCTAAATATTTTAGATCAACCAGGTCCTTCACTTGCAGGCATTACTCTAGTCGTTGATGAAGAAACTGCAGCTAGTACGTCTAATGTTGAAGACTCAAGTGTAACACCTGGAAAAGTATTGGACACGTTATCGCCTGTACCCAAAATTGATGCTGCAAAAAAGAATGTAAGGGGCCGAGCAAGAAGAGTGGCGGAAATTCTTAATTCTGCAGACAAAATTCAAGAAAAGAAGATAAAGAAACAAGAATCAAAAAAGAAGACAGTTTCAAAGCAGCAAAACAAAAGGCGTCAATGTAAAAAGTATGAGTTAGATTCGTCTGATGATGATATGAATGCAGATGTGCCAGTTTTAGATGACAGCGAAGACGAAGACGAATTTAATGAAAATGAGTGCATTGGTTGTGGTGAAGATTACAGCAAAACATCCAGAAAAGATGACTGGGTTCAATGTTTGATTTGCAAACACTGGTGCCATGACAACTGTACAAAATTTGAAAATGTTTGTGATTCGTGTGGAAAAATTGCTAGTAAAAAGAAATAGGTTAACATCATTATTTTATGTGTTTCAAATTAGCACATCTCTACCAATAGCAATGGCCCATCTGTACCTATGTGTTGGTATAGATGGGCCAATAAGAAGTATTTATGTTAATTTCTATAACTTTTATATTGCTTAAGTTACACGTTTTTTATTTTGCACAATAAATATATAAACTATAATAAGTATTATTTTCCAAAAATCGTATCATACACTAGTCAATTTTTCAAGTAATCTGTTTGAGAAAAAAAGTGGCCCGTCTCTCCCGGACTTACCTTATATAATGCAGTTCTTTTCACACTGTCATAGGCTGCTTTGAAGTCAATGAAGAGATGGTGTGTATCTATGTTATATTCTAGTGACTTTTCTAGAATCTGCCTATGTGCTTGAATTTGATGTGTAGTTGACTTTCCAGCAGTAAATCCGCATTGATATTGACCAACAATATCCTTTGTAAAATGTTTAAGTCTTTCAAATAATACATTGCCGAAGATTTTATACGCAGATAGTGCTTACACTCCAGTTGATCGCCCTTTTTATGCAACAGACATATTATTCCATTTAGCCTCTCTTTCTGGGACTTTATTGTCTTTGAGTTTTAGGATCGCATTTGACACTTCTTCTCTTGTTGGGTCTTCACTGTGTAGTTGACGTTGTAGATTTTGTTGATTTTCTATGTTGTACTCTCTTCAATATCGTTTATATTTAGATGTTCGCTGAAATGTTGTGCCCATCTGTTAAGAACTGAGTTTTTATCATGTAGAATTTCACCGTTAGTGTCTTTACAAATTTTTAATCGTGGTTTAAATTCTCGACGGCTAGTATTTAAGGATTTGTAGTATTTCCTCGTTTCATTTTTATCGAATAAACTTTGTATCTCACTGAGAGTGTTCTGTTCGTATTCCCTCTTCTTACGTCGATGGATGCGTTTTTCCTCTCTTCTAAGACGTCTATACTCTTCTTTTTTTCTCCGTGTACAACCTGCGTCAATGGTTTTTTGATATGCTGCGTTCTTTCTATTTGTGGCCATTTCGCACTCATTATCAAACCAATGATTTTTTCTGACTTGGTTTTGCCCATGGACGTATAAACACAGATGGACTCAGTTATTTACATAAAATTGTGAAGTCAAAATTATTTGAATAGGTCACATTCTCAGCACCTTCAACTGTTGTCACGTTTTGTTTTAAAATTTCTTATTCGCGAGTCGCTGAAAATATTACTCCGTATTTTATACTCTACAGGTGCTATCAAACCAAAATAATAATTTATTGGTTATATTAATATATTTAATTGTAATCAAAATATCAAGTGTGCACATAGTGTGCATTATCATTTAATAATAGCGTATAATAGATATCAATCAATTATTTTATATGTAGAAGCACTGAAAACTATTTATAAATGGCAACGGTTGTTTACATTTCTCTGTCTTATGGATCTACGTCAAACTTCAAATGCTGTTCCATGTTTGTTTACTTTTACAGTAAATGAGGAAAAAGTTATTTTTCGATATTTTGGCTGTATTTTGAGTGATATTTGTGAAAAGTGAAATAAAATAAACGAAATATTTACATCCCGATCTCTCATTTCATTTGTAAGTACATACAATTTACATTATTTAAGATGAGGAAATGAGGAAGCGTGTTTGTTTACATTTTAATAGGCGTACCATTGGGTTTATTCATGTTCATTAATGTATTGAATAAGATATGAGTTCATGAAATTAGTAGACATTTATAAATTGTAAGTAGACATCATCTGATTAAAAAAGATCTGTTTAGTACCTTTTTAATTTAATATTTCTCATGGATACAAATAAATTAGTGAAATGAATAAAACTCATTTATTTTTCTATGTAGGTTTCCAAATAATATTGACGATCGAACTATTTGGGTAGCAAATTAAGGAGAAAACATAAAGATTTTTTATTGTAGCATTATTTTGATACTATTAAAAAATTAACTTGAATTCAACTATATTTAATTGTATTAATTTTAAAGCAAATAAAATTGTATTTTAATTTTTCTATAAAGACGTGATTTGTTAATAGTTAAACTCTCGTTTTTTTTTTTTAATTCTTTGAACGTGTTTTTATACATTATTACTACTTCCAATTTTTAAAATCTGAATAAAACCCTTTTATCTTTTATTTTCTGTCTGTATACATTTGCAATGTAGGGATCTTTTAATTTATTAATGTCTATTTTTTCTCTCCTTCTCCCCATCTCCTTTTTTAAATTGGATATTCTCTCTTTAAATCGTGCTTTAACTAAATAATGATCACTATCTATGTTTGCTCCTCTAAAAGATCTAACATCTAATAAGTTAGAGCAGTGTCTTGCATCGATGATTATATGATCATATAATCATATATTTGGTTAATCGTTTCATTATCAGGAGATTTCCAAGTACCTTTATATATATATATATATATATATATATATAATATATATATATATATATATATATATATATATATATACAGGGTGGTGAATCGTCAAACGGTCCATAGGAAACTCAATGGGAAATTCTAAATTGTTGAATTCCTGCTTCCCTAATTATTTTACACCCAAAGTCATGGGAAACTATTTGTAGAGGACTCAAATATGTATCGAAAACAACTGTTAAAATTATTCTACGACTTAAACGTATTCCAAAATTTTGCTAAAATATAATACATTTTTCTGTGAAAAAATGTGTATTACGTGTTGCGTTTTGTCATATTATTGTTTCTGATATTTGACAATATTTAAATCAATTATATTACATTTATCTATGATTTAAATGGCCAAAATTTTGTGATTTATTGTTAAAAAAAAAATTAAGTTGATTAAAAAATGTACTCAGTTGAGGAGAAAAAAGCAATAATAAAAATTTTTTATTCATGTTTTATTATAACACTTGTTATAGTTTTATGTTTATAAATTATCATATATTATTATTAGAAATAAAGATCACAGTAACAGTATATTGGAATTCATTGAATTGTTGTATAACTTAACATGGAATTAAATTTTAGTGAATTAGAATATCTTACGTTAAATAAAGATCCGGTAGTGGCAGGAAAAGGTTCGCGCTATTGCCTGAGTACAACATTATGCGATTTTTCGTCAACTGAGTACATTTATATTGATCGATTTGTAAACAATATAATTTATTGTTCACAAAGTAATAATGTTCATTAGTAGTAGTATTTAGTAAAACTCATTGTTTATAATTTAATCATAAAATAAAAAAATTGACAATTCAAATTGTCAAACATCTGACATAAATATGATAAAACACAAACGTAATAATATATATTCTTGCATTACGTGTGGCCTAACTTTTAGGGGTGGCCTGAAAAATGTATTATATTTTAGCAAAATTTTGGAATACGTTTAAGTCGTAGAATAATTTTAACAGTTGTTTTCGATACATATTTGAGTCCTCTACAAATAGTTTCCCATGACTTTTGGTGTAAAATAATTAGGGAAGCAGGAATTCAACAATTTAGAATTTACCATTGAGTTTCCTATGGTCCGTTTGACGATTCACCACCCGGTATATATATATATATATATATATATATATATATATATATATATATATATATATATATATATATATAATATATATATAATATATATATATATATATAATATATATATATATATGTATATATATATATATATATATAATATATATATATATATATATCTTTATGGGGGAATCTTGTCCCAGCTATTACCATGTTCTTAGACATTGCAAAGTTTATGATTCTGAGACCGTTATCATTAGAGTCTACGTGTAGACTCTCTTTTCCGATGGTGGGCGAAAATATATTCTCTCTTCCGACTTTGGCATTAAAATCTCCTGCTATTATTTTGATGTCATTTTTTGGGCACTCATCGTACTCTCGGTCTAGTGCCTCATAGGACATGTCTTTTTCATTATCCCCTTTTTCTTCCGTTGGAGCATGGATGCTAATAATGCTAATATTAGCGAACTTTTCTTTAAGTCTTATTCGACATATCCTATGATCAATAGTTTTGAAATCTATTACACTATGTTTGACCTTGCTGCTTATAATAAATCCGGTACCAAACTCGTGTCAGTTGGATAGGGGATCTCCAGTTGGGTTGCTCGGTTTACAGGGGACACCAGCATGAAGATGAGAGTCGGATTTGAGTAGAAGAGGCTAATTGGAGTAAACTGGATTCAACTCCATGTTTTCGCATTCTACCCCTTTATCCTTCTTGTGTGTAATACTACTATTACACTCATTGTATACCTTCTCCTCCTCTATCCTTATCCTTCGTAAGGATGTGGTGACGTTATGGTATTTGACGAATGGTTGCTATCCATTCGTCTCTCTCATGGGCGCGGTAACTTGCCTCAGACACTTTATTTGGTCTGACCATCGGAGTGGCGATCTTCCTCAAGTTCTTTTACCGTCTACCTTGCCTTCAACCACCAACCTCTCCATGCCTTCCATTCGTCTGCTAATGTGTCCAAAATACCTCAATATATTGTACCTCATTGTATACAGCATATACCCATTGGAAAGGAAACTGAAAGAGAAATGACCAAAGGATCTCTTGTATTGGCAAGTTATCACAGGACAGGACTCTTAGAGTATTAATAATTTATTTATTCTTGCAAATTTGAAGCACGTTTTAAAAATAAAAAATAGTACCTTCAATCGGTGTTCCTGAGTATGGGGGAAGTAAATTAGAACGGGGCGTTTTATATACAATACAATATTTAACATAAAATCCTATATTGTCGGGATATCCATTTTCGTCAAAGTCTGTAGAACGAAATAGTGAATTCGCCTCTTCTACAGCCATCAATACTTGGTTAACTGCAGAATCAACGTTCAAATGATGAACTATGTTTAGAAATGAGTAATCAATGAGGACCAACAGCGAACACAATTTCCTTAAAAATGTACATTAATATTAATTTTTCAATGATCTAGCAATTGTAAGGTTATATTTTACCTATTTTTACATTTACATTTACTATATTTACATTTAAGTGTAGTTTTATCGGATCTGATAAGAACAATTATAGAAAAGAATAAATTTTTTGAAACAATAAAGAGATAAGGAAAAAAACATCTTATTATGTGGTTTTTATGATTTCATAATTTATTTTTATTATTTCTTTAGTTTCTATAGCTCCGTCTGAGTTATGATGGGTTGTTGTAACTGATTTGTTCAATTTTGGATGCAGCGATCCCAGGCTAGTTCTTGCTTTTATCTTTTTCGCCTATTTTATGTAGAACTATTTTTTTATCATGTTAGCATTTTTTTTCTTGTCAAATTTTCTTTAATAAGTTTCCTATGAGCAAAGTTCCGCTTTGTTGAAGTAATTCTACTGGACAGTTGTTTTCCCTTGGGTGTTTATTATTTCTCAGTTGAATTTTGATCTGTAAGACCTTTTATGATCGGGCTTCTAGGTATACAAATATCAACAATCAAAATTGTACCACGTAGGTGATGTTTGGTAAGGTTTGGTTAGATTTAATTAGGATTTGTTGGTTACATTAGCTAAGGTTTAGTGATAGAAATATAATACAAGATAGACTGATCTTTGCAATACCAGCAGGGAACTAGTTCTAATTTGCTAGGTTTATTGACCACGTAACCTAAATGACCAATGAGAAGGTCACGTGGTCGATAAACTCGGCCCATTAAATAGAGATGCAGGAATTGCTTTGCGTCAGTTTTCTCTGTAGCACTGGGGGAATACGACTGTATTGCAGCTGTCAGTCTATCTTGTATTATATGTCTGAGTTTAGTTAGGTTTATTATGTTATGTTAGATTAGAAAAAATGAATTGATTCGATCCCGTTTATTTTTAAAAACAACTTGCTTTAAATTTTTATGTTCACCACCAGACTGAACCACGAGCATGCCAGATTGCCTTTAGCTTTAGATGAAGTTTCTAAGCCGTTTTTAATTATCGATATTTCGGCATCTAAAGCCTAGTTAACAATTTTTTTGCAGATTCGTAATTAGCTTGTCAAATTGATCAAAAATTGCGCGAATTTAAATAAAATTATTTTGTAAATATATTGAAAAATTGGAGATTTTGCTATTTTTTTTAACTACTTTTTAGGAATTTGGATATTTTTTGGAATATTTAACCTAAAAATATCCTTCATCTTGACAAATGCAGCCCAAGCTAGGTTTATTCTTGTCTTTAGCTAGATTGTTTGGTTGTCTCGATTATCTATTCTGACCTCATGGCCCAAATACTGGCTCGATGCCCCTCTCTTTAACATGCTCCGTATGGAACTCTTGGATCATTATCTCCATCTATTCAAAGCTGCACAATAAAAACGATGTCATTTTTAAACTTAAATTTGTTTAAAACTTTTCTATTTACGTTGATCCCTTCTCGTTCTCTATTGAATTACAACCATATTCTAGCAAAGTTGTAAACAATTTAGCATCTCCGTTTTTGGGCATGACTACGACTTAAATTTGTTTAAAAATGTTCTGTTTACGTTGATCCTTTCTCGTTCTAATCTATTGAATTACAACCATATTCTAGCAAAGTTGTAAACAATTTAGCATCTCCGTTTTTGGGCATGACTACTACAACAGCTTTATTACATCGAGAAGGTATCATTTCTTTTGAAAGGCATGAGTTATAATTGTGTCAATGCTTTTAATTTAACCTACTTTAACTACTTCAAAAACTATTTGGTCATCCCCAGTTGCTTTATTCTGTTTTATTTGATTTAATGGCTGAAACTTTTTTAATTGTCATTTCTGGAATGTTGTCTGAAACCACATTTTCGACTTTTCTCGACTGCATACCATCTTTCTTATATTTTTCTCTATATAGTACCGTGTAAAATTCTCCAACTATCTTAACTATTTTCTCTTTAGCTGTTGTTATTTATCGATTTCGTTCTTCTAGCTTAACAATAGTCTTCTTAACTGGAGCTTGATTTCTCTTCAGCGCTCCTAAACTGCTATTTTCCTAGGCAATCACTGTAATCTGTTTGGTGTTACATCGACTTAAGTCCTTTCTCATTACTTTATTAATATCTTTATTAAGTTGTCATAGTACGAGTGCTTGGCTTAAGATCTTGAGGAATGGTTTGAATGCAGTAGTGCAGAACTATTTGGAGCGACAGTCAACAGGGTCCGCGTAGCCATGATGATTTCCAACCTTCGATAGAAGATGGAACTTAAATAAGAAAAAGTACGTGTGCGTTTCTGTTCTTAAGTTATCTTTGTATTCTCATAAGTCCTTTTGTCTCTTGACTGATTTTTTCCTCCTTGTCCTTCCTACGATTTGTATTGTACCTTTCCTGTTTTTATTGATTTATCGTTTATAGTTTTGACATCCATATCATGTTTGTTGTCTCCAGGCATCTCAGAATTTAATCTTCTTAGGACATGGTGTTTTCTATTAGATTCCATCTTATTGGACGTGCTTTTGTTCCTTATGTGTATCATTTTGTATCTTTATTTTTGGAGATTTAGTATGAACTTCGCTCTTGACATTCTATGGTCACTTCTCACCAAACAGCTATTAACGATTGTATCATCATGGTTCATGTTTATGTTGTTGGTAAGGACAAACTCGATTTCATTTTTGGTCGCTCCATCTGGACTGGTTCATGTTCATTTTCTTTGGGTACTTTTTTTGAAAAAGCTACTCTTTGCAAAGAAAACATTTCGCATCAAAAATCCCCAAAAACAATTTCACTCCTTTTATTTCTTTGTCCAAATCCATAGAGACCCACTGCAATTTCGACTTCGTCCAGTTTACATCCAAACTTATTGTATTCTCTAAGTTAAGTTTTCATAGAAGGTTTCTAACTTCCTTGCTTAAGTGCGTGGATGTATGGGCTTCATCTTAACGTGCGTTATTAAGTCTCCCTGGCGTTGGAAATTACCACGGCAAGACCCTCTCTGTCTTTAGCTATTCTGAACAGTTGTTCGATTCTCCGTGTCCCTGTTCATTCTCTGAAATTCTTCAACCACGAGACTTGTTTTTTACCAATTCTCCTTCGTCCTTAGATTTTACCCATCATAATTAGTTGAAGAATATTATAATGTTTTCCCGCATTACATGTCCATGAAGGGGCATAGGCTTGAATTATTTTAAATTGTTTTATTGTTAAGTTTCAATGTGCAGAGTATTATTCTAGGTTAACCCCTTTAAGCTGGATATTCTAAATGTTGTGTATCATAAATCCAACATCTCTATCTTTTTTTTTGTTTCCCTTATAGAAAAGTTGATGTCCTGATTTCGGAGTTATACATTCCTCTCCTTCGCGTCCGATTTCACAGAGGCTCAAAACGTCCAATTTTATGTGTTTTACTCCTCTTACATCGTACGTGGCGATATTGTCTCGTCTTCCATGGTAGACTCATCTGAACTCCAGATTCTTCGTATCCTCTGTTTGCGGTTTTCCTTTATTGTTACCTTGATTAAGGATCAGCTCACTGCCGGGGACTGCAAGAAGTGTTTTTGTTGTGTCAAGCATCTTTGAATTTTAGCCATACTCTATCGCACTGACCAGTGTGAGTTGATAGGGGGTAAGAGAAAGGTGGGAGTTTTTAAAGTGAGAGACAAGAAATGGTATGAGGATCTAGTTCCCTAAGACAAGGAAGGTGGGAGAACCAAACAGGTGCTAGCATAAGGCATGGTCATCAATCCTTGAGCAGCTTATCTCTACTAAGATTGCAAAAGAGTACTACCTGCTTATTAAAAAAGTTTCAAGAAAATTTGTCAATACATACTACGTTGCATTTGATTCAAATATTTTATTTTAAGAAGATCGCATAGAGAATAGAGCATTAGTCTGAATAGACCCTTAATAATATCAGCTATCGATAAAAACGGTATTAATTTACTACCAAATTAAAAATAAAACTCACCCTGTTCTTGCCATTCGTTTGGATATATTTCGATAACTATAATCTACATGTTGAGAAGGTTTCAAATAGTATGTTTCTTTAAATGTATTTTTCGATTCGCTTGACAAAAAATCTCTCTCAAAAGCGATTGCATTATAAGATGTATTAAAATATTCTGGAAAAATGTCGATATATTTTTTTAAATTCTCTATGTAGAATATTTTATCAGTCATTACAATTTTTCCATAAAAATAAAAGTCTTCTAAATACCCAATAACATAGCTTGCATACTTGTCTTTGGTGATAAATCCTTCGACCAACTTATTTGGAGGGGCCAAAATAGTTCTGTTTTCGTCATTTTCAAATATAATAAATTCTGTCTTTTTGCTTAGGAGCTCTGGTTTAGTTTGAATATAAATTTGAAGGTCTTCCTCCGTGTTAAGATGAATATTAAAATGTAAACCATGTTTTAGTTGATCTGTTAACGTTTTTGAATAATTTTGTATTGCGATGTTGGTGGAAATTACAAAATGCTTGGAGAGCTTTAAGGTATTATAATCTTTCATATCAAATTTCCATTCACAAAAACACAATTTGAATATCAGTATCAAGATGTAAGTAAACTTAAAAGAACCCATCTCACAATAGAAATATTTTAAATTTTATGGAACTCCGAACATTGTGTTTACATTACAAAAATTACATGTCAAAATATTAAATTGTCATATATGTCACTTTTTGATAACTTCACTAAGCCATGTGTTAAGATCTTCATTGCTACTAAACTAAATTGCATATACCATGTCTATAACAATATTCGTTGAAATTGTACAGGCCTTGCAAACCCTATCCGTTGAAGGAAATTTGGCCACTAGAAGCTTTGGCTCAGCTGCACAGCACTATGAGGATGATAGCTGGTACAATTAAATCAACTCCCACCCAAGGGCTTCCAGTATTGTCACATTCCACCTCCACATTTACGACGAGTTGACTCACTTACACGTGAATACAAAAAGATCATGAACAATATAAACCTGCCGATCCACCAAGATACCGAGGATGCACGAAATACCCGTCTACGTTCTAGAAAACCACCAATGAAAACGGCAAGAATGATACATGAGGAGTTCAACATCACGAATGCATGGTCCCAAGAATGGAATGCATGGCAAAATAACATGCCCTGCATTACTCACAAGCCACCAGGTTTTGATCTTCCACGTAAAACATGGTCCACTTTAAACAGGATTCGAACCAGACATGGCAGATGTGCATATATATGCCACATAAATGGGGAAAGAATCCAATCTCAATGTGACTGTGGGAAGAACCAAACGATCGATCATATTATTGAAGAGTGTCCCTCAAGATCCTACAACGGTAGCCCTGAAGACTTCCTGTTTGCAACTTCAGAGTCAATTGATTATGTTAATACACTTGATGTTTGTTTGTAATTATTTAAAGTTTGTCATATACCTATATTACTAGTGTTTGTAATTTTGTTCTAACTGTGTTGTAATTGCCATACGATAAATAAATAAATGGCCACTAGAAAAACATGCAAAATTTTGATTGCAAAATAGTTTGAATACCTAGAGCCTATAGTCAACCGCCTACAATCTGCGCAAACTAATGTTTTAAAAGTAGCCGAACATATCGAAACATGTATTTAAAACACAGACAGACGCAAAAATTTATTGCATGAAGCCAATAAGATAGCCGAAGAATGCGGATTTAAATTATCTACCCCTAGAACTGTAAACAAGCAACAGCATAGAAGCAATCAACCAGCTGATACGCCTAGTCAATACTGGAGGCGATCCATGATTCTTCCGTATCTGGATTCTATCATATCTTTTCTAGAGACACGGTTTTCCGAAGAAAATATGCCAACCTTCGCTCTGAGTCTTCTGCATCCCAAGCATTTTTCAAAAATTGATTTAAATTGCTTTAAATTAGAACTGAGACAATCCTTAAACCAATATGGAATGATGCAGAGCTAGAAGTATGGGTAGAACATTGAAATAAAAAACGCCTTAGTAATGAGTTAGACAACTTCAACACCCTTTAAATATTTTAACTGGTTCGAGCGTCCACTACTTTTTATCCGTTAACAAAAAAATTGCTGGAAATTCTTGTAACATTGCCTTGCACTACGTGTACAGTCGAGAGCAGTCTTCGAAGAATAAAAACACGGTTGCGGAATACAATGGTCGAAGATCGCCTTAATGGGTTAGCTCTAATGAGCATTCATCGGAAACAAATATTACCAAAAAAGGAAGAGTTTATAGAGAAAGTTTTACAAAAATTTACAATTGATCCGCGTAAATTGTTGTTTAAATAATAGTGTTTAGGAACAGAGCATTTATCTTGCTTCACATCGAAGGCTTATCCAGGAGAAAATAAATTTGTTAAATTTGCATCACGTTTTTGTAAAAAGTATTAAAAAAGTTTTTAAATATTTAATTTAGTTTACTTCTTTTTTGTATGAAGGCGTTAAGTTATAATTTTGGTTGCAGAAACGTTATTTTCAAAACTTCTCTGAGAGAAACCCCTTCCCCCTCACAGTGAAGATTCCCAATTTACGTCTATATTTATTATTGCTTATCTTACCAATTTTTTTATTTTTCAAATCTGTCCCCGCCCCCCTAGTTTTGAACCTGCGGGCGCCCATATGCTAGTAGACTCTTGCTATAACAAAGACTTAAAATGGCAACACAAGATAAGTGAAGACCAATATGGATTCAGATCCGTCAGCGTATTTGTTGATAATCTCTTTATTATGCAACTAATCTTAGAAAAGCGACATTTGATAGAAGAAACGCACATCGCATTGATAGAATTAGAAAAGGCTTATGATAACGTATTAAGATGCAGTACATTATCTACTTTATTATTTAATCTTAATTTCGAATGAGTTTTACATCAGTAGAGACGCAGCTGTGAAAGTATGGAGATACGAGTAGAAGATGACTACTTAACTGGCATCAACTTCGCAGATGGTCAAGCTAGTATTGTACAGAACTCTGATGGTCTGGAATTTATGCTGATAAGATTATACGGAGCATATAAAAAAACAGAATATTTAGTGGTAAACTCAAGCTAATTTTGAGGTCTCGATCGACAATGTTTCGACGCTCTTATAAGGCATAAAGATTGCGGTAAGAAAAAGATTGACAATAACGTGGAGACAACACAGTAAAATCATTTAAATATCCAGGAGCAATTTTGACAACATATGAGCTAGGGCAAGAGAGAAAATAAAGAATGTAATTAGAAGTCTTAACTCAATATGGTAGGACTGGCATATAACACAGAAAATAAATATTGGGATTTTAAGAGCAGTTTTAGATTCTGTCTGCATTTGGATGTGAAGTGTTGACCTTCAATGCTGAAGCAAAGAGAATATTAGATATAGGAGAGATGGACTATTTTACAACGAGGTTATTAGAGATAGATAAAATGCCACAAATATGTTAACTGATAGGACAGGAACTATCTCAAGTGGTTTGGACATCTACGGATGGAAGAAAGTAGATGGTCCAGATAGGGTATTTAGATGGAATCCACCAGGAAGGCGTAAAAGTGGAAGATCAAGAATATCCTGGAGTGGAAGTATCAGGAAGGCAATGGAGCACAGGGATTTAGAGAAAGAGGACACACAAGATATGCAAATCCCTTTCTCCAATAATTTCTTTTCACACATTGGTCCACCTATTACAAATGGACTCACATTTGCAAACAATTCATCATTTGAATGATAGCTATAAATATCTCAGTGTAAGCATTACAAACGATGGTAGGAATACAAAACAAATAGCAACTAGAATTGAACAAGGTAATTCAGCAATATTTCAACTAAATAGTATCCTCTGGAATAACCACATCACTCATTACACAAAAATGCGGATATACAACAGTATCATAGAAAGTATTGCTACCTATGTTATTGGCAAACATGTTGCCAACTCACTAGAAAAGAAAGAATGAGGAATATTCAAATCTTATAGGGAGATCTTATAAGCTTATAGGCAGATATTGACATCCTCGAAATTATAAAATACAAAATGCTGAAATGGTATGGCCATGTCAAAAAAAAAATGATTTATCAACATCAGCAGTGGACAAAGCAAATATTACAGTTGATCCCCAACAACTGCAGAAAAAGGGGTAGACCAAGGAGACTGTGGAGATAAGGTTAAAAGCATATGACTGGTAGGATTGCACATTTTTAAAGCTAGGATACGAGAAACAACGACAGCTGTGATAAACTTGTATATCAAAATTGCTTGCATTTGAACAAAAATTAATTTTGATAGAGTTTAATGTAAAGTTATAATAAAAAAATATTGTAATAAGTTTGTGATTGATGAAATGACCAAGACTCATAATAAAAAAGTTAGGTTTACTTTTAACTTATATTAGCTGTAGAAAATAGATTCTACCTGAGCCCCAAAAACACTGAAGACCAGGTCCTTATGGGCCTAGTCTGTATGATAGGTGTGATACAATGAATCCGCCTTAGGAGGTCTAAGGCGGATAGGGAGGGCTCATAAATGGGCCCTACACTGATCTACTATAACCTGGCTCAATACACACACAAAAAAGGTTACTTAAATACATATGATTTTTTAAATTATACTTGTATATTTACAGTTTACTATAAAAAACTTTTGACTAATTTTGAGTAAACTTATCCTTACATTTGTACACCTATTTTTATTGTTTATAAGAATATGTGGTAAAGGAATATTTTAAATTTTGTTATAATTTTTGGTTTCCTAAAAAAAGCAGAAGTTTCCATTGTGATTCTTATGAGACAAATCTAGGCAACAAATAATCTTTATTTTTTTTAATTGTATACAAAAATAAATGTTTTAACATGGTCAACTTATTACTTATTTTTAGATTTTTCCTTGGATTTTTTATCTGATTTTTTCTTTTCTGGAGCTGATTTCTGGAAAAATCTTGCAAACAATGATCCCAACAAGCCCAAAACAAAAGTTCCACCTCCCAGCTGCCACAACCATGGGTTTTCCCTCATATATTCCACAACCATTGCAACAAAGTCATCAAATGGAGACTTTGGTAGAGGTACTTTTTCTGGGGTTACATTCTTGTGCCAACTTTGAGCAAAATCAACTAAAGACTGAACATCATACTTTTGTAGGTGATAACGGTACAATTTTCCTTGTCTAAATAATATGAATGATGGAACATTTGCTACTTCAAAGCGACGTCCAGTTATAGCTCCATCTCCTGCTTTATTGATCCTAGCAATGTTTATTCTAGATTTAATGTGGGCTCCAACTGCCTCCCATCTAGCTTGCAAGCGAGTACATTCCACACATTCAGAAGTATAAAACATTACAAACCAATCACCTGTAGTTGAACCTAAAATAAGTTTTATTATTTATAGATAAACTATATTACCTGAAATTTCTATTAAAGACCAATAGTGAGATCCATATATTATCAAAAAGAACCAGTATATAAATATAATTGTTACAGCCTTGTAACATATTGCTGAAACATATTTCTCTCTTAATATGGTCTTAATATATTTCTTTAATAAATAATACAGAATCCATCTCTGCATCATGGTTCTTTTTAATCCACTTATTTCTAAATGTATTTTACTAAAAAAAAAGGGTTGAAAAATAGTTCTTTACTGTCTCGTAAATCTCTCAAATTGTTTTTAATATACACCTGCATCTAGGACTTATTTTTTTATATGTCCATGAATCTGTTAAACAATCTAAATCGCCATAAAAAACAGGTAATTTGAACCGACCTTCGATGCCTGCATTGTAATTTAATATATATTTCTTGTTTTTTGTCAACTTTTAATATCAATTTGTTTTCTTATTTTACTAAAAGACACCTATTAGTAAAATAAGAAAGAAAGAAAAAAAAACACCACTTAAAACCTTGGAAAGCATCAGTTAAAAATGATTATAGTGCTAAATCTTTCAACATGTACTTTTTAGTGATGCATTTTATTTGGGAGAGGATCACCAAAACATGGGAGCAAAACAGAGTATGAATTTTGAAAATTAACAGGAAATGGTTAGCAGGATCTACAAAGCAAATTTAAAATTTACATTCTAACATTTATTTAACAGATTGCCTGCCGTAGAGGATTTTGTAATACTTTCCGATCACGCCAAGTGACCGAGCCAGCACTACAGTTACATTAAAATTCTCAGTCAATAGACCTTGCTGGCGTGCAGGGCAAGTTTTTTCTCTGTCACATAGACCGAGACAGCAGGCAATGTGTTAATACACATATTTCCCATACGAGCCCATCTCCTTAGCATATGAATGACATATAACCCCTAGAAGAGAAGCTGCGAGGCCACAGACCACAAGTGATAATGATGGAAGTAAACAGGTTTCAACAAAAAAAAATACAAATTGAGTTTTAAATATAAATAAAACAAAATTACCAGTGGCAGCTTGAGTTAAGTGTTCAAATGTATTGTCTGTTAACTCTTTAGATATAGGTTCTTTATTTGTTGTAAATGTATGTAGAATTAATTCATCATTTAAAGGACCATCATACAGTAATGGAATGCCGTGTCGGAAAAATACCAGTACTGGTTCTTTATCAGGACTGTATAATCTGGTTAATTGACTATCTTCAACTTTCACAACCCATGCATTTAAGGTTTCTACCAAATCTTCCCTGAGACCAGTTAACTCATTTTCATAATTATCACATGATTCACAGTACTTTCTTGAAAATAACACTATAACATATTTTTCAGTTCTGATTAAGTTCATTAACTCTTCATCTTGAACTACTTCTAGATTCGATTGGGCGACTGAAAATAAATAGAATAAAATTGTACATATTACTATTTTCTTCATTGTTAGAGTAACTAATTTTATTATAATTAATATTATTCTTTGCGGTATTAAGAACCGATTAAGAAAACCACTTATTTTTAGGTTAAATAGAAATAAGTTGACGTTGACAGTTTTTTAAATGTGAAATATTCATAATATTGAAGACCTATGGTGACCTATGACAACATGCCACGGTCCAACCACGTTTCAAATTTACGATTACGTCAGATGTTGTATTTTTTAAACATCATATCAGTTAATTACTATTTAACTGAAAATAAGCCACAATTAAAGATAAAAATACCATATCAGTTGTCTAAATTCAAAACCCGACATGTCCATTACAAATATCTACGTTTGTAACTTATCTTATAACTACCACAGGATAATAAACAATCAGAATGCCCACTCTGCTTGTCAAAATCAGTACGCGCAGATGGAATCAGCTATGTTTTAAACGGAACCAGTGCTGTTCAATGATATTTTATTTGGTGTGCGTAGAAAAATTAACCTGATTTAATTTATTTACGGCAACCATAGACATGATATGCAATATTTTATTATATGCAATATTTTATTCGTACTTTCAGTTGAAGAATAGATTAAATTATTTCAAATTTACTAATGTATTAATGTCTAAAAATTTTAATTATAGTTCTGTGACAAATTTTTCAATCGGAGTCTGTTTCCATTTAAAATATGGCGATCGCGTGCTGACACTTCAAAGGCGGCATCTGAGAGTAGGCATTCTGATTGTTATTTATTTTGTGTAACTTGTACCTTCATCAGCTTAAGTAGACTCAGAAGTATTAACTGAACTCTTACAACAAATTCTCCAACCCAGACTTATTTTGGGCGATTTTAATGGCCACAACTTTTTATAAGACTCTTCTACTATAAATACTAGGAAAAGACTGCTGGAAGATATATTTGAACAGTCCAACCCAACCGTTCAGTCTTAAACGACGGCAGGCCCACTAGATTTAATATACAAAACGGCAAATCTTCATGTATAGACCTTACGATATACGAACCAGGTCTGACCCCACAGTTAACCTGGGATAAGCTCGACTTCTTATACAACAGTGATCACTATCCACTTTTTATTCGTAATTCCTAACAAAAACTAATGTGGACAGACATTTACCCCAAAATGGAATTTAAAAAACTCTAACTGGAATCTTTTTTTAAATTTAATCGAAAACAGTTTAAAAGCACCTCAAATATAGACGAGACACTGAAGAACCTTGTTACCATTATCACAAAAGCAGCAGAAAGAACAATAGGAAAGACTACATGCATAAAACAATGCAACCCTGTCCCTTGAAGGAAGCATGAAACATGTTCTAACAAGCTACGTTACAAGCGCTTCTTCTTCTTCATGTGCCAAATCCTCTAAGAAGGTAGGCAACCATCATAACAATTCGCACTTTCGATACCGCTGCTCTAAAGAGGTCAGCAGAAGTGCAGTTAAACCAAGCTCTCAAATTGTTTAACCAAGGAGATGCGTCTTCTTCCGCGACTCCTTCTACCCTGTATTCTTCCTTGCATTACAAGCATACAAGCGCTACAAAACAGTTAATAAGAATAACATTGAATACACAAAACAACGTCCTATAGCCATTGATTATAAACCACTACCCAGTATGCGGTAATATATATTCTTTATCTATGCCACTACCTAGATAGCTCACCTCGTGGTAACCGAAAGACGTATCAAAAACTAGATGGCGTTACTCGAAAACCGTATCGAGATTCTCATTATCTCTCTGACTTGCGAAGAGATAGGAGTGGTGTCAGGGCCGAACTTACCCTATAAGTGTATTATCTGTGTCTAGTGTTGTGACAAGTTATAGCGAAATTTTATAAAATAAAAAGGACTCACATTTTAGATAAAATGGCCTGTGTAACGCATAAATGTGTTTACGCGGGATGTTTTGAAAGAAACGATGGAACAAATAATAATATATCTTTCTTTAAATTTCCCCTGAAAGACGTAGAGCGCACAAAAATTTGGCAAAAAACTGCGGGAATATTGATATTATATTGATGGATATCACTGACCTAAAACAGAGGGTAATTTGTCAGCATCATTTTGCAGTGGAACATATTTACGAAAGTGGCCAACGAAAGTTATTAAGGAAAATGCTCTTCCTCTAAAATTTACACAGTTAGCAACTGATTTAGGTGAGTATTCAACTTTAGAAATATTTTTATATTTGCGTAATGCAAATGGTCAATGAGAATAAAACTATTAAAATATATATGTTATATAAAATCATTTGATATTGAGTGATTTATATATATTATTTTATACAATTAAATCAAAAGAGATTTTTTTCTACCTATATCTTTTGATATCTTAGTTTGAAAAAAATTAACATTCAAATATACTTATTTACTTTGTTTTAAAATATGATCTAATTAGTGATGTTTTAAACTTTCTAATCCTGTCCGTTTATCAGCTTTTACCTATTGTTCCTAGGCAGATGGCCCTCAACTATTTATGTATTGGAAATTCCCTGTCATTTTATCAAGGTATGTACTTACATTATTCATTTTTAACGTTGGTAATTTGTGGTATTTTGTCAAAGTCAAAATCGATTGCATTTGGTACTCACCACTACTTGCTTTTAAAACCTCGATGACGTAATTCCAGAAAGTCCTCAGAAAATGTTTTTAATTGTAAAAAGCATGCGATCTAACAGTAGATCATAGTGATTTTATTTAGTTCACCTCTATACAATTTTTTATTTTGCACAGAATATGATTGACTTCTATATTGCTATTTCTACCTTTGGTAATGTGACCTAAATATTCCAGCTTTCTTGTGTTGATGTTTTTTATCACCTTGCAATCCTTTTGTAATATTATAACCCTAACACTTTTGCATTTGAAACTCGTTAGATTCAGGTATTTTTAAAATTCCTCTATAGCATCACATCTCAAATGCTTCCAGCTTCTGTATATTGTCTATTTTTAGTGTATAGCTTTCCAATCCATGTATCAAAGTCGAGAACACGTAGCATCTTAAGGCGCTTATCCTCAGCTCTAAAGGAAGATCTCGATTTTCTTGTGACATTATTGCAATTTACTAGTTTTAGTGGTTTATAATCAATGCTATAGCTAAGAAGATAACTAGAAATGCCAAACGCCAGTCATTAACTCAATATGTATGAATGATAAATGCCAACACTCTCATGACCGAAGTATAGCACAAAGTCCGAAGAATATCTGGATTAAATATCAATCAGAATATTAAAAGCCTCGAGATAAATGGAAAGGCAGTTACTAGTAATACTGAGATTGCCAAAATATTTGCTAACACATACAAAAACCTATCCAGTAATATTAATTATAAAAAATATTTTGTTAATTGCAAACAGCAAGAAGAAAATATGAAAATTAGCATTATACCTAATACATATGAACAGTTAAATTTACCTAGTTCTCAATTAGAGTATACAGAAGCATTATCAAATCTTAAAGAAATTGGCGCTGGCCCGAACGATATTCCGAGTATTTTCATCAAACACCTTCTAATAACCGCTCTCAAACAACTTCTAGATCTGTTTAATATTATTTGGTTACAGCAAAATTTTCTGAAAAATGTTATGAATCCACAGTAATACCTATACAAAAACCTAATAGTATTAAAACAAGTCCCGATACATACCGACCGATATCTTTAACACGCGGTATGTATAAGTTACTAGAAAAAATGATTAATAATAATAATATCATAAATTTGGAAAGTGACATTTCTGAAGCATTCCAACTAAGGAGTAAATGTCTAGCGGTTTTCTTAACATATCAAGAGCTTTCGATACAGTCTGGTATGATTATATAATAAAAAAATTACATAGTTGGAACATCCAAGGTCACTGCGTCTTCTTTAAACTTGCTTCAAAATAAAACTTTCAGAGTTAGGACAAACAACACAACATCAGATAAAATGTATCCAGAAAATGACATTTCCAAAGGTCGGTTGAGTCCTATCCTCTTCATAGTGGCAATCAATGATATTCTCAAAAACCTAAAATCGTCTATAAAGGCACGAGTTTACGCAAATGATCTTGTAGTTTTTTGCAAAGGTAGAAATATACAAAATATATTTTGTCACAGACAGAACTTTATACAACACTTAGAACTCTGGTTACAAAAAACAGGTTTCTGTTTTTCCACTAAAAAAACTCGTTTCATCCTGTTTTCTAAGAAAAATTTCACATACACCCTGAACCTATGTGATGAGAACCTAAAACGTGTAACGTCAATAAAGTTTTTGAGCATGACATTCAAAGAAACTCTAAGCTGGAAACTTCATGTAACAAATTTGATCTTAACTTGTCATAAGCGATTAAATCTTCTAAAAACTCTAGCCAATAAAGAATGGGTGCGGATCGCCAAACACTTTTGATTATACAGAACATTAATCAGATTAAAATTAGATTATGGATCTACTGTGTATTCTACAACCACCAAGACACTGCTAAAAAAACTTGACAGTCTTCACAACCTCTCTTTACGTATAATATCTGGAGCTTTTCGCACAACAACAATCGAAAGTATTTATTGTGAAGTTGGTGAGCCGTCTCTAGAAGACAGAAGACTTTATTTAAGTGTAGCATACGCTGCAAAAATCAGGTCTAACTCAAACAACCCTATTATTCAAAATTGTTTTACAGAAAACTTCCCAAATCTCTTATAAATAAGCCAACAACGGACAAACCCTTCTACGCAAGGATTAGAAGCTACTTAAATCAATTAAACTACACGTTCCCAGAATGCTTTCTCTCCCAATCGTCCTCAATTCCTCCATGGCAAATAAAGAACCCTCAGAGCCTAATCCGCCTGATTGCTTTCGACAAACCTTTAACAAAACCACAGTTAATAAAATCCGCCTTTATACGGCTCTCCTTGCCGTATAAATAACAGTCAATAAAACCGGATTAATCTCATATGGCTGGTTGAAAATGAGAGTAAAAGCAAAGACTATAAACGCACATATGCGTCGATATTCTTTTAAAAGGTTTGGTCTGAAAATATAAAAGACAAAAATCATGATAGTGGATAGGCAACACAACAATCATCCACATATAACCAAAATTGACAGGTTTGGTTGTAAACTTATTTTTATATCTGGAATCATTAATTACAAACACAGGGACGCTCCAGGAGGAGATACAACGTAGATGTAATCTCGCCAAGATGACCAAAATATGGAAAGACCCCAATATTTCAAAAACCCTCAAAATGAGATTGGTTAACTCATGAATATTTCCAGTACTGACATATGGATGCGAATCTTAGACATTAAGGCAATTAGAAAGGAGAAAAATAGATGCCACTGAAATGTTCTGCTTAAGAAGAATGTTGCAAATTTCATTGACCGATCGTAGAACAAATAATTCCATTCTAAAAGAACTGAAGACCTGTAAGAGACTCTCCAACTGCAAGAAGTAAAATATTTTTAACATTTAACACATTGCCTGCCGTCTCGGTCTATTTGACCGAGAAAAAAATTGCCCTTCACGCCAGCGAGGTCTATTGCCCGAGAATTTTAATGTAACTGTGGTCCCGGCTCGGTCACTATGGCGTGAACGGAAAGTATTACAAAATCCTCTACGGAAGGCAACGTGTTAATGCGGTCAGACATTCAAGGAAAGACAGTAGAAGACCGAAGACCATGAGGAAGATCTCCAACGAGATGGATTGACCCTACCACAGAGACAGAAATCTATGGAGACGAACCACACACGATCATTACTTCCTCCAGGTCAGAACTGAAGAGAGATGCTAGGGAGACGCCAACTTCAAAAACTGATGTGTTTATTCTTCTGTCAGTCAAAGGTATTAGAAGCATTCGTCTCGAATATCACATCTGAGACGCGTAATTTTTTTATGATCTGTAGTTTTAATGGTCCAGGTTTCAAAGAGCTAAAGGAACTAAATAATATATGGACAACAAGGGTCGTACGACATTGATCTTAGAATTTTTTGTTAATTAATTTTGCATATTTTGGTGAGGTTGCATGTAGTTGTTTTGGATATCTGAATTTCAAACACCAGTTGCTGTATGAACTCAATAAAAATCTAAATTACACCTCAGCATATATCCTAACATATAAAAGGTCAGCTCATTAAAAACCAACGGATCAGAAATATTTTTATTTTAACAAATACAAAATATCGTAAAACACTTGACATTTACAGTTGACAGTTTACATACTAGTTATTTGACAATAACAGATAGCTAAAGAAGAATAAATGTCATAAAAATAAGTTTTATTGTCGCCTAATTATAAAATTTAAAAACAGTAGGTACAATAATTAATATGAGAAAAATATTCTACAACAAATATATGCTTCTGTTGTTTTTGCCAGTAGGCAGTTATTGTTAATTTATTTGTATAGAATGTAGATGACCTCAAAAATAATGGTCTGACTTTACAGTACCTTATGATTATTTTTGTTTCTGGTTTATTATATTTGTTTAACTGCAGATAAAAACATTATTCGAATTACCATATTAAATAAACAGCAAAAGAAATGTTGACAAGAGAAGAAAAAGGTAGTTTAATAAATTACACAATTGAAAGTATGGTACAGATGATAGAAAAGTTACATAAGTTTATGCTTATGAAAGAAAAAAGTTAAACGTTTTTTACCATCGTAAATCCAATTTATCGTGAATGTTATTAATTGATTTTAAAAAATAACTTGAAAAGCTAAAACCAATGTTTTAGTTTTACAAATGATATCGACATGGTGTGCGTTTAAAATACAGCTTTAAATAATTGTAAGAAAGTTCATTTTCTTTAATAATTTAATATGGCCTCTTGTCTTTCGGAACACAGCCAAGTTTTAAAATAAAACTTAAGTGATAAAATATAATAAGTCGATTAATTAAAAATCTAAACATAGTCTTATCATATAAGAGATTATCAAACTATTATAGCCGCCTTGTACATTTAAATTTTTGTGTAAAACTTGGCAACACTAATGACGTTGTAACACGTAACTCAGATGTCATTGCGCGTCAGCGACATGAACTACAATGAAACAATAAACCTACCAAATTTTTGCAGTAGGATGGATCTCAATGAAACTGCATTCGTATGAGTTTCAGGAAATGTGAACAAAAATGATTATATGGAAATTAAAATTGCATTATTGAACAAAAAAAAAATGCAAATTTGTAAATCGAAAATAATTTAATATTACTACTGGGGGGATTTTGGGGTCACTGAACATTAATATAATGACGGTGATGTTTTCCCAGGCACTTGGTGCACCTTGACCTCGTCTCCTGGATTTATTTGGAAATTCGATACAAAGTCAGTACAAACTCGTTACCCAGGGATTTTTGGGGTCGCTGAACACTAATATCATGTCGGTGTTGGTGTGTGAGGAAACCTGGTGCTCAGGACGGGCCTTGACTTCTAGACTTTTGTGGAAATTCGATGCAAAATCAGTGTAATTGAACAAGAAAAATGAGCAAGAAAATGTGAACAAAAAAAAATTAAACACGAAATGAAAATGTTATAGTGTTACCAACTATAGGACATTTTCTCAGGCCCAGGATCCCTTTACACATTCAAGTACATATTCATGTGTAACCACACAAGCAAAAACTGTTAAAAAATTCATCATTGACAATTAGACAATGGTATTCAACAGAACTGGTAATCAACTAGATTTTGATCTGATAGAAAATCTTTGGAAGTTAATGAAAATTGAAATATCCAACAGAGAAATTATTAGTAACCGACAAGTGAGCGAGTACTTATTAGATGCTTAACGGAAGAGTGAATAAATGACCGAAATCCGCTGAAAATACGAAGAAAGATTATCAAAATTTTCTTTTAATTAATTGTTTAGGACTGTTCCAGAATATCGTTGATGAAGTACACACCTTTCGCCATGTTTTTACCTCATGTTTAGGCTATTAAATAATGTACTAAAAGAAGCACGTTTTGACAACGATGATGAAGTTGAGTAGTTCATGTACAAATTTTTAAAGACTTCCACTCATTGTTTTTATGAAAATCGAATAGATAATCTACCTAGAAGCTGACAGTAATGTATTCAGATGAAAGAGAAAAAAATATTTATGGAAAACTAAGATATTGTTTCTATATAATTAATTAATTCCATAAAAGTTGTTAACAAAGGTTGATTCATACTTGATCCGCCCTCCCACATTTTGTAGCGTTTTAAAACAAAAAATTTTGTTTTACTAAATGGCTCTAATAATTTGATCATCTACTATACAAGTAGAAACACTACACACTGATATTTAAAATGATTAATATCTACAAATATAGAAAAAACTATAATAATAATCAGCTATAATTACAATATGCTTACAAAAAGTCATGTATCAGTTCATCAGAAACTATTCTAACGGAAAATAAGACTGTAACAGCTCTTCATAAATTTTCTTATCTTCCTCCATAAATAGACAGAATATCACTCGATCGATATCTCCTTCATGGGCTTCTAAATGTTTACGGACTGTATATGCAGCCACATGGGCCGCTGGGAGATTCGGGTAACCATAGATCCCTGTGGATATGCACGGGAAAGCGATGGTTCTTAGCTTGTTGTCCAGCATCACTTCTAAGCTATTCTTGTAACAGTTTCTTAAGAAATCTGTTTTCTCCCCGCGTGGACCCACAGTGTGGATTACGTCTGAAAATAAAGTTAGTTATGATATTAATAAGATCAAAAGGAAACAAGTTTGTTTTTGATATTGAGTGTAATAATATGGTAATTATATGAAGTTTTGCTTTTAAATTTGGTAATATTTCATCGTAAAGTTAGCGTCATAAGATTTTCCTTACAAGTACGTTTAAATTATGTATGTACTGCTTCAAAAGAACTTCTTATTTATAAAGAAGATATTTACAAGCAAACAGACGGTACCGTTATGGGCGCCGAGCTAACTACGGCTATACAAACCTCTATATGACCTACTTTGAGAAGGAAACTCTGCAAGAGGCGAAGTGAAAGTCAAAAATATGGATCAGATACGAAGACGACATACTGACAATCTGGTAACACAGAAACTTCGAAGCCCTCAAATTTCAACAACACTTTAATTCCATTTACAAGAGAATCCAGTTCACACTTCGATGAATTTCGAAGAACCAATTCCCTTTTCTTGACATCATGATCACCAAATGTAAGGATGACCCTCTGGGACATACTATTTAACGTAAAGTTATCAATACAGACAGGTATTTAAACGCTTTCTTTCCATCAACCAGCTCAAATAGGAAATGTCAGCAGTCTCATTAAAATATCCTTATAATTAAGCGATGACTCCAACAGAGAACTGGCAAAAAAGCCTCCTATCCTCAGCAAGTACAACACCATACAGAAAATAGAACAATATCTACAACAAAAAAAGCTTACAGAAATAAAGTCAAAAGCTTTCCTACCATAACATAACTACACATATACCACAGCAAATAATGAGATCAACGTTAAAAAATGCAAAAGGCATTTTTTCGTTATAAAATTCAGGAATGTGTAGTATATCCTGCGAAACTTAGCCTTATTCGTCAGCTTTATTCTTACATAAACAAGGGAGACAAAATAAACCTCAGCTCTTGCAAACATATCGTAACCACTCCATAATACAAATAAGGACCGGGCATATACACTTCTTAACAACCCCCCAGACACACTACGTGCCTATGCTCACTATCCGAGCAAGGAACACAAATAACTTCATGTAAATTTTCTTCTCTGTTCTGTTTAACGACGTTGAATCGAGAATCTTGATATTTGCAGAAGGTCGTAAGCATTTGAGGCTATATCAGAGAATACTCAAGATTCCGCGGACTGACTAAGTTACAAATGAATAGGTCCTCAGAAGAATGAAGAAGAACCGAGAGGTACTGACCACCATCAAATCTTGAAAGCTAGAGTACTTCTGACACATTCGAAATGAATCTAGATGTCCCCCATACAAGTCCAAAAATATTTGGAAAGCGACATCCAGGAAAATTTGAAAATGTATCACTCTCTATATTTCGGCTTCTATAGAAAATTTCAAATATGTAGGCTGGTTTTCAATTAAATTACATCAACTCTTTAGCGGAGGCGGACACTACTCCTAAAATAAACGGAAAGTGGGTCTTCTTCTTCTTGTAGTGTCTATTCGTTTCGGATATTAGCGACCATCATGGCAATCTGTATTTTGCAAACTGCTGATCTGAAAAGATTTGTGGCCGTTGTGTTGAACCACCTACGTAGATTTTTCAGTCAGGAAATCCTCCGCCTTCCTGGTCCTCGTTTTTCTTCTACTTTTCCTTGTAGAATTAACTGAAGCAAACCATATCTTTCGCTGTCCCTCATGATATGACCAAGGTATTCGATTTTTGCTGTTTTTATTGTGGTTAACAACTCTTTTTCTTTTTTGGATTTTTATTAAAACATCCTGGTTAGTAACGTGGTCGGTATAGGATATCTTCAGGATTCGACGATAAAGCCACATTTCGAAAGCCTCAATTTTCTTGCAGGTAGCGTCTATGAGAGTCCACGACTCAACTCCGTACAACAGTATAGGAAAGATATAACTTGGTCATTTTTTGAAATGCGATCTTGCTTTTTCTATCCTACATTTTATTTCTAGGGAATAGTCCCAATTTTCATTGACGTTCGTACCAAGGTAGGTGTATGTTTTTACTCTTTCTATTGGTTGAACATTCACACTGATTCTTTCAATTTGCTGTTCCTTCTTAGAGATCATCATACATTTTGTTTTTTTAATGTTCAGTGAAAGTCCATATCTCTGACTCACTTCTGTGATTCTATTCATTAATCCTAGAGGGCCTCATAACTGTCAGCGAATACCACCGTGTCATCCGCGTATCTGATGTTATTGATACATTCTCCGTTAATTCGAATTCCGGCTTCAACATCCTCTACTGCTTCTTGAAAGATTTCCTCAGAGTATATGTTAAACAGCAAGGGTGATAGTATACATCCCTGTCGGACCCCACGTTTGATTTTGATATCATCGGATTCTCCTGCCTCTCAAGGATAGACGATGTTTGATTCCAATATTTGCTAATAATTTTATATCACAGTATATTATATTCAATATTTGTTAATATCTATCATCAGCTTGTCGTGTTTTACTATGTCAAACGCTTTATGGTAATCAATGAAGCATGCATAAATATCGCAATTCACATCTCTACATCGTTGAAATAGCACTTGTATGCTAAAGAGAGCCTCTCTCGTACCCACTGCGTTCCGAAAACCAAACTGTGTACGGCTGATTTTTTCTTCGCATAGTCTATATATCCTTTGATGTATGATTTTTAGAAATAACTTTAAAATGTGGCTCATTAAGCTGATGGTCCGGAAATCATTGCAGGATACGGATTTTGTTTTCTTTGGTAGAGCAATAAACGTTGACTTCAGCCATGATCTTGGTATTACTCCGTTTAAATATATGTCATTGAATATTTTTGTTAGTCGTTGAGTACCGTCGGTGTTAAATAGCTTTATGAGTTCAGCATATGCATTGTCAGGTCCAGGAGCTTTGCCATCTTTTAGTTGTGATATTGCTTTTTCCACTTCATCTGATGTGATTGGTAAGTGGTCATTACATATGTAGGACGGAGGTTGTTCGGACCTATTATCATCAAAGAGTTCTTGTATGTATTTGGTCCATATGCATATTTCTTGATTTTTATCTGTGATGATGTTCCCCTGTTGATCTTGCAGTTTGCTAGCTGTGTTGGATTTTTGAAGAACAACTACTTGTTTTACCTTTTTATGCAAATTAAATGTATCGTGTTTTTGTTCCAACAACTCTATCTGTTCACACTGTGTTTTTAACCAATTTTTTTTGGCCTTTCGTATTTCGGTTTTTATTTGTCTCTGTATATTTTTGTACATTCTTTTGTTATTCTTTGATTTTCTTCTTTTCTGATTTTGTTAAATGTTTCACATATTCTGGAGTGATTATGTTTGCTCCATGCTACTTAAATTTTCTGAAAGAGTCTCCTTTCTTTCCTTGTCTTTTAGTTTTCTCATATCGGATTTTTTGTTACTATTCTTTTTTGTAACGTTTTTAAATCTGAAGCTAAATTTACTAATAACAGAAATATGATCTGACGATATGTCAACACCGCGATAACTTTTAACTGATAGGCATTTATTACGGATCTCTTGTTCACCATTATGTAATCAATTTGATTCCTTATTATGTTTCCTGGTTGATCTTGCGAAGAGACCCAAGTATATAAAACGTCTTGTTGGTAGTTTGAAGAACGTATTTAGTAGTGCAGAAAGTATTGCCAAAATATAGAGGGTGATAGGTGTTCAAATGCTAAAGTAGATAGATTTTAAAATATGTATTTCTAGTCTCACACCGCATTTTAATATGGCTTCGTTTACTTTGTTTCTCCAGGATCCTTTATACTCTTTCTACTTGTCTAGCTCCATTCTGTTATTTTTTGTCTATCTGCTGTCTATGGTTCTTCTTACATGTTTCTACCTTTTAATCTCTAATAATCTATGAAAATTTTTAGAAAGAAACCACAAAAATGGGACCAAATGGAAACACATGTAACGTTTCAATCAACCAATTGAACGTGACACCAAGCTCCGCTTGGTACTTGTCCCCCGTACTATATTATTCCAAAGCGACCTCACTAAATTATAAATATTTTTAGTAGCCGTTCCACTCTATATAAGCCAATACGAATTTTTATTCGCTCTCTTCAATCTTATCACTACAATCATTCTTAATGAATTTATAGTCACACAAATTGGTTAGTGTCTTGGCCGTATACACGGGTAAGTATCTTTTTCTAGTTTTCAGGCCTCTGTTTTTTACTTGTTTTCTTTTGCGTAGCAGATACTTTCTTCTTAAAATAAAGCTGAAAACATTTTAACTTTATTTTTTTACTGTATATATGTACCTATATTACCTTATTTCCTTTAATATCTTATTAATAAAAACCTTTTCCTACAAACTTATTTTTATTAATGCCACGCTGTGATCAGAGATTTTGCTGAGATCGTTTCTCTCTGAATACTCAGCTTTATTTCTGATCAGGCTTTTCTTTTGGGAGAAAACTGATCTTTGTATGAATTTTCTAGCCACTACCGTGGGGAGCAAGAAATAGACAACCACACTACCGTGGGGAGCAAGAAATAGACAACCACACTACCGTGGGGAGCAAGAAAACAGCCAACCACAATACCTTGGGCAACAATCAGCAACCACCTACAAATCCACTGATGCATCAGAACAGAATTTGAAACCCATTTACCAACATGGGACGAAAATGATTGCCATTATATAGACCAGCAACTCCCCTTAACTCAACCAACAACCACCGACAGCGGCTAACTTCCACAAAGATCGGAACCCTTCCTGAAGAACTGAACGACTCATTCAGAACGAACTAAAGCTGAGTACTTTTTTATACTTTAGTTATTTTATACCGGCAACCGGCATAATCTTTGAGTCTCAGATTAATTTATTTTTCAACCAACAGGTTTAGCAATGGGATCTCCATTATCACCTTTTCTAGCTGATATTTTCTTAGATAGCTTAGAACAGAAGTTTGTTAATAACAACAACAAAATATTTTTTTGGTCAAGATATGTGGATGAATGTATAGCTCTCATACAGGGAACCCAAGATGATGCTTTACAGATTCTGGATGATCTCAATAACCTCCATCCTAACATCTCTTTTACTCTGGAACCAGAATCTGACAATAAGTTGAACTTCTTGGATATGACTATTTCCCGTAATAAAGATTCTTTAGAGTACAACATTTATAGAAAACCCACCCAAACAGATCACGTTATACATGGAACGTCTAATCACCCAACTCAACATAAAATGGCTGCTTTCAACAGTTACATTCATCGGTTACTTAAATTTCCTCTTTCTGATGATAATTTTAATACAGAACTTAATACTCTTAAGCAGATTGCTTTCAATAATGGCTATGATCCTAACATTATATACAAACTTCTAAATAGAGCTAAACTAAAAATTGCAGAAAAGCTTGCATATTCATCACAGTTTTTTCAACCTAATGCTTCAGATAACATCAGATATTTCTCCTTCACTTATATTAGTAGCATTTCCAATAAAATATCTAAACTTTTTACTTCTACAATTGATAACATCAAAATTTCCTTTAAATCACATAACACTTTAGGTTCCTTCTTAACAAATGCTCTATAGAAGACTTAGCATTATACTATGATGAAAACCATCTGAAACCCAATCCCATCACAGCATACATCCCAGGTGTGTGCTTTCAGGAAGGACGGAAGGACAGGTGCTAGAATACAACGAGACGCCAAAAATACATTGGCATTCGACTAGATATAACTCTGTCTTACCGATACCACTGTCGAAAGGCCATATAATTTGCAGCACCAGTGTGGGAGAACTCTGCCCATGCCAAAAACATCGTGGTACTCAATGAAACAGTCCGTATAGGACTGTTGCCGAAACTCTGTTGCTTGAAACCGACACACATCGAAAAGCTTTACGCCATAGTTGTAATTGCTCCACCACCAATTAGAAGACAAGACACGTCAGAGGCAGATCAAAAGAAGCAGGAGACAGATCGAAGATGCCCCTTTATGATCATCTAAGTAAAGACGTCTGAAAAAATCAAGACTCATCCCTGAAGCAGGAGGATTTCCTGGAAGACACTTTCAAGATAAACATTAAAGAGCAATTGTGACAAGATGCACTCTTCGCGTACTACTCTAATTATTTATATGTTTTAATATATCTTCTACTTTAACGTAAAAAAAAAAGAGAAAAAGTGGTCAAAAAGGTGCGCAGTAGATGACACAACGCCGCTTAAACTGAGAGAACAAGAAATACGCATTAACCACCTGACTAAGTAAGAAAAAATGCGCACCTGGATAAGTAAACCTCTGCATGGGCGACATCTCAATGAAATCAGCTGGTTGATATCAGAAAGATGTTTCCCGAGACTGAGGGTTTCCTACTTGCTATTCAGGGTCAGGTTATTCAACAAAAAATTACCTGAAATATATTGTCAAAGACCCATAAGTCCAAAACGACAAATGCTGATATGGATGTCAAGCCCAAGAAACCTGCCAAGAAATCTTACCGCGGCTGCCAGGTGTTTATTGATACTGAGTATAAAGAACGCCATGACTCAGTAGGAAAGATTATTTACCAGGAATTAGCCAACAAACTGGGACTTCTCCAGACCGATCATCTTCCTTATTATTAATACGTGCCCTGATAGAATTCTTGAAAATGACAACTACAAGCTATACTGGGACTGTACTGTGCTCACAGACTAACCAGTGGCACATAATAGACCGGATCTCATACTAGTTAATAAACTTACTACTTAAACATTAATAGATATGGCGATACCTAACAACAATAATCTGCGGGTTAAATACATAAAGTATAAAGATCTCGAAATACAAATAAGACGACAGTGGAGAATGGAAAGTACCCAGACAGTAACTATTATTCTAGCCACTACTGGTGTTATTCCTAAAAACCTCCTAGAAATCATAAAACAGCTAGGTCTAAGTGAACACCTATATAAGACCATGCAGAAAGCTGTGCTACTCTCGAACGTCCAGATGCGTACGAAAATTTTTGGGAAATACTCCCTAGTCACCTAGGGCTCGATAACATGGAAAGAGTCATACCATAGCTCAATCCTTTCGATGCCGTATCTGGAATGAATAAATGTTCCCCTTAGAGGGAGTGTGAGCTGTATGGCTAAATCTGGAATATTAATTATTAATATGGTCAATTATTTCATATGATGTGACGTCCTATACATTAATAATGCTGGAATAGACTAATTTTTACATGGAATGTTTACTTTTTTACAATTTATTTAAGAATATAGTTGTAAAGTTTGTTATATTAAATTAAAACAAAAATTCATTCAGAGCCACAGAAAATATTATTTATAAGAAGATATTGAGTGACAAATCTTTGTACTAGTTATATTCTAAAAATATACTTACATTTTGCTGGTAATTTATATCCACCGGAAATTTTGGCTTCACCTGTATTACATCCTCCTAATGTTTTACATTCTTCCTTCAACAGAGATCCGGCCGCTCTATGAATGGCTCCATCTACTCCACCACCTCCAAGAAGAGAAGAATTGGCTGCGTTCACGATAGCATCAATCTATGACAATAGAATAGAATATCTATGATCAGACCCATGCAGTGGCGTTGCAATATTAAACAAATTAAATTATTTGAAATCGCACTAATTACAAAATTATTACTCACTTAAATAATAAATGGAGTTTGATTGTACACAGATTGTTTTATAGATACCAAACTTTTTGTTTGTTATAATACCATCTTTAATAATTGATACTCTATAAAGTTTGGTAAAAGTTAATTTCTAATTTAGTATCAGTTACCTTAAAACCGTAATTATAAAGTCATTATTAATGACTCCTTAACGACTCGTTAAGGACATACAAAGAACTGATAAGAATTATTTCCGAGAATTTCTAGTCACTGGATTTCAAACGAGTTCGTAATTTAGTCTCATTATGTTGTCGAGTCTCAACAAGAAAGGTGCTATCACGCGTATTAGAACTATTTTGTAGAATGGAGATGGTTAAGTGTAGTACGAGTAAACAGATCATATTGACACCAGAATCCAAAGGAATAGTTTACAATGTATTTAAATATATGCAAATACTATTTCCTGAAGATAATCGAACCAGTATTAAACAACGTGCGAGTGAAGCAAGTAGTGTATCTTTAAGTACAGTAGAAAGAATCATTCAACAAGCGAGTAGTCAAATAATACACTAAAATTTCCAGCTACAACACTTGCTAAAAGGAAAGCAACCGTGACAGACTTGAGGGAGTATGACAAACAGTTCATTAGAAATACCATTCATCGTTTTCATGAGACTGAACGTTGTCGTGTATCATTGAGGCTTTTGCAGAAAAGGCTTGAAGAGGTGTACGAGTGGACTGGAAGTGTAAGTTCTCTCTACAGAATTGTGAAAGATTTGGGATTTAAATGGAAGAAAACGAAAGATAATCGACGTTTATTAATTGAAAGGAATGATATTCGTGCTTTACGCATTAAATATTTGGACAAAATTAAATATTACAGAAGCGAAGGTAAGTCAATTGTATATGTTGATGAAACCTATGTACAATGCAGGACACACTACGCCAAATAGCTGGACAGATGACAGTGGCAAAGGATTGTTCAAAAACATTTCAAAGGAAGTAGGTTGTTATCGTACATGGTGGTGGGGAGATGGGTTTCATACAGAATGCCCTTTTGATTTTTAAGTCAGGAGCTAAGACAGGAGATTATCATGATGATATGAATTCAGAAAATTATGAAAAATGGATGAAAGAACAGTTAATCCCCAATTTGCCTGTTGGATCTGTTGTTGTTACTGATAATGCGTCATATCATAATGTACAAATTAATAAAGCACCACCAGTAATTCTAAAAAAAAAACTAAAAAATGGATATGAACTCTTGGTTGACAAAAAAAAATTACCATTTGTAACGTCAATGTTAAAACCGCAATTTTATGAAATCATCAAACGACACAAACCAGATCATATTCAATATAAATTTGACAAAGTGCTGCAAGAATGTGGACATGTTTCTTTGAAACTTATCACGCCATATCATCCAGACTTTATAGAAATGGTTTAGGCGCAAATAAAAAATGAAGTTCTAGAACAAAACGTTTAGTTTAAGTTAGAAGACGTAAAATTGTTGGTGGAACAGGAATTTGCTAGAGTAACTGTAGATAACTGGAAAAGTTAAGGATTGGTTTAAATGATTCTATTGATGACGACAGTGCATCTGATTATGAAAGTGATTAATATAATTTAACATTACGATGTACCTATGTGAATATAAGTTTTCCAAAATGTTCTGCATGTATGTATTACTTTTTTTTCCTTTATTACAATCATTTCGTATATTCTTCTATTTAACCTTGTGACGTTTAAGTGAGTAATAATATAAATAATAAAGGTTTTAAACTATATATATATATATATATATATAATATATATATATATATATATATATATATATATATATATATTCATAGTCTATTATAGTAAATAGAAAATGGTAAAATACTAAATAAATACCCAATAAACAATATTGTAGCCATTGCGAAAAGACCAGCAGATGTAAGGAAGATCATAAATGCTGGAACGGTGAGCAGAGCGGAAAATAAATACGCTGCGGAATCTTCGGTAGCAAACAGTTGCGTAAGTGGTTGCTTAAAAATAACGATTTGCACCGAGTTGTGTGGATATGACAAAGATAAAAGCCTGTGCGCTATTGTTATTAGAGTAAGATCATATAGTGATTAATGCTGCAGATTAAAAAGAAAGAAATAAACGAATTATTTTTAAATTGCCCAGGAAAGACATATATTTGATATGCTATTTCTTAAACAATATTTTTAAAATTATTTAATTTGCAGTAAATATTATTTCTACTGAAATAATAAAGATCATTTCGGGTTCCGTCGAAATTTGCCCGTGATCGAAAGTTACCGACGAAAGAAAAAAGCGAAAAAAGATCGAAAGTTACTGGCGGAATTTTCGGTCACCGACTGCAGCGGAGCTTAAGAAACCGCCACCAAATGTTTTAAACATTTTGATATAGAGTCGCTTTTCTTGAGAATAAATAAATTTAAAGCTATTATATGTTAGATTAAAATAACTTACAAATGCATTTTAATTGTTAGTAGTTTTAAGAAATTGTTCATAGAGAATTTTAGTGTTATTTTTAAATAATTCTTTGTTACGCCAATATTATGTTGTAAGGTGGTAATCCCGTGATTTATTTAATAAAAAAAATAAAAATTGAATTACATAATATTTTAAAACTTTAACTAATACTTCATTCAATGTGTTTACTAATTTATTCAGAATCACTATTACCACTGGCATCGCTCGTATCTTCTACATTTATAATTAATTTGTATATTGTAGGCAAATATTTCATACCGAAAGCAGCTTGCGTCGAACCCCTAAAAAGATTACTATGACCTACAACTGTTTAGCTACCGAGCAAATTTCGCTAATCCCAGTCCCAACGGTCTAGTAATTTAGTAATTATTTGTTTGCGAAGTTAGTTATATTTTGACAGGCTGGTAGTGACTGGAAATTAGTATGCAACTAGTCATACGCACTCATAGTCAATATTGAAACAAAAAATATTTACAACATAATAAAACTGCACCAATTAAAATAAAAGTAAAAATACTGCATTAACAGTAACTTTATTTGAGCTATTAATACTCGAGGAAGGAATTTTTGTGTTGTATATCTCGAACAATGAATCTTGTGGACATGGAGGTGTTTGACGCACACAAAATGAACGAGGTCGCGTTGCTCAGAGTCGGCTCTTCGATAGAACTTAAAGAAGAAGGAGAAGAATAATACGAAACAAGATTATATATAGTTAAGATTTCCAGTCTAAAGACAATCCATCGCTTTGTCAAGAGGCTTCAAGAAGTGCCCACATATTCATCAAGGTCCATTAAAGTATGTCAAAGTATATCAGAGTATCTCAACGTATCCAAAGTATAACAACGTATCCTAACGTATCTCAGTCCATCAGAAAGAATGCCAACGACGACAAACAAAGTAGTTAAATACTTGGGACTAAAGATGTTTATTTTTTCCTTCCGGTATAGATATTTCGATTTCTATTTTGGACACAACATACTATGATAATTTCCGCAAAAAATTAAGTGCATAGGAACCCTTATATTGATTATAAAAAAATGGGGATTGATTGTGAAAATCGTATGTTACTCGTTAAATATTTTTTTCTAATTAAAAATGTGTATTACAAATCTTTGAATCAGCCTTATTACCCAATTATGTATTAAAATATATTATTTAAAGAATTTCTCTGGAAGGTTTCAGATTTCCAAATCGAATGACCAAAAACTTATTGGTAGAAATAAACCGAAGATTTAATCACTATTTATCTGGGAATAAGCCACAATTAAAGATAAAAATACGTTTATTGACGTTTCAATTTCCACTTCGGAAATCGTTCTCAAAATACAAACAGTAAATTTATTGTTTGTATGTGCGTCGAATTTGATCGAATACTAAACTAACACTAACTAATATGCGAGAGTTGAAAACTAACCAAGACGCGACCAGCTAAACTGGGAGACAATGTAACAATGACTACGTGACTACTTTTAAATTATCATTGCTTCACCTATCTGAGGACATAAGAAATTTCTTCGAAATTTCTATTGTATAGACTGTATATATTGTATATATTGTATAAATATTATTCTATTCTAGCTAAAACCCCCTTTTGAATGATTGTTAACTGGGATTTCCTAGGTACCAGTTTTCAATGGTTAAAAACAGCTTTTGAATGCTTTATAACAGTGATTTATTCGGAATTTGATAGGAGAAAGTTACCTCAGTAGATTTTATAAAATTAGAAAACACATTAGCAAGACTGGGATAAATTTCTGTAAGATATATCAATTTTTATCCACGTGTGAGGAGCACGCAGCCTCATTTATTCAAAGTATATTAAATGTAAAGTGAGCACGGAAAATGATTTCATCTACATGAGAAACTTGTAACCCTTTTATAGTCGATTAAATTTGTTCATATATTGATAAAAAAATGTTTAATAGCAGTACCTTCTTCATTAGTAATGCATGCAAAATTAGGGTTGGATGGACGAAGTGAAATGAAGTGAGTGGCGCCTTGTGTGACATAAATTCCAATGAAGCTGAAAGGAAAATTCTATAAAACTGCCATAAGAACAGCTACGATGTACGGAACTAAATATTGGACAGGTAAACATAAAAAGAATCAACGATTGCAAATGGCGGAAATGAGAACGAATGAGTGGAGTGACAAAAAAGGATAAAATTAAGGATAAGTATATAAGGGGATAGGGGTGGCTGCAATTGATGCCAAAATGAAAGAGCATAGCTTTAGACACTATAAGTGAATGTAATTCTACATCCAGTTTTTTTAATTGGAAAGAAAAAAACATATTTGGCTTTGAAAAAAATGAGTGATGATTAAAATTTTTCGACATTTACACATTTTCCAATAGAAAAAGCTATAAAAATTGTTAGTTATTTCCTAGTTTCAGCATATGACCCTTCGAAAAAATCAAATACAGATAGATACAGTGTAAACGCATTCAGCTACTATTCAGCTATCTTCTTCCTCTTTATAAGCAATTCTGCTTGTTCAGTGGCGGATTAATACCTCTATGTAAGTTTGACACTTCATCTTTTACGCGGTCGTCCGATACTTCTTCTGCCGATTGGTGATTTATCTCTTGATATTTTGAAGACACGGGTCTCCCCATTCTGCTTATGTGGTTATTCCATTCTTTTTTTCTATTTAGTGTCTATTCGTTTATACACTGTATTTCCTGTAGTTCTTCTCAGTACTCTCATCTCTGTCGTTTCTAGTCGCCTTTGTGTTTTGACTGTGTCGGGACTTATTTTTCAGTAATATGGTCTTATACTGGCTTTATAAATTTTTGACTTCATCTCAGTGCTATGTATGTTTCTCCATATAGTGTTATTAGGCATCCTACCAGTCTATTTGCTTTTTGTACTTGTTCTCTCACTTCTTTGTCCAGGTTTCCATAGCTGAACAGTGTAATTCCAAGGTATTTTATTTTCATTACTTGTTCAATACTGATGTAATCAATTTCTATTTTACAACTGATTGGTTCTTTGCTGATTACTGTTGTTTTAGTTTTCTGAGATGAGATTGTCATATTAAATTCTTTTGCTCTTACGTTAAATCTGTGGACCAGTCTTTGCAGACTATTTTCATCTTAAGCTGTCAATATTGCGTCGTCTGCGCAACAGAGTATTTTTACTTCTTTGTTTGTTCTTTCTTAAAGCTTTTGATGATTCCATCTGAGGGAGCCTTTGGCTACCTACATCATGAGAGTTGGAAATCTTTTGATTCCAAGCCTTACTTCAAAGGACTTGTGAATGGATGCATCTCCATAGGTTTGGTTCTTCAGTGACCGTTGAAGGATAAGGATTCTTAATGTGAGCAAATATAGCTCCAGAGAAATAAAATCACTTTTGAGTTTATCGATTTATAATTAAATCTTTTAAGAGTAGAGAGGCCCAACACGGCCGTAACGTACTATACAATATCAAATTTACTCTTTCTTTATAACACGTAAAAGAAAAACCGTTATGAGAAATTGCCCGATTTCGGCGGAGAGAGAATATTATATTTAACACGTGAATTGCGAGTTCTTAACTACTCGCTGTGATGGCTCCATGGCCATGTGTCAACTTGAACTGCTCTTACTGAACTGATAAAACACTACATAATGCGTAAAATGGGAAGATTACCCCTATTTTATTTAGGTGTGAAAAATATTTAACAGGGTCAGACGTCAAACGCCAGGGTGTCGCGTTCAAACTTGATAAAGTGTGTTCTAGTTATTATACACTAAGAAAAGTCAAAGAATTATATTTTTATTTTATATTTTAAAACAATATGTTCATTTCTGGTACACCATCCATCATTAAATTAAAGAGCATAGCGCTAAATCAGCCCCCCTGTCTTATTCCGCTGCCTATTTCTATAGGTTCTGTAAGTTTTCTATCTATTCTGTATAACTTCTCTATAATATATATAATATATATATATATATATCCCGTTTATAGCGTAATCCGCCTTTGGGTTCCCGTTCGCCAAGCCTGTCTATTCTGCCAGTCTTCTTCAAATAGATTTCTTGCTGACATGGCTTTTGAAATTCCTTGCATCCATGTTGTTGGTGGTCGTCCTCGTTTTCTTTTCTCTGGTGGTACCCATTCTAATATTTTTTTTGGTAGTCTTTCTTCCCCCATACGTCTAACATGTCCGTACCATGTCAGTTGTTGTTTTTCGATGTCTTCTATAATTGATCTTTGTACATTCATTTGATTTCTTATGTCCTCATTTCTCACATGTTCTAATCGAGACTTTCCCGCTGCTCTCCTCCAAAAATCCATTTCAACTGCCAAGAGGTTACCTTTAAGTTTTTGTGATAACTGCCATACTTCTGAGCCATACACGATTACTGGTTTCAATATTGTGTTATATATTCTTTTTTTCGTTTCCGGTCTTATATTTTTCTGCCATAGTACTGAATTCAATGCACCTATAACTCGTTTCCCTTTGGTTATTCTGTCTTTTATGGCTTCATCAGTTCTTCCTGTCTTTGTTAGTTTTACCCCCAAATATATACATTGATCGCATTTCTTAATTTTCCCGTCTTCTAAGTCGAGGTCATCTGCAGTATTTTCTCCTCCTATGCAAAGATATTGCGTTTTTTGTAAATTTACTTCGAGGCCCCATTTTTTGTACTTCTCTATAATACAGAAGATATATTACATCTTTGAGTCTTACTCTGTCAAGCTGGTCTATTATAATCTAGTGATTTCTCAGTAATTTGCTTTATGACGAATATTGCATCTTTACACGATCTTTAAGTACGAAAACCCCGTTGTTCATCGGCTAAACTTATCCTCTGATTCATTAGTTTTTGTAACATTTTAGTTATGAGTTTTAGGGTAGTATTTAACAAGTTTATACCTTTGTAGTTTTCTGGCTGCTTTTATCTCATTTGTTGGATAGTAGAATTAGTTCGCTCGTTCTCTAGTCTTCCGGTATTTTATTGTGTTTTATAATTAATGTTGTTAATTGTTTTGTGATTGCTGCTCCACAATATTTCAGTAATTCGTTTGTTATCTCGTCTATACCTGCTGCTTTTCTGTTCTTCAGCATTTTAAGTATTTTACGAACTGCCTCTATATTTATATTAAGTTCTTCATTTGTGGTAATTTCTGGTGTTTCCGGTTGTAGCGTTTTTTGTTCTTCCTCTGCATAGTGCTTTTTTAGGTAGTCAATCCATGTATCCTTCTATGTGTTTTGGTTCTATTAGTTCCTTTACCTCTGTTCTTTGACCTCTTATAAAGCGCCGTATTTCCTTTTGCAGACCATAAAAATCATGTTCCATTTCTTTCGAAAAGCGTTCCCAGTATGTGTTTAGTTTCTGTAGTCTTGTAATTATGGTATGCCTCTTGTGTTTTGGTTGACATGTATTTATTTATATGTATAATACATCAACAGATAAATTGCCTCCCTCAAAATCGGCAATAAAACAACATATTTTAAGGTGTATGTGGCAAATCAATGAGTGAAGTCAGGACATTTTACCAAAAATTACTTCATGTGAAGTAACGAAGTAAGTAACGAAAACGAAGTAATCATATGGATTCAGCAAGACGATAAGTTACATCCGAATTTTTTCGAAGGCAATACTGCAATGGAGTATTTACAAAAGTGTTTTTGTACATGTAAAAAAAATTCCTGCACAAGTACAATTAATATTTGTCCATACCCCATACATCGATTAGACTTATGTTATGTCGTGCTTTAAATTTAAATTATTGTATTGCTCTCTGGTACGCTCAGGTCTTGAATACTGCTCTGTTGTCTGGTCCCCGTTTCATCAAGTATACATTGATGGATTGGAGAGCGTTCAGAGGAAGTTTCTAAGATCTTTAGCTTTTAATGCCCATATTAATATAAAAAATACTGAAAATTATTTCATAGATTATTCTATAATAATGTCTCATTTTAACATTGATACATTGAAGAACCGCAGGTTGAGAGCTGATATGTTATTTTTGTTTAAAATTCTGAACAATGTTATTAATTGTCCCTCGTTATTGGCCAATGTACACTTAAACACAATGCATAGAACTCGACACACTGCACTCTTTCATATTCCTTTTCATAGGACTGATTATGCTCGTCATTTTCCCCTGTCAAGAATGCTCAGCTCTTGCAATGACCTCCTATTGGATCCTTTCTGCATAAACATTAATGCTTTTAAAAGGCAACTTAAGAATCTGACTATTAATCTAGATATGTGATACTTACTATGTGATACTGATACTTTTTTAAAATTTTTTGATATATATTGTTTTAATGTACAAATTTTAACTGTTTACTTGTTTCTTTGTTATTGTTTTGATGTTTATTGTACATGATCTTTACTTTTTACTATTTTTTGTATTTTATTGTAAATGGTTCTACCGTTGGAATGAATAAATAAAATAAATAAATAAATAACTACGTGCTCCGAATCATGTTGAAATAAAAGTCACGTCTAAGAAGAAAACGACTCTCAATTAAATAACGATTTTCTAGAAAATGAATTTGTGAACGACTTTATAGCTTAATATTACTTTTTAAGTATTATGGAATATAATTTCTTTTAATTATTTTGTTCTAATATTAATAGATTATTGTAACAATAAAGAAAACCATTATCTATTATTAATCAAGTAATCTATTTCAAAAATTACTTCAACAGCGTTATTTGCCGAAGGTAATTAACATTAGCATTTTATTATTAACACTCTTATCAAATATATTATTGTCGCTAAATTGTTAAATTATCGTAATTATAAACAAATTTAATCGAATATCGAAGTTTCTCTCCAAAAAGAGATTTTCCTTGTGCGTATTACGAATTAGGGCTCTTGTTAACGAACGTATTTTCAACGGATAACGGGCCGATGTTTAACGGGTACCCGTGTCGACGGTTCATAAATTTCAAGGAATATGCGTCCGTTGGCAGTATGAAATTTCCGAAATATCGTCAGTTTTAAGGTAACAATTGCATGCAATACATGTTATATCATGTTGTCAAAGCAAAACATTATACTAGCGTATAATTATTTATATTTATATAAAACAATTCAGAAGAAACGAGAGAAGCGTAAAAGAAAAATATGGATACATTCTATTCGAGGTCGATTTTAAATCCGCATAAAATCTCCATATCAAAATCTATATTTCTATATTCTATATCTATATTCGCAACAAAGAAAGAAATTTATTGAAACAACGTATGGTCGTCCAAAGCCGTTATCACACTTGCATAAACTAAAGTGGTTCATTGATGGTTTACTGCACCGGTCCGACGGACGTCTTGCCGAGGGGGACTGGATAAGTAGACGGTGACAAGTTAACCAACGGATTGGTTGCAGGTGCGTGAACAAACATTCATACGAACCTGAAAGACACCAAAGACACCAAGCAAAGGCTAACGGAACGGTTTCAAAATCGAACCGTTGACCGTTGTCGTTAACAAGAGCTCTTATTGTACACACGTACTACGAATAAACGAGATTATGCGCTATTCGCACGTCTGATCAAATTCTTTGAGTCAGTTTGTAAATCTAAACCAGAAAACATCTAGAATTAGTTACAGAGAGATTCAAAAATTTGAAACACAGATTTTTAATTAATATATATATATATATATATATATATATATAATATATATATATATATATATATATATATATATATATACTCGACGAGTAGCACACGATTTTTTCAAAAAAATCGCCATTTTGTAATAGGAAATAAGATTTCAAATATCTTTTTTCGGAATGTTATGATGAATTAAAATATGTATATAAACCGAGTTGAGATATCGCGAGTTAAATATAAAATTTTATTAAAATTAGAAAATAAAAATATTTGCTTTTTTATTCATTTACATGTTCCCCAATACTAATCAAAAACTGTTGGTACCAAAGAGTACCTACACCCGTTAAGATAGGCAAAATGCTCTCACTCCCAGAATTCAATTTTTTAATATTTTTTTTTGTATGAAAAGTATGAAAGTGCAAACCATCTAATAGTTCCAGGTAGCCGAACAAACAATAAAATGGCATGTCAACATTAGTATACATCTTATATCAAGAGGAATAGAACATTATCCCTTGAGGATACCACAAGTTTGTCAAGAGCCACTTCATTTAACAAATCAAATGTAGACATATTTTTCAACAATTTGAAAACGGTATATAAGCGTCTGAATTAACAAGCAACGGATATTTGGAATATTAACGAGATGGGTATCACAATTGTTAGCCGGATAGAATAGTGGCACGATATGGCTTCAAGCAAATAGGCAAACTCGCGTCCGCAGAAAGAGGAACCCATATAACCCTCACGTTTTCAGTTTCGGCAAGTGGTAATACTGTTACTCCATTCTTCATTTTCGCGAGGGTAAACTACAGGGAGGATAAACTGTGGATAACTGGATGGTGAACAATCCACGTAAGACATTTTCCATATATGATGTTCCTGGCATTATAAAGTTGAGTCTGCCTCTAGCTGCTACGTCAAACAATATAATGGCTGGGTTCAGTAAACAAGGATATGTCCTCCAAATGAGGGTATATTTACAGAGAGTGACTTCTTGCCATCATATGTGAGACAGGCCTACAAATGAAGCAAATTGAACAAGAAAACACTACCGAAAACAACAGAAATGTTTTAACAGTGGAGCAAGCTAAAATCATGGAGCATCCACCGAAAATTCTAGAACATTTCCCAGGATGTAAACGACAATTTGTCTGCATCGACACAGTCACATCGACAAAAATAGAACCTGTAAGTTCGATATTGCTTTCTAGTGAAATAGTAAAACCATTTTCAAAAGCAGGTCTTCGGCAAAATTCGAGAAAATCACGGAAGAAGAGACAAACTGCTATTAATGAAAAGACAGAATGCGAAAAGTTTTATTTTACTTTACTTAACTATAAACAGATACATTTTTACACATTTTATGTGAAATACCTAACTATATGACCCAAGATACAAACTTATGAAAAAAGGTAATCAGCGAAAGGTAAGTAGCTAAAATATTAGTTCGCATCTAAGCCCGGTTTGATTTACAGATTAAATATCTTTGTTTATAGGCGAATATATTTATAGAAAACATCTTAATTTCGTAAAGGGAAATGCAAGCTTAAAAAAACGTATTTACATTACTATCTTCAAGCCAGTTATCACACAGTGTACAATACTTCAACTTACAAGTAGGATAGATATATTTTATCAAAAAAAAATATATTTAAGTGATCCACAAACGGTAGTTTTTTTATATAACCTGTAATAATCTTTTAAAAGTTACACAGTTGTAAATATCTTAGTGTCTTACACAAATACAAATGTAAGTAGAATAAAAATAAATAAATATACACATATATAGATGTATATGTAGATGTATATATATATATATATATATATATATATATATATATATATATATATATATATATATATATATATATATATATGTGAGTCTAACAAATTCATGTCACATTATAATTCATTTATATTCACGAATTCTAGGTTCCCCAGCAATGGTCATCGTTACATTTTATTACCAACCCTCTTATAATTAGATTTTAAACAAATTGACTTTTATATTCTGTCCTGCAAATAAGTAATTTTGTCATCAGTTAATTTTTCATAACAGAGACTGATTTCCAAAGCCATTTTATTTTTTGTTTTGCTTTTCGTAATAGTTGATCCCTACCCATCAAAAATAGTTCCTTTTTTTTTCTTTTAATTACTTTGGTGTATCTAACAATAAAGTTACCTTCCATGCTTTTTTCAATAAAAATAGTTTTTTCAAATTGTTCACTGAGCTCAATAAAAACAAGGTACTTTTTCTCCTGGCTTCATGTTTCGAGATATTGTACATCAATATAGAATAGAAGTGTTGTATTATATTATACTGTTCTTGTTAACATATTGTGACATTTGCCCATTAACCAATTGCCCAAACGACATAAGGATGTAGAAGGCAAGGGGAAACCACTACATTAAAGATCCCCATGGATATCCCTAGTAAAATCATCATGGTTCACTAGAATCATCACATCACTAGAATAGGAACCTGGAATGTTCAGAGCATGTTTCAGTCTGGTAAAACGCACAATGTTATTCAAGAAATGAACAGGTTCAATATCGATGTACTGGGTATCAGTGAAGCCAGGTGGCCCAACTCAGGTTGTTTTTTTTAACAGACGAAGTCACAATATCCTCCTCAGTCCATATGTGCAGCCTGCTGGACAATGTTTACTAATTTTTTACACGGTGACTAATCTATACTGCACCTATAGTGACAGAAAAAGGATATTGACAGAACGTGAATTGGAGGATATTTTGGCAGATAGCGATTTTTTTCTCAGTGACGATAGCGATAATGATTGCAGTGAGAAAGAGAATGTTTCTGAAAACCTTTCAGATGTTTTTCATGAAAACGAAAATAATGCCCAAAATGATTTAGAAAATGATTCAGATTCGGAGTGGGATTCAGACGATGATACTCCTTTACTGCAGCGTTGGGAGAAACTCCAGGAAACGGAACAATTAGATGATGTTAAGAATACTTGGAGTGAAAAAATTTTTGAAACTCAAGATTTCGACGTCGCTGATCCATGGATAGCTAATGAAGATCACGAATTCTGGACACCATTGGATTATTTTTCTGAGTATTTTCCTGAGCATTTTTGGGAAAACTTGTCTTCAGCAAGTAACATACGAGCTATGCAAGCAAACGAAAAGAAAAGCCTAAAGTCAACTCCAGAGGAATTCAAGAAACTAGCAGGTATTCATATTTTGATGGGAATTTTTGGACTACCGCGTTTACGCCTCTATTTCATGAAAGGAATTGAAATTCCTATTATTACTCAGCTTCCCCGAGATAGAATCTACAAGTTACGAAATTTTTTACATGTTGTAGACAACTGTGCAGTTTCAGAGGAGACCAAAAAGGCAAATAAACTTTGGAAAGTTCAGCCTATTCTTGATGTTGTACGAAGTAAATGTATCACTCTTCAAAGATCTCTCGAGTTGTCAATTGACGAACAAATGATTCCGTTCACTGGAACCACTAGTCTACGACAGTATGTCAAGAACAAACCTAATCCTGTAGGTTTGAAGAATTTTGTGCTTGCTTCAAAAACAGGGCTAGTCTTGGATTTCTTTATTTATCAAGGTGCAAACACTTGGCCTGATGCTGCTCCTGACAAATCCTTGGGCATTGGAGGCTCTGTAGTGAAAAAATTGTCGATGCACTTGTGTCCAGGAACAACAATTTACTTTGATAGATATTTCACTTCCATTAATTTACTCGATTATTTATTAGAAAAGGGAATATGTGGTATTGGTACCATTATGAATAATCGAATTCCACGAGTACTTAGAAGCAAAATAAAAAAAGATTCTGCTTTACTAAAAGAAGGCCGAGGGTCGCATGAAGAATGGGTACGCGGTGATAAGAAAGTCTCTATTTTGAAATGGATGGACAATAGATCTGTGACAATGGCTTCTACATCTGCAGGTTCTTTGCCTTTGACTGACGTACGAAGATGGGATAAAAAAAATTCAAAGTATATTCTGGTGCCTTGTCCAAACACAATTGTTAAATACAACCAGTCAATGGGAGGCGTGGATTTGTGTGACAGATTTATCTCATATTACAGAATCTGTATGCGCACTAAAAAATGGCCTGTACGTGTCTTTTGGCACTTTATTGATCTTGCATTGACCAATTCATGGATAGAGTATCGTCAGGATAGGGTAGCGTTTGGCGATAAGAGATCCAAGGTAATGGATTTACTGGAATTTAAGCTGTATGTTGGAAGGTCACTAGCTTTAGGTGGTAAGCCTACAAATGGGAGAGAAGCTAGTACGTCTATTTCAAGAAAACCGGAGACATCTGAAGATGAAGAGCCCATAATTCCAGTAAAACGATCTAAAGTTGTCCACTTACCGCCTATGGATGTAAGAAAAACTAGTAATGACCATTTGCCAATATGCTCTGTCGACAATAAAAATTCTTACATGCGTTGCCGAAACCCTGGGTGTACTAAGAAGACTAGATTCTTTTGTGTAAAATGCAAAATGTACTTGTGTATTTCTCCTGAACGAGAATGTTTTTTTCAGTTTCATACTTAAATTATATGTAAGTTAAGTCCTGATGTCCATTATGCTGGACCTGTCATAATTATGTCTGTCAAATAAATTTTTTTTAGTTTTTATAGATTTTCGTTTATTTTTTTCACAAATCAAGAGGGAAAATAGAAAATATTGCTAAAATAATAAAAACTCTTTTCTTGGGACTGAGGAGGATATATTATTCCAGTAGCGAGAATGACCAACACAGACACGGCGTGGCAGTAATAGTTAATAAAAAATCTAATAGAGCGTGGAATGCTATTTCCCTATCTCAGAAAGGGTAATGGTACTGAAGTTAGTGACATCTCATGCCAAACTGAATTTGATACAAGTTTATGCTCCTACGGCGAATGCCGACGAAGAAGAAGTAGAATTATTTTACCGAGATATCGAAGAGGCACTTAGAATAACGAAAACAAGAGAAATCACGATAGTCCTAGGTGATCTCAATGCAAAGATTGGAAAGGGACAAAGCGGAAAGTGTATAGGAAACTATGGTCTGGGAAATCGAAACGAGAGAGGAGACCGTCTGTTACAATTCTGTCAAGAGCAGAACTTTATTATTACAAACACATTTTTCAAGTTACCAAACAGACGACTGTATACATGGCGATCGCCCGCAGATACATCGGAGAAAGTAGTCAGGAACCAGATAGACTACATTATGATCAATGAAAGATACCGTAATGCTGTTAAAGCCGTGAAAGCATATCCTGGATCAGACGTGGTCTCAGATCACAATCCACTTATCGCCAAGATTACACTCACCCTTAAAAATAAAAGACATCCTACAATAGACACAAGAAAACTTAAAGAACCTAAAGTAAAAGAATGCCTCCAACATGAACTGCATGTAAACTGCAGCAAATTGAACACAAACACCAATGATATTGACGAGTACTGGGATCGACTAAAACATTGTCTACTGGAACCCTGTAAAGAAATACTAAAGACTTCCGCAAGGAGAAAAGAAGAATGGATGAATGACGAGATACTCAATATGATGGAACAACGGAGACAATTTAAAAACAAGGACAACAATAAATACAGAGAGATAAATCACGAGATCAGGAAGATGATAAAGCAGGCAAAAGAAAAATACTTGAAGAAATGCAAGAGATCGAAGACCTTCAAAATAAATATGATCTGTTTAACCTACACAAGAAAGTTAAAGAACTGGCAGGACTAAGAAAACAAAATCCCACTCGTGCAATTCTGGATAGACACGGGACTACTATAACACATACGGACGAGAAAGTACAAAGATGGGCAGAATATATCGACGAATTGTTTGACGATGAAAGAGGAGATCTGGAGCACATAGAACTTACGTCAGAAGAAATAGGTCCATATATTACAAAAGAAGAAATATTACACGCATTAAAAACAATGAAGAGTGGGAAAAGCCCTGGACCTGACATGCTTCCTATAGAAATCCTAAAAATTCTAGATGAGAAGCACATTGATGTTTTAGTGACACTCTTGAACCAAATTTATAGTTCAGGCGTATTACCAAAGAGTGGTTAACATCGATTTTTATTTGTCTCCCTAAAAAGAAAAACGCAAGAGAATGCAGCGATTACCGCACCATTAGCTTGATGTCTCATATGCTAAAGTTACTACTAAAGTCATCCATAACCGAATATATCACAAACTGGACATAGACGTTAATGATACACAATTTGGTTTTCGCAAAGGCCTAGGAACGCGTGAAGCTCTTTTTTCACTTAATATACTGGTACAAAGATGCCTGGACGTCAATCAAGATATATACGCATGTTTATTGATTGACTACAACGACTTTAGGATCATATCAAATTTATACTATAAACAGCAAAAGTACGTGTTAACGAACAGCTGTCAGAAGAAATTGAAATTAGATGTGGAGTGAGACAGGGATGCGTATTGTCGCCAATTCTTTTTAATGCCTACTCCGAAGAGATCCTGAAAAACGCTCTTGAGGGTGAAACAGCTGGAATAAAGGTAAATGGAGTTCCCATTAACAACATTAGATATGCGGACGACACTGTGATCTTAGCCGAAAACATTGAAGATCTTCAGAGACTGGTGACCAGAATAGCAGAGTATGGAAAAGAGTATGGTCTAACAATGAATGTCAAGAAGACGAAATTTATGAGAATATCGAAAACTCAAAGAAATAACGAGAATCTTTTAATAAACGGAACCAACGTCGAACAAGTGGACAAATATGCATATCTGGGAACAATGATTAACTCCACAAATGATTACATTCAGGAAATCAAAATCAGAATAGAAAAGGCTAGAGCAAATTTCAACAAAATGAGAAGAGTGCTATGTATCAGGGATTTAAAACTGGAACTAACTCACATATATATTATATATATATATATATATATATATATATATATATATGTGAGTCTAACAAATTCATGTCACATTATAATTCATTTATATTCACGAATTCTAGGTTCCCCAGCAATGGTCATCGTTACATTTTATTACCAACCCTCTTATAATTAGATTTTAAACAAATTGACTTTTCTATTCTGTCCTGCAAATAAGTAATTTTGTCATCAGTTAATTTTTCATACAGAGACTGATTTCCAAAGCCATTTTATTTTTTGTTTTGCTTTTCGGAATAGTTGATCCCTATCTATCAAAAATAGTTCCTTTTTTTTCTTTTAATTACTTTGGTGTATCTAACAATAAAGTTACCTTCCATGCTTTTTTCAATAAAAATAGTTTTTTCAAATTGTTCACTGAGCTCAATAAAAACAAGGTACTTTTTCTCCTGGCTTCATGTTTCGAGATATTGTACATCAGCGATAGAATAGAAGTGTTGTATTATATTATACTGTTCTTGTTAACATATTGTGACATTTTGTAACTTTTCAATGTTTGTATAAATTTTAAATAAAATTCTGAATGTAATTTTTTTACCATAACTTATATTGTATTTATTTAATGTATTTTATAACATCTCAACATATGCATTTGACATTGTTTGACATCTATATATGACTTTACAATCATTAGAACTGAAGAAGTGCAGAAATACTGCACGAAACGTTTTCTATTAAAAGATTGAAATAGTTTTTTCATTTTTTATTTCTCCTTGACCGATATCCTCATTTACAGTGAGATTTTAATCTGACTCACATTGTATATATATATATATATATATATATATATATATATATATATATATATATATATATATATCATTCTCAGCGTATTCTACCGATTACGGTGCAGCCGCCGTTCTTCTTCTTTAAGTGCCATCTCCGCGGCGGAGGTCGGCAATCATCATAGCTATTCGGACTTTTGAGACGGCTGCTCTGAAAAGTTCATTTGATGTACATCCGTACCACTCTCTCAGGTTGCGCAGCCATGACATTCTACGCCTCCCTATGCTTCTCTTTCCTTGGATCTTTCCCTGCATAATCAGTTGGAGCAAGGTGTATTTCTCTCCACGTGTAATATGTCCGAGATATTCTAATTTTCTTGTTTTAATTGTATTTAAAATTTCCATTTCTTTATTCATCCTTCTCAGAACCTCTTTGTTTGTGACGTGTTCTGTCCACGATAGTTTCAGAATTCTTCTATACACCCACAGCTCGAATGATTCCAGTTTTTTCATTGATGTTGCATTTAAGGTCCAAGATTCCATTCCATAAAATAAAGTCGAAAAAACATAGCACCTCGCCAACCTAACTCTTAGTTCCAGTTTTAAATCCCTGGTACATAGCACTCTTCTCATTTTGTTGAAATTTGCTCTAGCCTTTTCTATTCTGATTTTGATTTCCTGAATGTAATCATTTGTGGAGTTAATCATTGTTCCCAGATATGCATATTTGTCCACTTGTTCGACGTTGGTTCCGTTTATTAAAAGATTCTCGTTATTTCTTTGAGTTTTCGATATTCTCATAAATTTCGTCTTCTTGACATTCATTGTTAGACCATACTCTTTTCCATACTCTGCTATTTTGGTCACCAGTCTCTGAAGATCTTCAATGTTTTCGGCTAAGATCACAGTGTCGTCCGCATATCTAATGTTGTTAATGGGAACTCCATTTACCTTTATTCCAGCTGTTTCACCTTCAAGAGCGTTTTTCAGGATCTCTTCGGAGTAGGCATTAAAAAGAATATTTGCGACAATACGCATCCCTGTCTCACTCCACATCTAATTTCAATTTCTTCTGACAGCTGTTCGTTAACTCGTACTTTTGCTGTTTATAGTATAAATTTGATATAATCCTAAGGTCGTTGTAGTCAATCAATAAACATGCGTATATATCTTGATTGACGTCCAGGCATCTTTGTATCAGTATATTAAGTGAAAAAAGAGCTTCACGCGTTCCTATGCCTTTGCGAAAACCAAATTGTGTATCATTAACGTCTATGTCCAGTTTGTGATATATTCGGTTATGGATGACTTTAAGTAGTAACTTTAGCATATGAGACATCAAGCTAATGGTGCGGTAATCGCTGCATTCTCTTGCGTTTTTCTTTTTAGGGAGACAAATAAAAATCGATGTTAACCACTCTTTGGGTAATACGCCTGAACTATAAATTTGGTTCAAGAGTGTCACTAAAACATCAATGTGCTTCTCATCTAGAATTTTTAGGATTTCTATAGGAAGCATGTCAGGTCCAGGGCTTTTCCCACTCTTCATTGTTTTTAATGCGTGTAATATTTCTTCTTTTGTAATATATGGACCTATTTCTTCTGACGTAAGTTCTATGTGCTCCAGATCTCCTCTTTCATCGTCAAACAATTCGTCGATATATTCTGCCCATCTTTGTACTTTCTCGTCCGTATGTGTTATAGTAGTCCCGTGTCTATCCAGAATTGCACGAGTGGGATTTTGTTTTCTTAGTCCTGCCAGTTCTTTAACTTTCTTGTGTAGGTTAAACAGATCATATTTATTTTGAAGGTCTTCGATCTCTTTGCATTTCTCTTCAAAGTATTTTTCTTTTGTCTGCTTTATCATCTTCCTGATCTCGTGGTTTATCTCTCTGTATTTATTGTTGTCCTTGTTTTTAAATTGTCTCCGTTGTTCCATCATATTGAGTATCTCGTCATTCATCCATTCTTCTTTTCTCCTTGCGGAAGTCTTTAGTATTTCTTTACAGGGTTCCAGTAGACAATGTTTTAGTCGATCCCAGTACTCGTCAATATCATTGGTGTTTGTGTTCAATTTGCTGCAGTTTACATGCAGTTCATGTTGGAGGCATTCTTTTACTTTAGGTTCTTTAAGTTTTCTTGTATCTATTGTAGGGATTCTTTGATGTCTTTTAATATTTTTAAGGTGAGTGTAATCTTGGCGATAAGTGGATTGTGATCTGAGGCCACGTCTGATCCAGGATATGCTTTCACGGCTTTAACAGCATTACGGTATCTTTCATTGATCATAATGTAGTCTATCTGGTTCCTGACTACTTTCTCCGATGTATCTGAGGGCGATCGCCATGTATACAGTCGTCTGTTTGGTAACTTGAAAAATGTGTTTGTAATAATAAAGTTCTGCTCTTGACAGAATTGTAACAGGCGGTCTCCTCTCTCGTTTCGATTTCCCAGACCATAGTTTCCTATACACTTTCCGCTTTGTCCCTTTCCAATATTTGCATTGAGATCACCTAGAACTATCGTGATTTCTCTTGTTTTCGTTATTCTAAGTGCCTCTTCGATATCTCGGTAAAATAATTCTATATTTCTTCGTCGGCATTCGCCGTAGGAGCATAAACTTGTATCAAATTCAGTTTGGCATAAGATGTCACTAACTTCAGTACCATTACCCTTTCTGAGATAGGGAAATAGCATTCCACGCTCTATTAGATTTTTTATTAACTATTACTGCCACGCCGTGTCTGTGTTGGTCATTCTCGCTACCGGAATAATATATCCTCCTCAGTCCCAAGAAAAGAGTTTTTATTATTTTAGCAATATTTTCTATTTTCCCTCTTGATTTGTGAAAAAAATAAACGAAAATCTATAAAAACTAAAAAAAATTTATTTGACAGACATAATTATGACAGGTCCAGCATAATGGACATCAGGACTTAACTTACATATAATTTAAGTATGAAACTGAAAAAAACATTCTCGTTCAGGAGAAATACACAAGTACATTTTGCATTTTACACAAAAGAATCTAGTCTTCTTAGTACACCCAGGGTTTCGGCAACGCATGTAAGAATTTTTATTGTCGACAGAGCATATTGGCAAATGGTCATTACTAGTTTTTCTTACATCCATAGGCGGTAAGTGGACAACTTTAGATCGTTTTACTGGAATTATGGGCTCTTCATCTTCAGATGTCTCCGGTTTTCTTGAAATAGACGTACTAGCTTCTCTCCCATTTGTAGGCTTACCACCTAAAGCTAGTGACCTTCCAACATACAGCTTAAATTCCAGTAAATCCATTACCTTGGATCTCTTATCGCCAAACGCTACCCTATCCTGACGATACTCTATCCATGAATTGGTCAATGCAAGATCAATAAAGTGCCAAAAGACACGTACAGGCCATTTTTTAGTGCGCATACAGATTCTGTAATATGAGATAAATCTGTCACACAAATCCACGCCTCCCATTGACTGGTTGTATTTAACAATTGTGTTTGGACAAGGCACCAGAATATACTTTGAATTTTTTTTATCCCATCTTCGTACGTCAGTCAAAGGCAAAGAACCTGCAGATGTAGAAGCCATTGTCACAGATCTATTGTCCATCCATTTCAAAATAGAGACTTTCTTATCACCGCGTACCCATTCTTCATGCGACCCTCGGCCTTCTTTTAGTAAAGCAGAATTTTTTTTTTTATTTTGCTTCTAAGTACTCGTGGAATTCGATTATTCATAATGGTACCAATACCACATATTCCCTTTTCTAATAAATAATCGAGTAAATTAATGGAAGTGAAATATCTATCAAAGTAAATTGTTGTTCCTGGACACAAGTGCATCGACAATTTTTTCACTACAGAGCCTCCAATGCCCAAGGATTTGTCAGGAGCAGCATCAGGCCAAGTGTTTGCACCTTGATAAATAAAGAAATCCAAGACTAGCCCTGTTTTTGAAGCAAGCACAAAATTCTTCAAACCTACAGGATTAGGTTTGTTCTTGACATACTGTCGTAGACTAGTGGTTCCAGTGAACGGAATCATTTGTTCGTCAATTGACAACTCGAGAGATCTTTGAAGAGTGATACATTTACTTCGTACAACATCAAGAATAGGCTGAACTTTCCAAAGTTTATTTGCCTTTTTGGTCTCCTCTGAAACTGCACAGTTGTCTACAACATGTAAAAAATTTCGTAACTTGTAGATTCTATCTCGGGGAAGCTGAGTAATAATAGGAATTTCAATTCCTTTCATGAAATAGAGGCGTAAACGCGGTAGTCCAAAAATTCCCATCAAAATATGAATACCTGCTAGTTTCTTGAATTCCTCTGGAGTTGACTTTAGGCTTTTCTTTTCGTTTGCTTGCATAGCTCGTATGTTACTTGCTGAAGACAAGTTTTCCCAAAAATGCTCAGGAAAATACTCAGAAAAATAATCCAATGGTGTCCAGAATTCGTGATCTTCATTAGCTATCCATGGATCAGCGACGTCGAAATCTTGAGTTTCAAAAATTTTTTCACTCCAAGTATTCTTAACATCATCTAATTGTTCCGTTTCCTGGAGTTTCTCCCAACGCTGTAGTAAAGGAGTATCATCGTCTGAATCCCACTCCGAATCTGAATCATTTTCTAAATCATTTTGGGCATTATTTTCGTTTTCATGAAAAACATCTAAAAGGTTTTCAGAAACATTCTCTTTCTCACTGCAATCATTATCGCTATCGTCACTGAGGAAAAAATCGCTATCTGCCAAAATATCCTCCAATTCACGTTCTGTCAATATCCTTTTTCTGTCTGTAACCAAACGTAAACAACGTGAGTATGGTAAAATATTTTGCTAACTAAGTCCCAATGTCCAAAATGCTGGACAAAAATTTCAGAGGAGTCCTGACCTGACCAGTTGTAATTATTTTCAAATATATATTTACCACAAAAACGTCCAAATATCAAATAACATAAATGACAAACAATCAATAATTTAAAATACAGAAAAACACTACAACTTACTGCATTTTTGTGGAGACGCCATCATAACCTCACAAGTTTCACCACATGTAACAACAAACTAATGAAGTAGGCGTTGTAGTCAAATTTTGCAAACGAGTAAATTTTACTGATACATAGGAAGTCCAATAAGCTGCACTATAGGACGCGGCGATGCTTAACCCGATTAGTCACCGTGTAAAAAATTAGTAAACATTGTCCAGCAGGCTGCACGTATGGACTGAGGAGGATATTGTGACTTCGTCTGTTAAAAAAAAACAACCTGAGTTGGGCCACCTGGCTTCACTGATACCCAGTACATCGATATTGAACCTGTTCATTTCTTGAATAACATTGTGCGTTTTACCAGACTGAAACATACTCTGAACATTCCAGGTTCCTATTCTAGTGATGTGATGATTCTAGTGAACCATGATGATTTTACTAGGGATATCCATGGGGATCTTTAATGTAGTGGTTTCCCCTTGCCTTCTACATCCTTATGTCGTTTGGGCAATTGGTCGTCCAATTCTTCCGCCCAGAGCCGTTGATTAGCAAGTGTGGGATTGCTTATACCGGCAATCGGTCGGTAAGCCGCCCTTTCATAGTCGCTATTCATTGTGTTCACAATTGTCTAATATTCTCTTTTTGTTGTACCGGCTTCTTTCCTTATGTTATATTCCCATCTTAAACGCCCTCTACACTCTCTATCGAAGTGAAGTTAATCGAGGCGAGGTGACTCTCTCCATACTCTTTGAATTGTTGACAAAACTTAGTCGGTGTCCGTAGGCAGGCTTTATTGCACTATCAATGATAACGAGTGAAGTGAAGTCGAGGAGTGTAGTGTTACAGTTCGTATTAGAACTTCGGAACCTTTAACTCGGACGCGAAAAACCGACAGAGAACGGAATTAGAACGAGGCGAAGTGAAGTCTCGATCTGTCTTTGTTAACCTTTGAGTTTCGCTATTATCTCTTTCTTTAGTGTCCAAGTTTGGCAGCCGTTGTCATGATTGGTATTATACACCGATCGAATGCTTTTGTCTTCAGGTGGAGTGGCATAAAAATGTATTTTAATTTTACACATTTAACATATTTCATGTCTATGAAATATATATATCTTATAACTTGTAAAGATAGAACTTTGTTACAGCATAACAGAAATGGAATGCCAGCAGTGTTTTAAAACATTTCCAAACGAAAGACTCATGAGACAACATTATGCCAAACACCTCTTCTGTGATTACTGTGGAAAAATGTTTCCTTCCTTTGTACAGAAACAAGAACACGAATTAATGCTCCACACTAGCCAATGTCCACATTGTGAAAAGATTGTCAGAAAATCAGAATTAAATCAACATTGTGAAAAAAGCCACAATTTTAAGTGTTGTAAATGTGATAGATGGTTTACAAATAAAGAGGAATGTGATGATCATCAAAGATTACAGCATCTACTATGAAAACTCATTTAAATCTTCTGAATGGTAAATATTCGGAGAATTTCTAAAATAATCAAAATTTAAGGGATTTCACATTGATACGGATGTACAGGAAAAAAATAGTAAAAAGTTTGCTTCTTAAAGAAGAACAAATTATGTGTAAAACTACATTAGATCAGTAATAATTAAAAAATATATTAACAATTTTTTTATAATTTTTTTGAAGCCATCTTTTATAAATCAATAGCATTGGAATTTTGGTTATGCCAGTGACTATCAAGGGATAGTGATGCGCAACATATAGCCTCTCCTGTCCAAATGTCAACCTCACCTGTCCGTGTGATGATGTTGGTTCTGATCATCCGGTGCATCCTGCTAGATAACAAACGAGGCCTGATGTCTAAGTGATTTTAACGGTATAAGCAATCCCCCACTTACCGACCAAAAGTCCTGGAATTGAGAAATTGGTTCCGAAGGCAGAGGAACCATAAATTAGTCAACGATATAAGGATGCACAAAGCAACGGAAACTACTGCATTAAAGGCCAGTTGGTACCCTTGTTTTAATTATCATGACCATAAATCATTTCAAGTAAAAATATTAATGATCATGGATTTCGGAACTCAAGATCCGGCAGGAGAGGACAATATTAAGATTTCAACGCCTTTCAGGTCGTTAATATTCGAAATCCTTGCAAAATAGCCGCATAGAACACCAGAAGCATGTTTGAGGTAGGTAAATACATAATACTATAAAAGAAATGAGAAAAATGCAAATCAGCATTCTCTGAATAAGTGAAATGCAGTGGTCGGGATCGGGAGTACGTGATGTTGATGTATATCAAGTGTACTATGTCGGAAATAACCACGCTAATCACTATAATGGAGTTGCAATCGTAGTCGTAAAACAGCTCAATCCGTATTAAATTATATCCTCGTATCTGACAAAGTCAGATATACAGAATGAGAATGTCGAAATCATTCCAGAAATGGACCTTACAAAATCCTTATAGGCTTCTAAGAAAAAAACATAATCCTCAGTTACAAGCTCCTCACTACACCCAGAAAAACAAGATAAGAGAAAATTATTCGAAAAACAGATAAACAAAATGTAACAAACACACATCTTATATTTATAAAACGAACACAGAAACATGTAGACAAACCTACTCAGAAAAATCAAGAGAAATCTCCCACTATCATCGGCATTTTCTTCATATTTCCCTAGACAAACTATCAGATATCATTGACACTAGCCTAACAGGATTTTTAAAGATCACTTCAAAAACGCACTCCTCTCACTACTTTATTCCCAGTACAACTACATACGGTAACAAGCAAAGGATGACTTACTTGTAAACAGAAAAGGGGATTCTTTAATTTTCTGGGCACCACCATCAAATATATTGCAGGAGTTATGGGAGCCGGCCCTGTCCTAATCATTCACCTAACAATGATGATCCAGGATTTGTGTTCTAATGAACTTTGTAACTATAATTATATTATATAATATCTATATCTATAATTACAGATTAGCTTGCATTTTTATATAAGTAAGTGTATTATCATTTTACCATTGCAATAATTGCATTTTTGCTAGATATATTTTTCAGTCTGTTTTTAAACTTTAAGAAGGATAAAGCTTTGTTTAAATTTGTTACGATCTTTTTCGATTTTTGTAAATTAATTAATAAAGTAATTATTTTTTAAAAATAGTTTTGCCTACGGGAAAACTATAAGTCAGGTAAACCATACGATTCCGACTTAGACCTATTAAAATCGCATATAGTTTCCAAATAAACAAAACAAAATCATAAAAAAACTTAATATTGAAATATCTTACAGAAAGTATTTTCACACGAGATTCGATAAACTTTTAGAAAAAATAAACACTGATAATGCAATACTTATATCTGCAAGTAATAATCATATATCATAATAAATCAGCCGATTTTGACAGCTATTATCTTACACAATGAAATAATAAATCTCCAAAATATAAATGGATTCTTAATGAAACTTATTAGAACCATTACTTTATCTGAATTAAATATTTCAAAGATAGAATTGTTAAGTCTAAAAGAATTAGAAGATATAAGGAAAATATTCTTAAAATTTATTAACAAAAAAAATGTGTCAATAAATGAACTTGATAAACCGAATTATTCAACTGGTCTATAATTTATAACCTTTAATATTTGATCAACTCGAATAAAATTAAAAATGTCTTCATAACCCTTAATTATCCTCCAAATATAATACATTTGTCCAGAATTGTTAGAAAAAATAAAAATAATTGGAGAACTTTGAAAGTATCTTTCAATTTTCTGGAAGAGGTTCAAAACTTGATGAAACAGTTATAAACTGAGAGGTAAAAGAGTCACAATTAGATGCAGTAATGGTATATACCCGATCATATAAAACATAATCTATCTATATAAAAGGCTAAGACGACAAGTCAAACTGTTTGTCCGGTAGGGTTACTAAGCCACCTAGGAAACAAACCTGAACTAACAACATCTGACATTTCAATCATATTTTGTTCTTGATACGATACATTAATTCCAAATACTAAAAATATTAATTTCATGTTAATATAATTAATAATATTGGTTACTTTAATTTTAAGATAATATTTAATAACGAAAATAATTTAAGCTTTATGTTAGTTTAGATTTAACCTCCTAGCCCCACCTAGGAAAGAAATCTGAACTACCAACTGATATTTCAACCTACGAGTAAATACTATTTTGTTCTTGAAACAATATGTTTAATTTAATATTTCATTTACCCATATAGTAATAAGGCGCTATAAAGTATTCAGGCGCCGTTTTTTTTTTATTATTTAATGAGTGATTGTAGATAGCAATTTATTGGGTCTCCCGTCGCATGCGATGGGCAAAATCACTAGTAATAATAATAAAAATCAAAAAACTAATTCAAAGGCATTACAGAATCATGAACAAAATTGATATCTATTAGCAGAATGTGATAGGAATTCGGATAAAGTGAATTTAAAAATAATGTTTTGTCTAATTGCTTCCCAATAATAATCATACTGAAGCATGGATAACTAATGATTTTGGGAATACTGAAGGAGCATATTGGTAGCTATAGACAAAAATATAACTAGCATCTTTCTCTATCTTCTCCTTCATGTTTGATGATCAAACAAATTTTTGTCAAGATTGATTCCTTTTCAACAGCATTTATATTCAGCTGTTTACTTTCTGCCTAAATTTTAATCAGTAAAATATCAAACATTTGAAATGTTTTAATTCTAATTTCTAATTTATGGTATTTTTGTAACTTGTTTTAAGTAAATTGTGTTCCCAATAATTTAGGCAATATGTTATAAAATGCTAGCAATATGACTATAAATCGGCATATCCAACTCTAGTTAATGATTTAATCTTCTCTCTTTGGTCCTGACCCCCGGAGGGAGTTTAGTGACCATAGTGATGTCATGTATTGTCTGTCTCCAAAGATCTCTGTCCCTGGTTATTTCTTTTAACTCTTGCATAGGTCTTTTGCATATATCTGTAATTTGGATGATCCATCTTGTTAGGGATTTTCCACCTTTCCTTGAATATTGAGTTGGAATGATTATAAAGTATTTCCATGTTTTCTGTGTCTGCTCTCATAACATATCACAAGAATTTTAATTGTTTTAGATGGAATTTGCTGGAGAGGTATTTACTGATCTTTAGTTCATTTAAAATTGAATTATTCAGTTGATTTATTATGTCCGGTGGTCAGTCCAGTGGATTTGTAACATTATTTTCCAACAGAACATTTCAGTGGCATCTACCTTTCTTCTTTCTGCTTGTCATAGGATCCAAGATTCACATCGTATATCAGCTACTTTACTTTTTTAGTCTGGATCCGACTACAGATTTTCTGCCCAAATATCAGGCTACGTCTACAGCCTTTGTATTTGCGAGCCATAAATCATCGAGGGTGCACTGTGATGGGCAAAGTCTGCATACTCTTAGGTGCTCCACGTTCTGTATTTCCCCACATTCACAGAGTGCCTCGCTATCTGTCTTGATGCCCCATTTAATGAGGTTCTGTTTTACATGGGCAACACTGTGCGCATGCGGTGAGTGTCGCCAGGTTCTCCAGCAGTTCATTCCATAGGTCGTTCTTAGGGGAACACTTCGGGAACACATCGTATATCAGTATTGGAATATTATGCAGTTGATCAACCTTATTTTTAGAGTTCGTGAAATTTGATGGTCTTTCCATTGGATGATAGATCACATCTGTTTTATTTCTTCCTCTAGTAACCCTGTATTTGTGATCAATGATCCCAGATATAAGTATGAGCTCCCAACCTCAAACCAGTCAATCGGTATGGTGAGATGTTATGATCTAGACCAGATGTTGATCAGTTAACTGCAAACAAATATTTGACTTTCGTTTTCAACCAGTCATATGAGATCAATTAACTCTTCTTGACTATTTGCAAAAAGAGCTGTGTCATCTGCAAGAAGTAGTAGTAGGTTGTTTATTTTTAGGACATTTATTGAGATGCCCATTTCCCATCCTTCAAGGATTAATACTAATAATAATGCCTATTAATAATATTACATTTATTTAATTTTTTTAAATTTAATATATACATAATTGATTTAATACATATTAAATAGTTGTAGAGACAGTATACATCCCTGTCTGACACCTTGTTCTGGATGGAATTCGTTTGAGAGTGTGACAAGCACTTTTGTAGTAGAGTTTTAACCCTTAAGTATTAAATCGCAAAAAAGGCTTACAATAAGGTTTTGTATATAGTGTTTAATTATCCAAATGTTATTAACTTAAGGGAAATTATCCTTGACCATCAAAAGGTATGTAATAAATAAGATAATGGATTAGTTGATTATAACATAAAAAGAGTACAGCTACAATATAGGATATGTAGGGAGATGAAAACATTAAATTGTGTCCGAACCTGTATGAGCTGCCGACAATGTCGGCAGACGAAATAAAGATGGACATTTTGGTTAGTTTTAAATATTTTGAAGAACTGTTACTTGCATTTATGCATAAAATATTCATTAATTTTATGAATCGGACTATTTTTTCACTTACTATGTATTCCGTGATAACAATAATTTATTTACTATGCAATAAACACTAATATTTGAGAAAAGAAAAAAAAATAAAGTGTCATAATTATACTGTTACTTATCAGAACGAGTAGACTCATTTGGAACATCTTTAAGAATTATCTGTTAAATTTATCGTTGTTTATATGCCCTGCATCGCTTAATGAAATAAGGTATAGTTATAGTTACTGTTTATACTTACAGTATATTACTGGCCAATATTGTAAATAAGTCAGTAAACTGATATAATAAAATAAATATAGTTTAAAGATGTAATTAGAGTAAATAATTAACAACCTTTGCCAACATCATTTCATTTTAATACTGTTTAACTGCTCCAGTTGTGTCTTTGTATAGTTCAGTTATAAGCAATATTAAGTTTTGTGGTATGCCTACTTTTTACAATAATCTATAAAACAAATGTACAGGGGGATATTGAATTCTCTACATTTTTCTATTATTTGTGTTATGTTCAGAAGGTGGTCCCAAGTACCTCTACCTTGGTAAATCCAGTTTGCTCTTGGCATATTTCTCTTTGTAGGAAAGTTTTTGGTCTCTTATATATTATGTGTAGCATTATCTTGCTGGCATGCGAGATAAGGGAGATGGATCTATAATTGTCACATTTATGGAAGCTGCCTTTTTTTATGTATTGTCGTTATTGTAGATTTTGTTCAGATGTCAAGCCATTGCTTGGAATGCCATATTTTGTTACAAAGCAAGGGAAGCAATTTTATTCAGGTTCCTTCTGTGGCTTTAAGCATTTCTTCTGCTGTTTCATATCTGGACCTGGTGAACAAGTTCTCCTTGTTCTCCCTTTGAAGCGACAGGAATATTTATCTGAAGATCCTTGGAGGGAACTTTATGCAACCTTGACATTTCTGCATGATTGGCTTTTTCCTCTATCAGTTGTTCCTTATTATATTCAGTGTATTAGACATATTATATTCAGTCAGAATGTTGTCACAATTGCCCCAATCGCTTGATCTTTTGGTGAAATTAAATCTTTGTGTGGTATCTGTCCTTTAATTTGCAATATTGTTATTCCACCACTACACTTTTCTGTTGGAATTCCTTACTATCTCAAGACAAATGTTTTTGGAGCCCTACATTACAATCTCTTGAAATTATTCTTCAGTCACATCTAAGTCTAGTATATTCTGTACAATCCTTTTAGCCTACATAAACAATATTTCATGTCTCTTGATATGGTTCCCAGTCTGTTAAGAGAATTACAATAAGTTTTCTTGAGAGGCTCATTACCTGTTACTTCTAAACAATAAATTAAATTATTGAAATGATTTTGTTTTACCCATTTTTTTTATTCTTTCATAAAATTCGTAATGAAACATTTTTGTTTAATTTGTTAATAAGCTGACCACTTACCTCTAGATGCGTAATATCTCCGCTAAAGTAAGAAATCTTATTAACCAAGCTACTATTTTTCGACTTATCTATTTCACAACCTGGTAACATGGCTAATTTTGGCAAAAGTTTCTTTGCATCGGCGAATTCTTTCCAGGTAGGAATATCGTGCACTGTTATGTATGATTTATATAATTTGCGTTTTTCCTCCAAGTCCATGGTTAAATATTTACGTTTTTCTCCTTCCCAATTACTCATTTTTCGTGAATTTTTTGAACTTAAACAGTTTTTTACAATATGTACTGAATACAAATTTTTAAGTTTGCCAGCTGATTTTGAACTGAACATTTCTTTAAGTTTAACTTCTTCAGCTAGTATGAGTGGCCTTGGATACAAAGACTGTTCGGCCAGGACAAGCTTCTCTCAATTCTATTACATACGAACTATTTTTTTTTATACAACTGTTCCGTGTTCTGTTAAAATGTAGGAACTCAACTGAACATAATCACGTAAAAATATTTATGCAATTTTAATGTTATGCAAGAGATTATGCAACTGGGCATTCCACTTATTTGATACAAGTCTATAGACGAAAAATTATAACATATTCTATTTTTCATGCTATTTTGATGCAATTTGTTGTCAAAATTAATGTTGCCAATTAAAATCTATAGTTTAGAACACGTTTAGAATAAAACTTAACCTTTTTATGTAGAAGTATAAATGTTATTTGATGTAAACAGATCAGCTATTTAAGCTGTAGCAGTAGCTGTAAAAATTATATACAAAAAATTATAAATATAAATTATACTTTAATGTAAAAAAGCTTTAGACTTAACCTGTAAATGTTTATAAATTGGCGCTGGGTGACGTGACAACAGGCGATATTGTGGGCAAATAGCCTCATTTTAAGGAAATTTTGAGAGGTGTTGTACCCTCAGATTAGTATCAAAAATTTTATATCAATCCAAGGTTACAAGAACACTCGGAACTTCACTCAAAATATGGTGATTTTCTCTCAAGATCGGGACCAAGTAACTCAAATGTCAAATTGGGTGTTGCACTAAACTAGTATATTTATTATCCAACTTTCCATTTCTAAGTGAAGAACCTCTTTCTTCTTCTTAAGTGTCCTATCTGGCCCAAACGTTGGCTACCATCAAGGCAATACGAAATTTATTTATTGTGCTGCGGAATAGTTCGGTTGATATTGCTCCAAACCACTTGCGCAGGTTTCCAAGCCAGAAAATTCTTCTCTTTGCTGGATCTATCTTACCTTCAATCTGTCCCTGGGATATAACCTGGAGTAATCCATATTTTACTTTGATTCGCATAATGTGTGCAAAATATTGTATATAGTTTTCGAGATTTTAGTGTTATCAATAGATCAGGTTTACAATTTATTTCTCTGAGTACTTCTTCGTTAGTAACTTTGTCCATGGAATTTTGAGAATTCATCGGTATATCCACATCTCAAATGCCTGCATTCTTTTCTAAATAGCTTCCGAAATACTCCACTCCTCGACTCCGCGTATAATAGAACAGAGTAAATATAATATGAAATTACGCGTCTCTCAAGTTGTAAGCTTAGATATTTGCTGCATATTAAATTCTTCATTTTTACAAATAGGACTTTAGCTCCTTCGATTTGGCATTTTGTTTCCTGAGAGTGGTCCCATTTACACAGAATCTCTTTCTTTTTGTAAAATTTTGACATCAACTGAAAGCATAAACATGTAAACAAGATAGACTGATCGTTGCCATACCAGCTCGTTCCCCCAGTGCGACAGAGAAAACTGACGCAAAGCAGTCCCTGCATCTCTTTCTAATTTTCCAGATTTATCGACCACGTAACAAACAGGACAAACTATCTAAACGCAAAACAAACAGAAATTAATAGAACAATGAAAAAAGGAAAAAAATCCAATTAAAGGTAACGATACTATTTATTTTTATTTTACAAAATTCACGAGACACTCCATTTTACTATTATAATAAGTATCTAATAATAAACATGATAAGCATAAGTCTATAAGTATTTAAATACATAAAAAAGAAAAAATATAAAAGATATATACTTAAGTTATAAAAAACAAAACATTTAAGTAGATACCAAACCAACTATATTCGATTCAAAAATGTCAGGTAAATCTTTATTGATGTTAATGAACTATAATTTTGTCAGTTCAAACTATATGTTTATCGACACGGAATTAATAAAAATCATTACGTCTTAATTTCTTAACCCAGTCAGTCTCATAAAAGAAAGGGCAAATAATTAATACATACTCCAGAAGAAACTCATTAAGAAAAAATAGAGAGTTCAGATGTATATATTTATGTAGAAACAAACACATTTTCTTTTATGCACACAGATCCAGTATGTTCATTTCCCATAAACTATATGCTCTGATAAAGTGGCGGCCTTTGCTGTAGAGTATTTAATATGAATTTTATGTTAATATTGTTTATATTCTCAAACGTAAAGTGTTACGTTTATCCAACTCAAAATAAGCCATAGAGTGATTTGAATATTCCAATCTACATACTCCGTCAAATGAAGATGTGTTCTCTTAGTCTCCCTTATGGTATACAGACGGTCCTACAACAGATGAATGAGTTAAATCTGGAGTATACGGAGGGAAACCAACGCTAAGCCTTAGTGAAAGCCTAGGTAATCATTCAACTATCTATATACAGGGCAGATCTATAAAAATTATATCAAATAGTCAGGCAGCATTAAAGGCACTGGAATCGAGACAGATTGACTCCAAGTTAGTTTGGCACTGCCTGCATATGATTCGGATAGGACAAAGTAACAAAATAAGTTTACTCTGGGTTCCTGGACATACTGGTATTGACAGGAGCCAAAAAGCGAAACTACTTGCCAGTGGAGGAGCAAAATAATTATTCATAGGCACAGAACCTTTCGTTGACATAGCAAGAAGCATAGCCAAAAGAATATCAGACTAGGTGAAACGGATATAACGTAACCACTGGTAGAAACAAATGGGTTTTAATTATTCGAAGCATTCTACACATGAACTTTCTAACAAGATATCCAAAGATCTACTAGCTATGAATAGGAATGGTCTGAGAATAATCATAGGTCTCCTAATGGGACATTGTCGCCTCAATGGGCACATGAATAAAATCAGACTATCAGAAAATACGAATTGCAGATTTTGTCAGGTTGAAGAAAAGACAGCGGAACACTTTCTCTGCACGTGCCCAGAGTTGGATAGGATAAGGCTAAATACATTTGAGCACTATCAATTCGAGCCCTACAACTTCATAGAACTGGCACCAAAGCATCGAGCAAAAAGACAAAAGAGGGAATGTAAAGGTAGTGGAGGCAAAAATATTGTTAGACAGGAAGTGCCATCTTGAGAGGTCAAATTAAACAAGGAAAGAGAGTCTTTCCTTGTTTAAGAAATCAAATTTAGTTGGATTATGTTATTATTTGTCCCAACTGTCAAATGAAATCTTATTTATATTGTTTTTTTAAGTTTTTTAACAATTGTTTCACATTTTAGACTATTATTGTTAATGTTTAATTAAAACTGTCTCGTCTAAGACACATTCTGAAAACTATTTTATAGCTACTATTAATAAGTGTCGGAAAATTTAAATTTGGCGCATTCGCATTTCCGGATATGTCCGCCATTAGAGGCCACTTTTTTGGTCTCCTTTTCATAACGATTAGATTCCCTCTTTTGTCTTTTTGCTCGATGCACCAAAGGCTATAATAGATGTTGTTACAAAGGCTGGGCTGAAAGAACAAGTGTAACACAGGGATGAGTCACACTAGATCTCATAGGTCAGGTGGAAGGGTGGTTAAGAATCCTTTCAACTAAACTTAACCTAACCTAGCCTCAATTAACTACTTAACATTTAAACAGACTGCTTCCGGCGTCTGTTTCATTGTTTTCCAGGATACTAGGAAGAGTTTCGGAATTCTTTTCTCATGACGTTTTATCTACGACTGCGGCATAATTATCAAAGAATATATGGTAATGGTCATAGTTGACTTCTTTTTCAACTGAGAGGAAAACAACTCCAACTATTGTGTCGTCTTTGATAATGTATGTCGCAATTGCAAACGAAAAGCAAAAAAAGAAATAATTCCAGACCGCGTCTTATAAACTCAGAATATAATGTATCTTTATAACTCATGGAATAATCATATATGGCAAACTATTAGTTGCATTAAATTTTTATTCTCCTAAAGTTTATTTGATATTTTATTTCAAAAATCTACTAACTCTTCTGCTGTAAACTTTGGCGTTATTACAGTTTAACCATAAGTTAAAGAAGAATTGGCCCACTGGACTACTTCGGTTGGTACTTCAGGATTTTTCTTAATTGCTTCACTAATCTGTGTAGGCATCACGAGCAATTCAAAGAATCTATATTCCTTTTGGGTTTTAGATCCACCTCCACTTATCATTGAAATCAATTCTAAACTCTGAAATAATGTAATAAAATAATAGTTATTAATATGTTGGCTGTTACATACTATTAGAAATTATTTGAAATATACACAGATATCAGGTCCAAAGAAAAAAAAAGTACTTCATTTTTAGTCTTAGGTCAGAATTTATTCGATTACAATCAATACTACAAATAGTGCTGTAGCTAAAGTTAATAATGAAGTGTTGATTTAATCATCATCGGTATTCAATCAATTATTTCACGATATTATATTGAGCTATTTCGTGAAGAGCCAAATCGAATTTGTATTTATTAGTACTAGAAAGTGAAAATGGATTTTGCCCCTTCTGCGATAATCAAAACATCGCAACTTAATCAGCCAGTGTTTTGTAACCAACTATGATTCCACAAGGAAATTCCAGTTTTCACCAGCAGCCTACGTTTCACAGTATCAACAGTACAACGCTCGACAATTACAAGATAATCAATATTCAATCAAGGTCCAATATTTTCAATTTCTAACCACAGCACATTTTCAATCCCAATATTTTGGCACCACTCCTACCAATCAAAACTACAACCAATCAATACAAAAGACAACGAATCAGTCCAGAGGTCTATCTATTTCTGTTTGAGATCTTAAACTGCGAATCAAAAAATGATGATGAAATAAATAATAATAAACAATGATGAAGACAAAGTTGAGTTACACAATATACTGAAACTACCTCTCGTATTTATATAAGAAGTAAAAATATAAATCCACCGATCGAGCTCCTAAATCAAAAAGCAAAAAATTAATTACGAACTGAAAGTCGTAAGTTTTGATCAAGTAAAATTCCAGCCCAAGACGACTGATACCTAGACAATAATAACGACTTTGGTGGAGAAAAAAACGAGTTTCATACTTATCAAGTAAAAAATGAACGTCGTTTTGGAGTCGTACTTAAAAAATCTGCATTACCGATCTTGGTCTTAGTATTAATAACCTTTGGAATATTAAAAAAAATTAAAACCAAAGCACCGTTTCTCATATTTGGTAGCCCATCTAAACTCTACTAAAAATAACAAAGAAATAAGAGTATTTGTTGAACCATCAAATTCACATTGAACCGGTACACCAAAAAAGACAAATACCAAAATAAATTTTAATCAAATAAAAAGCAGATATCGAGCACAGTTTATTTATCTTACCCAAGTACTTTCGCTCCTAGAGCATCTTCAGGGGCATCTGTAATAAGTAAGAAACGTTTTTTCAACTGAAGAACAATTAATTAACTTCGAAAAAACTCGAAGTTGATAGTTGATAAAAATTTTTATGTGATATAACGTTTTAGACTTACTTCGTCAAATTTGAGTTATCCAACAATATATGGAGAATGTCATGTACATTAAATGATACATTAATATAACACAACACAAGGACAAACAGTTTAGGAAATAATTAAAAATCGACGAAGCTATATATTGGGTGGCATCAGGAGAGAGAATGACTCCTGGTCCTAACGGAAATGTTAAAGTGACATCTAACATATGACAACTTGGATGGGCAGTCACAAGCATGGTGATGTGATCTGCACATTTCAAATTCCATGAAACTGAGCATTGACCAAAGGTCCAACTGACACTACTATAGGAAATCAACTGATGAAATATGAAATTATATAGATTACTTCGTCTCTTCGTTGTAACCATTGTTAACAAAAATAGCTCACTTGAGAAAGCCACTCTACCGAAAAAGCTGTAGTGACAATAAATTATAATAAAATTTGTAGAAGTATTGAAAACAAAAGTTTTCACTATTTTATTGCTTGATAAAATTAACTTCCATCAAGTAACGGTCGAATCCATCACATACACTAAAGATACTGATAATTCGGTGGGACGGACAACAAAGCACAATAAATTCTACGCTCATCCAAAATATATAAAGAATAAAAAAAAATTGAATAAAAACCTTTCAAAGCATTGGCATTGGATTCTTCTTCTTCTTCAAGTGCCGTCTTCATTCCGAAGTTTGGCTATCATCAAAGCTATGCGTATTTTTGATGCTGCAGATCTAAACAGTTGGTAATTGGTGCAATTGTACCATTCTCTCAAGTTTTTCAACCATGAATGCCTTCTTCTTCCTATAGATCTCTTTCCCATTATCTTTCCCTGTATAATCAATTGCAGCAACTGGTATTTATCTCCCCTCATAACATGTCCCAAATATTGTAGTTTGCGCTTTTTAACAGTAAGTATCAGCTCTTTCTCTTTCCGCACTCTCCGCAAAACCTCCACATTTGTTATTGGAGGCATTGGATTAGATGGTGTTAATTTCGAACTAAAGGAACTGTTAATTAACCTTTCGAACTAAAGGAACATCATAAAAACAAAACAAAACCTAACTCGTGATGATGATTTTAGAAAACGACGAGAACAATCAATAATTTCTCATAATAAAAACAAATGTATATAAACATAACTAAGATTTTTTAGATAAACATGACAAATCGATCTGCTTATCAGAAACGATGTACTGATCGTATATCTCAACATAATGAAAACGTTGCATTTCTTGAACTTTCTTCAGCATTCTTGAAAATATTGCTGAAGGGACTACTACAGCAAAAAAACAAAAACCGAAATAGGTGTAAAGAACAGTTCTATTTATTTATAAATAAAATATACTAAACCTAAAAATCATAATTCTTAACTCTCAACTCAAACATTGCCGTAACACCCAGTAGAAATCATATACCTCGATTGGATTCAGTACTGAAACAATTTAACATTCAAAATCCACAAGGAAAACAATTCCTGTAGCTGGCTGTATACCACGTATCACAAAAAAAGAGGTTAGTCTTCGTAAGTGGGTATATTTATTTAAAAACCCTTTAAAAGGGCTACATCAAAAAAACAAACGTTTTCGGACTAAACAGTCCATCATCAGGTTTAAAATCGTTAGGTTAAAATGCCTGAGCCACCAAAAATACATGGGTAAAAACCCTTTAAATTAAAAGATTATACATCTTGTTGTTAAAAAGCTGTGATGTTCAGTATTAAATTAAATATGACTTCAGGTAACATACATTGTAAAAATTGAGTTCCAGAGCCGGGGAGAAAACCTCTACGCACGGAGAACAGCTGGAAACTCTTTTAACAATAACTTAATAGGCCTTTCGCTTTCACATTCGTTCAATTCTCAAATATTTAAACAGTCAAATCCTCAAATTTTCAATAATTTATTCAATATATCTGTGCTTGAACCATTAGAGTACATCCATACCTATAACTATACTTGTCTATTTTGGAGTAGCATAATTTGCATTACAAACGTTACTTGAGATCCAACGAACGACAAAATACCATAAAAATAAATGTACGAATTAAGCAGGACTGCAAACTTAGTAAAAACTAAAAATTAACTATCTAAGAAACAAGTCAATCGGATTCCGAGGCTATACATTGTTTCTTTGAGCAGTATTAGTTTTTACGATTGGTAGGCTGCTAACTTTGCCAATCACCCTCCACTTTTGGTGGTAACCGCAGAGCTACTCAATCCACCCCGCAATCACCCCAGGCAGTAGTAGAAGAAGAACTAACCAACCCTATTGAAGTTGGCAATGTGATAAGACAGGGAGATTTCCCGAGTCCTCTATTGTTCAGCCTGATTATGGATGAAATAATTAAAAAAAATAAGAACTAAAAATGATACCAAATGGAAGAAAAACAACTTAAAATAATCTGCTATGCAGACGACGCAATACTACTCTCTCAAAGTAAAGATGATTTACAACGTATGCTGCACCAATTTAATATAACCGCCAGAAAATTTAACATGTTAATTTCCCCAAAAAAGACAAAATGCATGGTTATAACAGCAAATTTACTAAGATGTAAATTGGAGCTGGAAGGTCAGATAATAGAACAAGTGATGGAGTTTCAATATCTAGGCATCACATTATCTAGCTACGGAAAGCTCGAAACTGAAGTGGATATTAAGTGGATAGAGCAAACAGAGACGAAGGTTGTCTGAATGAAACAATATGGAGAAATAAAAATATCGGAAAGAAATGACAGGCAGAATTTACAAAACAGTCATCAGACCAATAATGACATACGCGGCAGAAACAAGACCTGACACAGAGAGGACAAAAAGGATGTTAGAAACAGCAGAGATAAAAACACTTAGAAAAATTGATGGAAAGTCACTATGGGACAGAGCTAAAAGTACAGATATAAGACATATATACTTCATCTAATTTACTTACCGATGCACGTCATTATCATTGACAGAGATCGAAGTTGACATAGTTGCCAAAGTATAAAAAATCTGATCCATTTAATCAAATAGGTCACATAATTATTGCAAAAGTATTACCATCTCTTTACAACGACTATTTAAATTCTTACATTTTTGAAATAAAACACACTAATTTTGTTCTAAAAAGCACAGATTTTATTAAATAGGTAAAAATATAAAACAAGAGGTATTCACTTTAAAATTCAAAATAATAAAGTACAAAAAGTGTCAACACCGCAACTGTCAAATAAGTGTTACCAATTTATGCCAAAATTTCACCTTCGTTCGATTACAGTTACAGTGTGTTCCGAACAAATGTTCTTCATAAAAACGCTTTATAATGCATTTATACAATTAAATGAAACATATTATTGTGTATTTCTTTAAGTTAACATTAATAGAAATCTTTAAATATTATTTCTACGCGTATATAATAAAATATGTCTAGTGGCTGTAATGCCAGTGTACTCGGCAAAGTGATTCTAAAAAAGAACACACCTACCGCCTAAATATTTCGTGTTGGTATCATGTGACGTCACGGGCTATGACGCCGATGACGTGCATCGGTATGTAAATTAGATGAAGTATATGTAAGGTGGAGAACATCAAGAACTGGGTAAGAAATAGAAGAGTAGAATGGAACGACATAAAAGCCAAATAGAACGAACAAATAGAGTAGTAAAGAAGACACAACACGGCACGACGGTTCCCCAATAGAAAGACGATCAGTAGGAAGACCACGAAAACGACAGAACGACAACTTACTGGAGGCACATTGAAAAACAGACAGTCATGTATACATAAAAGATTAGATTAGATTATGTGAGGTCGTTAAGGCCATGCGGCCTCACCGCACTTCGACCTATACAGATCTTTTGTGCATACCTTAATCTAGTTAAACTCTAGAATGCCAATACTTCTGATGAAGTTGATTAGCTTCCTAGGTGACTTGTTTCCTATGTCAGAGGACGCCAGACTGACCTCTCCTAGGAATTTTAGTCTTTTGCAGAACAGTGCTACGCAGTTGCATAGTATATGTTCTGCCGTTTCTTTTTCATTGTGACAGAAACGACAGTTCTCACTATCTGATTTGCCCATCTTCTTGAGATGATATCTCAGAGGGCAGTGACCAGTGAGAAGGCCAGTGACCATTTTGATATCTTTCTTACTCATTTCGAGAAGGCGGTTTGTTGCAGTAGGCGACACTTTTATGAGCCTTTTTGCTTGCCTTTGTCCTGGTGTGTTAGACCAATATGATCTTAGTTGATTGAGTTCCCAGGTACGGAGTTCCTCTCTGATGTGGCTTTTCGATAGTCCACAGAAGGGTTCCGGACCCTGGAATGGGGTATTAGCTCCTTCTTTTGCGAGGCTGTCAGCTTCCTCATTTCCTGCAATTCCCTTGTGACCTGGCACCCACATCACAGTTACACTGTTGCGTTCCGCCAGCTTCTTGAGAGATTGTTTACAGTCCCAAACCAACTTTGACTCACATGTAAATGACTTTAGAGCCTTTAAGGCGGCTTGGCTGTCTGATAAAATAAAGACTTTTGCCCTACGGGTGTCTCGGTTGAGACATTCTTGGGCACTTATGTCTATAGCATGTATTTCTGCCTGGAAGATAGTTGGGGCGTTTCCAAGAGATTTAGATAGCCTGAAATTGGGCCCAGTAACTCCCACTCCTGCCCTTTCATCTATCTTAGATCCATCCGTATACCATACGAGTGAACCTTCTTCCATTTTTGGCTCAATTTCTTCACCCATTTGGTGGTTTTTTATGACCACTTCAAAGGGTGTTTCAAAGTCGAATTTGACTGGCATAGCATCTGTCGGCATGTCCTTAGAATCCAATGGAATTTCTTCCAAGATTTTCAGGTGGCCAACTAGATCTCCAGGTTTCATTATTTGTGTCTGTCGCAGTTTTAAGGCGGTAGTTACTGCCTCCCTCCTTATGCAGAACTGCAAGGGAGGAAGGTTCAGCATCGCCTCTAGAGCTGCAGTGGGGCATGTTGACATTGCCCCTGTGATTCCCAGACAAGCTAGCCGCTGCACTTTTTGCAGCTTGGCGTTAGCTGTTGTTTGTTGTGTTTTTGGCCACCATACGAATGATGCGTATGTGACCATGGGCCTAATTATTGTTTTATATGACCAGAGAGTCATTTTCGGTTGTAGGCCCCAAGTCTTTCCAAACGTCTTGCGGCAGGTCCAACTTGCCACCAAAGCTCTGGATAAAATTTTTTCAATATGACTATTCCAGGTGAGTTTTTGATCTAGGGTTACCCCCAGATATTTAACTTCCTTGGAATAGTCTAATGTGATGCCATTCATAGTTGGAGCCTGTAAATTGTATTTACGTCTCCTTGTGAAAGGTATCAAAGTCGTTTTGCTGGGGTTGACACTTAAGCCCTCTTTCGAGCACCAACTTTTAATTTCGTTAAGAGCAGTTTGCATGAGACTAGATATAGTCTGGTCATGCTTGCCCCTAATTGAAACAACTAGGTCATCTGCGTAACCTTGGGTTATAAAACCAGAATCATGCAGCTTAGTGAGGAGGTCATCCACAACCAAAGACCACAGTAGAGGCGATAATACTCCCCTTGAGGGCACCCCTTTACCGCTGTCACAGTCACAGATTCTCCTCCAATACTAACAGTGATGATTCTCGTTTTTAGCATTGACTGAATCCATTGTATTAGTGAGACTTCAATGCTTCTCTTTACTGTATGCTTTTTTTGTATGTATACTTTTATGTATACATAAAAAGAAGAAGAAACAAATCTTCCATTGAAGAAACTCAGAACTTCGATACACGGAAATAAACTTGACGTTCGGAACAAAAACTCATATACTCAAAAAGATAATATAACTGTGGAGAACTCAGTATGCAACATTTTCAATGGGGAAGACAAACAAGAATGATGCCCACATCGTGACAAAATCAAGGTTTAGTTTAATAACCAAATAAGGGAGCCAGTTGCCAGCATAAACAACGACGTCAAACAAAACAAGGAAACGGTAAATTCTTTGATATTTCGTTTGACTTTATGGTCAACGATAACGTCTAAAATAAACCTAACGAACAACTACAACAGCTACTTGTAGATTTAATAGTACACGATGTACAGGTGACAGGCTTTCAATTTGAAGAATTAAGACAGCATTGTCAAATCCAGAATATGAAATTGAAAATGGTCACTAACAAAGTTGGGAATTTCGAAGAAAATTTCACTTAGGCTTATTGTGGAGTCTGGTAATTGATGAGTTGATAGACTCAGCAATAACAGACGTCATGTCCTGGACTATGCGGATGTCCTGGTCATGTTATTCCATAAGAAATTTAAGTCAAATATGAAATGCAACAGGCTCTGATTGTCCAAAATCATGAAATTTACCACAAGGAGGAATTTAGAGGAATTAGATCCTCTACATCTATATGGTACAAATCTAAATCTGATGAGTGTTGTAAAGTACCTTGGGTTAATATTACACTGGAGGCTAATATTGCGAGAAAACCTGGACAACATAATTATTAGATCTGACCTCTGACCACTCATCAAGAACTAATGTAATTGACCTTCTGCGCGTTCTAGACATTTTTCTTTAACACCACATTTCAAACATAGTTCACAAAACATATAGTTTTGTGTATATTCATTTCAAATCTTTAAAATAGAAGCAGCAACCGTTTACGGTTATAAGAAACGGTGCCTAAGGAAACATCAAAAACAGCATATAATAAGTTAGTTGAGACGTTACCATGACTGCGCAATTTGAAAATCTAGTTTGATTATACAACCAGTTAACTGTAAAAAGAGCCAGTAGATACGGTGAAAATATTTAGGTCGATCTAATATGATTTACATTTTTAACACAAGACAACACAGACAATAATAATTCTAAGGAGACAACTCACCTGTATATGTTCAAATGCTTTCATGATTACAGATCTTGGAAAATTTTGAATATTGGAGTTACACTTGACAAACTTGTTATATCTAGATAGAATCATCTCGAAATTCATAGCTTTTCCTTGATATATTTCAGCATGATGTTTCATAGCTATTAAAAGGCACAATTCTAGAATGCTCAGATCTTGTAAAATAAGTACTGTTTCATCTATTTCCAGTGCATTTATTTCTTCTTGAAAATCATTTATTGTAAGTGGTCCCTTTATATTAAATATGATTTTAATCTAAAAATAAAACAGTCCATAAAACATATACATAGATAAAACAAAGGAGAAGTAATAAGGAATCTAACAAAACAAGATAGATAGATAGATAGGTAGATAGATAGAATTTATTCATCCACAAAGTTTACACAATTCTTACAAAAAAATGTATAAATCTTATCGGACTAGTCAAAATTTTAGTACAAAAGAGTACAATATATAGTAAAAGTACACATGATTAATATAAAATAGTAACTACAATAAAACAAATAAGAAATAAAAGTTACAAATACAAATTTAGAACTATTTTGCAAAAATGTTAAAAATTTAAAAATCCATCATCACTGTAGAATGTATTGTCCATTAAAAATGAATACACAGTTTGGCGAAAACTTTTATGTGAAGAATTACTGAGAGTTAATATATTGACTATTTTATTGTAACATTTTATTCCAATATATTCAGGTGCATGTTGGGATACACCTAATCTAGAGAAAGGTTGTCGAAAATTTGATTTACCTCTAGTATCATGTGAGTGAATGTCCTCATTTCTGTCAAACTTGAGCTTGTTTTCCTCAATGTGCAATATTAATTGGAAAATTAAAAGGCTAGGTAGTGTTAAAATATTAGACTTCTTAAATAAGAGCTTGCAACTATCTGAAAGTGGAACACCATACATACTTCTTAAAACTTTCTTTTGAGCTATAAATGCCCGTTCAAAATGAGATGAGCAACCCCAAAATATTAAGCCATACTCCAGTACCGACTGGACTAAACTAAAGTAAATCATTCGCAAGATATCAAATGAGACAGTTTCTCTTAAATTACGCATTATATAGCTACATGTACTTAACTTTGCTGATACATGATTTACGTGAGTTTCCCATGTAAGTTTATGATCTAGGGTTACCCCAAAAATTTCGTTGTAGTATAACTTTCTACTGATTTGCCATCCACATGTAAATAAAAGTCAGAATTTGGAGTTACGTTTTTTGGTAAGAAACGCATAAAATGTGTTTGTGTTACGTTGAGCTTGAGTCCATTATTTTTACAATATGTGCTAAATTCAGCAGACGCAACATTGGTATTTTCCACCAGTTGTATGGGTTCACTGTGAGACATGAGAATATTGGTATCATCAGCATACTGAACAATTTTATCTGGCATTGAACAAAATGTGTTTAGGTCACTTACAAATATAATGAAAAATAAAGGCCCCAGTATTGAGTCTTGAGGTACACCCATCGTACATTGAAGTGGCCTCGACGTTACATTTTCCACTGTGACTACTTGAGTTCTATTACTTAGATAAGATATGGCCCAATTGTACGGTATACCACGCACTCCAATACCCTGCAATTTTTGTAATAAGAGTTCACGATCAACCGTATCAAATGCACGACTAAGGTCATAAAAAAGACCCAACACATTTAATTTATCATTTAATGCTTTATAAATAAATTGAAGACAGTCAGAAATAGCAGTATTTGTAGATTTCTTTTTTTTAAACCCGTTTTGAATAACAAGAAGAATTTTAAAATGTTCTAAATAATCTGTTAATCTATTTGCATAGGCTGCTTCAAATATTTTAGAGAACTGACTTGACACACAAATCAGCCTATAGTTTGCAATATCCGTTGCAGATCCTTTATTTTTAAAAATAGGGATTCCTTTATATCTGGAAATATTCCGCATGTAAATGATTCATTTATGAGATAAGATAGTTCTAAAGCTATATAAGTGGCAACATGTTTCAGAGCTTTTCCATCAATTTCGTCTACCCCTGCAGCTGTTTTAGAAGCAGTTTTTAATACAATAGATATAACTTCTTTTTCAGTGGTTGGTGATAAAAAGAAACTTGAATTGAATTGGTCAATTTGTATGGTACGGTTAACAACTGATAGTTCATTATTTTTTACAGCATAAATAAAATAATTGTTGATTTGATCAGCTTTATGATAATTTTGTAAGTCACCGTTGTTACTAAAAGATATTAAATTTTGATTTGATTGACAGTTTTTACCTCTATTTTTATTAATTATTTTCCAACTTTCCTTCATTACATTATTGCTATTTCTAAATTAATTATCATAGTGTCCCTTTTTATGTTTTTTAACAATTTTTTGATATTCTTGTTTAAATTTCTTGTATCGTTCCGAATACCGTGGATTATTGAGTTGTTTTCGTAATCCATTCATCTAACACAATTGATGATGCAAACCTTAATATGAGGTGCAAACCACGTTTTTTGTTTTGGTCTGGTAGTTACTCTACGTTTTAAGAAAGTAGTATTATAATAATATAAGAAAGTATCATAAAATATTGAAAATTTTTCTTCAAAACTACTAGCCACATATAGATCACTCCAATCAATATTAGCTAAAATATTTTGAAAAGTTATTAATTTGGCATCGCATAAATTTCTGGTAAAAACAGTTTGAGGATTTTTTCCAGTAACTTTCATATCAAAAGCACATAATTGATAAGTATGATCTGAAAGAAATGTGTCACATACACTCACCTTTTGAACATCTAAATTGGAAAAAAAGTCAATACACGTTGAAGAATTTTTAGTAATTCTAGTAGGTACATTTATGTGAAATTTAATGTTGTATTCTAAAAATAAGTTTATTAAAATATTTTTCTGATTGCTATTTTCTAAAAAATTGATATTAAAATCTTCACATATAACGTAAAAATCATTATTATTATAAATACTCTGCAACAATAGTTCTAACTTCGTAATAAAAGTATAAAAACTCATACTATAAGGAGGTCTGTATATAGTTACGATAAATAAATATTTTTTACTTCCATGAACTTTAAATTTTACTCCACATATTTCAACTTTGCTTTCAATACACCATTGACGTAAATTTAGCTGTTCACAACTAAACTTATTATTTACAAATATGCATACACCTCCTATTTCTTTATCATTTCTTGCGAAATAAGACACTAAATTAAAGTTTTCAATATTGGTTACTTTAAGTTTATCTTCTTTCAACCAGTGTTCTCTAAGTGTTGTTTTCCAATAAACCTTGATCTTTTAATATTTTCAAATAATATGGAAATTCTTCATTGCATTTACAAACATGTTAAAATGTGTAAATACAAGATGTAAATAGTATATAGGCATAATCTGTTAATATGGTTTGAAAAAAAAAACAAAAAAAATTATAACACAAATTAAGAAAAAAAAACAAAAGAATTAAGAAAATAGATATAGAACAAAAAACAAAAAAAAAACAACAAAACAAAAAAAGAAAACAAAACAAAAAAAGAAGATAATAAAAGAATAAAAAAAAAGAAACAAAAAAAATATATCAAAATATAATTTATGTATAAATATTAGGTATATGTAGTACTAACATTGATAACTTATAACAAGAAAATTTTGACTATGAATCTGCAATCACTAATAATTAAAATTCAGTCGATTTTAACAATAAAAACAAACAAGTCTGGCTAATTGGCTCTGCCAAAGCCATATTACAGAAAAAAAACCAGTGTTCACTAAGGCATAAAACATTCACATTATTATTTTGAAGTATCAAATTTATATCGTAAGATTTACGTGCCAGTCTTCCCTGTATATTGCAGTGTAAAATAGGGAAATATAAGTTTGTCGGTTTACTTGCATTAATACTTCTACTTCGGATATTTTGATGCACTATGGAAGTTTGGCATTTACTTTTGGTTTGAGAGTCCCTAACGAAGAAATAATTTAAAAATCCGCGGAGCGACGATTATATTGTTGGTATTTCCGGAAATCGAAACGCTTGTAAGTGACAGATCTTAGTACAGATCTCTGTAAGCCAAGTCGACGGTTTATAGATTTCGTCTTTTAATTCGAAGTTGATACCACACATAAAACATTTGTTTTGGTTTTCGTTAGTTGGTAGTTCTCTAATAATAATATCAGCCTCTTTAAACACTGCCTGATCTTTTAGATAATCGAAAATAGTTTCTGTTGTGACACTTCGTTTAACTTTAGAAGGGTAAAGCCAAGCCTTTCTTTGAAAAAAAAAACACAGAAGTTAAAACACTTCACAAATGTGTATTTAGGTATAAAACAAACAAGTTAAAACTTTTTAAAAAAGTGTCGTCACATTTAAAGTTCTGGCAGAACGTTTTCGATCACTACGGATCATCTTCAGTGCCTAGTATTTGTTGCTAACTATATAAATATGGTGTCTATAAGACTTCCATGTTTGAGTTGGTAAAGTGTCACATTTTACATTAGATAATGTTGATACTGTAGGTCGATGACAATGGATGTATTTAAAATTTTACTTTAGGGACTACATGTCTCCTAAGCTCGAGTACTTGCACGTACATATATGTGAACTTCACATTTGTGAAGTGTTTTAACTTCTGTGTTTTTTTAAACGATGGTATACAGCCAATTACGGGGTTTTTCCCATTAATAATTTCCTTTCTTTGAACTCCCATGTCGGTAGTTTTATCATTTTCACCGTAGTTCTTCTTTGTTTGTCTAGTTTTCTTCTTTGAGTGGACTAACGTAAAACCATCATTGTCTTGTCCCATATATTCATTCATATTTACTAAAGTTTGCATTTTATTTAGCTGTGCATTACTAAGTTCTGCACATGTTGAATTATTATCAGGGCTTCTACGACTTTCGGCAACAGTAGGCAGCACCAGTGTTTGGAATTGATTTGTAATTTTATAATTTGGAGTTAATTGTTTGATATGACTAAGGTGTTTTTTGTTTCTCATTTAAAACTGGCTGTTAACAGGTTCAGTTTTTGCTTCCATTTGGCTTATCTTTGCTTGTAGATAACAATTGTTTTGTTTTAAAAGAGAATTATTTTCTAGTAATAAATTAAAATTTTCCTGTTTTTCTTTTATAATATTTTTAAGTAGCTCATTTTCTTTGTATAGATCGGGTTTACCTTGGAAATTCTCCTCAACGTCATTAGATTTCTCGTTTGTTTCACAGCAAATTATTCGTGTGTGACAAATTTTGATGCACTGAAGCTTACTTCTGGTTACACATGACAAATGAAAATTATTTCCACACTGTACACAAACTAAGATTTTAGTAGCTTTACTTTGACAGCACTTAAATTGTTTCTCTAGGTAATTTTTTAGAGAGAGCACATTTAAACCCTGCTCACCAGTCGGCGCCATCTTAACATTGATTCTGACTAACAATTCCTGACTATTAGCAAAGAATATGGACGCATATAGAAGGATCTTTCACTGTCAAGTTTTAGTCTCGGCAGAAGTTATATAGATGTTATAGAGAAGAAGAAGTTGAACAAGATTTTAGTTCCTTATTGTACCACTAAGGAGAGGTCATGTCAGCACTATTATTGCTTCTAAAATTTGAAAGTGGGACAACAAATACAACTTTAGATATTTTCTTATGTAGATGCCGCGTAGTCGTAGAATATCCAAAAGATGGCGTGTATTCAAGAACCTGTTCATGAAATGAACAAGTTCATGAAATTAAACAAATTTTTAGTAAAAATTACTCTATAAAAAGCTCTCTATAATATTGCTCTGATGCCATTTTATTGTAAAATGACCAGAAAAAAGTTAAAACCCCCAAAAGAAAATTTGTTATTTTTGTTTATAACATTTTTATTTTAAATTTTACGAATATAGTAATACGAATAAAGTTGTAGAAAACTAAATTTCCTACAAATTGTTTTATAAAATTTTATGTAGGGTTACTACTTTACAAGATACAGCGCGAAAACTCTTTGCTCCCCTTTTTCCCATATGGCGGCGAGGGACAAGGGTGGCGACCCCATAAACTTGAACTTAAGCTTATACTAACAACCCGGACATATCAAAAAATAAAATTGCGTCCACTCGAAAATGTAACTTTTCAATGGACTCTTAGCATAGTATAGTATAGTACACAGAATGATTACTATACAGCCTGGGTAATAATCTGTCGTCAGTATGGAGCTTACTTGAGATGAGAAACACCTGTTTAAAAAGAGAGAGGTAATGCATTAGTGGAAATAATAAATTTAACAGAAGAGAGGAAGTTCAACGTTGCCAAACTCATTGGTTTTATTTGACCTGTTGTCTTTTTAGCATTTGAACAATGTTCTAAGATAATCAAATTTGGGCGAATTGATTTAAATGGTAGCTTACTGCTTTTTATTGGGAATATGCCACAAGTCAGGGAATATTTAATAGAATAATATCTAGTTATTTTCCGATATAAAATACTCGAAATAAGAATTGTAACTCGAAATACGAGAATTTGTCTGACACCATGTTCCGCGAGCTCCACGATTAAAGGTGCCATGCAAACTTGTTTCCCTGGATATCGGATCTGCACGGTCTGAAGAAATCGAGGCTCTGTGTACAGCGCCGTTTTATTGGCGGCGGCTGTACTTAGGGGTTCAGGACCCTCCCAGTTGACGGCAACGTCCACGACAATTACCCGCTCATCCTGTTGCGCGACAAGGTCAGGTATCTTCAGAGTCCCGTCAACGCATCTTATTCGCGGTTCAACCTCGCAAATCCACCCTTTCTTTTCCACTGCTTTTCGAAGGTACGTAAGTTTAATTTAATATTTTGAATTCCACTTCGGAAATCATTTTATATAAATAAAAATTATTAATGTTTCGTATTTTAAGTACGATTTCGAATTGGAAATCTAAACATCAAAATAAGCTTATTTTAAAGTCACATTGTGCCTTATTCCCAATAAAAATAATAAACTGCATTATGACGCCACAATAAAAAAGCTTCATACAAAATTATTTGGCAACGTCGCGTCGTCAAAGTAACGACACTTTGATTTTAATACTGTGGTAACGAGCAGAACAGAACTAGTTTGGTATGCCATGCGCATTGCATGGGTTCGTGGGTTGGTCTTTCATAAAGCATAATAAATAAAGACAGTACTAGTAAAGCATTAGGAAGGAGTAGGTGTATTATATTAAATTTAAACTGGACGAAAAATTAAGTCTTTTAATTAAAAATAAGATATTTGGTATTTTCCAAATAATATCTTTGAAACCATATTTTCGTTTAGATTTTTTGGAGGTAGTAGGTGTGAAAATAAAAATTAGTTCTATAGAAATGAAACAAAAAAAGATAAAATTAGTATAAAAGTATAAAATTTGTTCTATAAAAATGAAATCAAATAAAAAATAATTTCAGCACTACTGTTTAAATTAAAAATAATTCCAAACAATTAGAAATTAAATTAAAAAAACTCCAAACAATTAGAAATTATAAACCAAATAAAATTCTTAGGTAATTAAATGTTCAAACAAACCACCAAATAGTTAACGAACAATAGACTAAATCTTTTCTTTCAGTTCCTACAAGTTGGTGGCTCACTCGAACTTATGCCTGTACAATTTCGTTTTTAGCATCCCCAAAAATAAAAATCTAGAGGAGCTAAGTAGGGTGACCGAGGGGACCATTTTATTGTACCGTCTGTACTAATGACACGTTCAGCAAAAATTAACGCTAAATAACCTCTAACGGCTTTTGCATTATGTACAGGACAGTCGTCTTGTTGAAACCAAATTTCGTTGAAGTTAATTTGAAGACGTTGAAGTGCAGGAATAATTTGATTTTGCAGCAATTGGAGATATTTGACTGCGTTTAAATTGCGTTCAATGAAAAAAGGACCAATAATATGATCTCCAAAATTCCAGTCCAAACATTCAACTTTTGTGGATACTGCGTATGCACAGACACACTCAAATGCTTATTCTCCTGAGACCAATAACGTACAACGGATGGATTATGTTTCTTGTGAATTGTGAAGAGGACTCATCTGTAAACAAAATATTTTTCAAAAAATTATTATTTGCATGGCATCTCTCCATCATAATTTCACAAAATTGCATCCGTTTAAATTGATCATCAGGAAATATTTCTTGAGTTGTCTGCACTTTATAACAATGGTAGTTGTTTCTTTTCAAAATATTCCTCACTGTTTTTGCATTCAAATCAACTTCATCAGCAATTTGTTTACTTGAACACGGCGTCGCTTCAGCCAATGCACAAACTTGAATTTCTCTAATTTCTCGTTCTTGAGAAATTTTCTTTTCGCGAGGTTGATCTGATGGGCAGCATTTTTTACATCTGCCATTAGTACAGCCAAACTTTTCAAATTGATGAATAATGGCCAATACAGTTTTTTCTATAGGTATTGGCCTATTTTCAAAAGCCATAATAAATAAATTAATAGTTTCTTGTACTGAATTGCCCCCAAAGTACCATTTTATTATTTGTACCCGTTCTTCTGTTGTATAAACAGTCGGCATATTAAATTTTTATCTTCACACTTACGCGGTTACCTCCAAAAAGAAATACATAGCATAGCGTTCGGCCTGTCTCGTATGCAGTTTACCATTGAAGAGAACGGACGAATGGCGATGTTGCCAAAATTATCTTGTTTTATTGGAAATTAGGTTACAATTTCGTCAAATAAAAATGCGAATCTGTAAATTTCTCATGGATTTAAGAAATTTTGTACCAGTATTTGTGTCAATTAGTGTTTCATTTTTAATATCATCATCCAGTTTTGAATGGCAATATAACCGCGCCACTGATCGCCAATTTTTTTAATCAATTCAATGTTTTAATTCAAATATGTAATAAGGCAACCCTGTCGCTGTTTCTTACGTATAAGCTGGATCGGAAATAATCGTCTGGCGTTCACTAATGGGCGTGCATGAGGAATGTGGAGGGGAGACCAAGGGGAAATATGATTGTTATCTTTGTCTATTCGCTGAAAATATGATTTTATATCTAAAAAAGAGGTTAGTCTTCGTAAATTTTAGATTTATCGTAGAAATCGTAGATTTTATATCTGTGTGATATCCTGTTAAATTCTACTATACCGACCATAACATTTTACCTACATCGGATATTTAAAATGTCATTAATAAAAAAAAATTGTGTGTAATAAATTATATATAAATATTATATTCAGTTAATTTGCCTTTAATAGAACAAAATCCAACATTCTTACTGAACATAAAATATAGAAAATTAAATCATTTACTTTTCAAGTGATTGAAATTATTAAATTTTAAAGCCACTGTTTGAGGCCCACTGATCATCGCTTAATTAATTATCGGTCTTTAAGGTCTTTATACATGGCTTTTAGTTTACTAGAGAACAGAAGATGGCAACACGTTGCCAGAAACCGAACAGAATGGCGACTAATCTTAGAGCAGCCCAGGATCCACAGAGGATTGCTGAGCCAAGATGATGACCTTTTTCTAAACATTATCTCAAGGTACAAGACGTTTGTCTCAAGATGCACAAGTATCATGAACCTTGCTCCATGGTGCACATCTTTCAAAATTTATAAAAAAAAAACAAATAATATAGAATTTAATTTTTATAAAACCTTTCTCGATGTAAGAAAAGGTACTGTAACATGAATGCTTAATAATGGTTCTTCTTCTTCTTACGGTGCCTATCCGTTCCGGATGTTGGCGATCAACATGGCTATCCTAACTTTGCTTGCTGCTATTCTGAATAGTCCGGTTGTCGATGTATTAAACCACTTTCTCAGGTTTTGAAGCCAAGATATTCTTCTTCTCCCTGGTCCTCTCTTTTCAAATACCTTGCCCTGAAGAATGAGTTGCAACAAGCCGTATCTCTGTTCATTCCTCATAACATGGCCAAGATATTCTAGTTTGCGCTCTTTGATGGTGTTAATAATCTCGCATTCCTTGCCTATTCTACGTAGGACCTCAACATTAGTCACACGATCCACCCATGAAATGTTATGGTAACAATCACTAAACTGAGTATTTATAGGGATAAAACCCAAAAAGAGGTCCAAGGTACAACGATCTCCCCTATATCAACTAAATAAGATGTTTAAAAATAATAATTGTATTTATATGAAAATATTTTAAAACAAAAAATGTCATAAAAGTTTAAAGAGATGATTCAATCATGATCAGTTGATCATTCTGGCTTTACAACCCTGCGTGGGTCATATTCACATCAAGAATTTCTCCCCAGTCGTCCCTATCCCAAGGAACCTTATTCTGGATCTTCTTCTCTGACCAATGGCTCTATCAAGCAGCGTTTTTCTAGCTGGGTCATTTTGTTCCATCCGCATTACATGCCCTATCCACCTTAGACGTCCTATCTTAATATGTTTTACGATATCAGGTTCCTGGTATATTCTATAAATTTCAAAGTTGTATCGTCTTCTCCACACTCTATTTTCATTCACTGCTCCATAGATTCGCCTTAGTACTTTTCTTTCAAAACATCCTAACATGTTTTAATTATTTTTTGTTAGAGTCCAGTACAGTTTACCTTTGTATTTCTCGATATAATTGTGGATTTAAAAAGGAGATTGAGCAGAAACTAGCATCTGTTGGCTGTGCAAATTCTGCGGTAGTATTATTTTCAGTGTTAAGGAGCGCTCCCAGGTATATAAATTCGTTCACTGCTTCGATGACGTCGTTTTCTATAACAAGTGGTCGCAGGATTTGTGGTTGCGTGCTTATTTTCATATACTTCGTTTTGTTGGTGTTTATTATTAAACCC